>SJYW01035647.1:0-44533 GCA_006410735.1 Raphicerus campestris | reverse complement strand
ACCACCACTGAAAATTGTTTTACCTAGGAATGAGGCTGGTTTACAAAAGACATGATACATGTAGATTAGAAATAAAACACTATGAAAGCTAATGACTGGATATTTACAAAATGCATTCATCAAATAAATGTACATTTCTTGTCTTCTTCCACAGTGATGATTCCATTAGAGGCTTAATCATTTACCAAGTTTAAGGTGTCTGTCAGTTTAAAGTGGTTTCATTATTCATTTTATATTTATCATTTGATACAAAGCAATGCATTCTGTCTCACAGTTACATATTCATTTATTCACCAATCTGTATATGTGCAATTTGCACAAGCCTATTTGGATCTTTATTTTGGTGTCTGTATGAGATTACTAAGATAAGCCATTGGTTTTCCATGTTGAAGATTTCAGACATTCATGCAAAGCATCAGTGTAAATTCTTTCATGCGCAAGGCTGCTTAGGTGGATGTATCACAGATAGGTGGCCTTGAGCAAAAGATGAATCAAAGAGCTCCTTCAGGAGCTTTTTCAAATGTGATTTTCCTCCAGGCAGCCACCCTCACTGGATACTGTAGTTTAAATACCTTACGTTTAAGATGTTTACTGTAATACCTTAAAGCTGTGTATTGTGTGCCGACTTGGAATTTCAGGGGCTCATTCAGTCTAACTTCAAGTCCCTCATGACTACCACTCTGCTCCTGTTGGATGAGGTTTCCTAGTCAAACAAGCCTTTCATAAAGCAGCCCAGGTGCCATTTCTGTTTATCCCTAAGTAGATGTTTCAGTTCTCTGCCAACCTATAGCATTATTCAAACAAGCCAATTACAACCTCCCACAGATACTGGGCAGTTCTGGGGGTGGTGGAACCTCACTGTTTTGATACTGTGAAGACTGAATCCATGGCTGTTCATTTTATTCCTAGGTACAATTCTGTGGGAACCAAGGACCTACAGATTGTCATACTGAGTGAAGTAAGTCAAACAGAGAAAGAGAAATATCATATGATATCCCCTATATGCAGAATCTAAAAAGAAATGGCATAAATGCACTTATTTATAAAATAGGAACAGACTCATGGACTTAGAGAACAAACTGGTTACCTGCAGGAAGGGTGAGAGGAAGAAATAGGGAATTTGAGATTAATTTGTAGACACTTCTATAATCTAAAATGGATAACAAACAAGGACCTACTCTATAGCACAAGGATCTCTGCTCAGTGTTACATGGCAGCCTGGGGAGGGAAATTTGGGGGAAAATGGATACATGTACATGTATGGCTGAGTTGCTCTGCTGTGTACCTGAAACTATCACAATGTGATTAATTGATTATAGTCCAATATAAAATAAAAAGTTAAAAAAATATTTTTTTCATAAAAAAAAGACTACACAGGATACAATTTCTCAGTGGTTACTTTGGGAAAGTCCAAATGTTTGACTATATTTTTTTGGTGTGTCAATGGGAAAAAAGACATACTTGTGTATTTGTAATAGGAATGCAAACTGGTTCAATCTCTATGAAGGGGGATTTGACAATACCTAGGTCTTCCTTGGGCTTCCCCTGTGGCTCAGCTGGTAAAGAATCCCTCTACAATGTGGGAGACCTGGGTTCGATCCCTAGGTTGGAGAGGTCCCCTGAAGAAGGGAAGGGCTACCCACTCCAGTAAATTGACTGTTTCTGGGGCTTCCCTGATAGCTCAGTTGGAAAAGATTTNTGATCTGAGCCATAGTCACCTCAAGGTCTTGTTTTTGCTGACTGTATATAGCTTTCCATCTTCAGCTGCAAAGAACATAATCAATGATTTCAGTATTGACCGTCTGGTGATGTCCATGTGTAGAGTCACCTTCAGCCAAACCATATTTCATGTTACTAATATGGTTTGCCATGTTTATTGATTTTCACGTGTTGAACCACCCCTGTATCCCAGAGATAAATCTCACTTGATCATGGTATATAATCCTTTTAACGAGTTTTTGCATTTGATTGCTAATATTTTTGAGACATTTTTCATCTTTGTTTATTAGGAATACTGGGCTATAGTTTTCTATTCTTGTGGTGTCCTTATTTGGCTTGGGTAAGGGTAATAGTAGTCTTGTTCAATGGGTTTAGAAGTTGTTTTTAGAAAAATTTGAGAAAGACTGGCATTAATTCTTCTCTAAATGTTTGGTAGAATTTGTCATTGGGGCCATCTGGTCCTGGGGTCTTCTATATTGGGAGGTTTTTGATTACTGGTTCAATATCCTTACTGTGCATGTTCAGACATTCTGCTTTTTCTTGCTCATTTGTGGTAGTTTGTATGGTTCTAGCAGCTTATCTTTGTCTTACAGGTTATCTAATTTGTTGGTGTGTAACTGTTTTTGTTTGTACACTCAGTTGTGCCAACTCTTTGTGACCCTATGGACTGTAGCCTGCCAGGCTCCTCTGTCCATGGGATTTTTCCAGGCAAGAATACCAGAGTGGGCTGCATTTTCTCCCCTAGGGTGTCTTCCCCACCCAGAGATTGAATCTGTGNAGTTTGTATGGTTCTAGCAACTTATCTTTGTCTTACAGGTTATCTAATTTGTTGGTGTGTAACTGTTTTTGTTTGCACACTCAGTTGTGCCAACTCTTTGTGACCCTATGGACTGTAGCCTGCCAGGCTCCTCTGTCCATGGGATTTTTCCAGTCAAGAATACCAGAGTGGGCTGCATTTTCTCCCCTAGGGTGTCTTCCCCACCCAGAGATTGAATCTGTGTCTCCCTGTGACTCCTGCACTGGCAGTCAGATTCTTTACCACTGAGCCACCTGGAATCCCTGTAATTGTTCATAGTAGTCTCTTATTATACTATGTATTTCTGTAGTGTCAGTTTTCATTTTTCCTCTTAGATTTCTGATTTTATTAGAGTCTTCTCTCTTTCTTAATCTCATTAAAGTTTTATCATTTTTGTTTTATCTTTGAAAAAAAAAGTTTTATTTATATTTTCTGTTTTTTGATGTGATTTCTATTTAATTTATATTCACTTTGATTTCATTATTTTCTTTCTTCTACTAATTTTGGACTTAAGCTGTTTTTATTTTTCTAGTTAATTGAGGTATAAAATTAATTTTTTTGTAATCTTTCTAATTTCTTAATGTATGTACTTAATGCCATAAACTTCCCTCTCAGACCTACTTTTTCAGTGTCCCATAAGTTCTGATATGTTGTGTTTCCATTTTTATTTGTTTTGATATAAGCTTTGATTTTTCTTTTGATTTCTTTTTTGATCTGTTGGCTGTTCAACAGTGTGCTGTTTAGTTTTTAGATATTTGTAGATTTTCCAGATTTTCTGCTTTCATACTATTGATGTCAGAATATATATTGGTATAATTTCAGCCTTCTTAAATTTATTAAGACTAATTTTGTATCCTATCATATGATATATTCTAGAGAATGGTCTGTGTGCATTTGAGAAGAATGTGTATTTTGCTCCTGTTCCATGGATTGTTTTATAGATGTCCGCTAGGTCCATTTGGTCTAATGTTTGCTTAAAATCCATCATTTTCTTGTTGATTTTCTGTCTGGATGATCTATTCATTGTTGAAAGTGGGATATTGACGTCCCCTGCTATTATAGAATTGTCCGTTTCTCCCTTCATATCTGTTAGTATATTTAAATGTTCCAATGTTGAGCGCATATTCATTAACAATTGCTGTAGCTTCTTGATGGATTGATCCCTTTATCATTACATAATGACTTTCCTTGTCTCTTGTTACCATTTTTGGCCTAAAGTCTATTTTGTCTAATGTTAGTACACCTTCCTCTGCTTTCTTTTGGTTTTCACCTGCCCAGAAAATTTTTTTCCACTCTTTCTCTTTGAGCCTATGTACATCCTTAAGAGTCAAAATCTCTTGTAGGCAGTGTATGCATGCTAAGTTCTTCAGTTGTGCCCAACTCTTTGCAACTTTATGGACTGTAGCCCTCCAGGCTCCTCTAGGGACTCTCCAGGCAAGAATACTAGAGTGGGTTGCCACACCCTCCAGGGCATCTTCCCAACTCAGGGATTGAACCCATGTCTCTTACATCTCCTGCATTGGCAGGTTGGTTCTTTACCACTAGCACTACCTGGGAAGTCCCCAGGCAACATGTAGTTGGGTGCTATTTTTTAACCTATCCAGCTACTTTGCTTTTGATTGGTGAATTACCAATTACATTTAGAGTAATTAATGGTATGTAAGGACTTACTAATGCCACATTATTATTAATAATTTCTTTCTGGTTGTTTTGTATTTCCATTTTTTTTCTCTTTCTGCCTAGCTTGTTAAATTTATTATTTTCCATGGTGGCATGCTCTGTTTCCTATTTCTTTGTCTGTTGTGGATTTGCTTTAGGTTTTTACATTTTGGCTACTATGCAGCTTATATAAAATAACTTACAAATAAAATATTCAGGCTGATAGAAATTTAGTGTCTATTACCTATGAAAGCATGAATCTTTTATGTCTTCCTTTTATATTACTAATATCACAATTCATCTCTTTTGATGTGTATTTCTTAACAATTTATAGTAGCTATGGTCATTTTTACTATTCTTTTCCTTTAGCCTTTATACTATAATTGAATCATTATAGCATCATTCTAATATAGAGTTACAACTTTTAGCCTATCTATGTATATTTTCACCTTGGTCTGTATATTAAATACATAAATACATTTTCATTTGCTGATAAGCATCTTATCGCTTTGGCTAGAAGATCTCCTTTCAGTATCTTTTCAAGGCATGTCTAGTGATGGTAAACTGCTTCAGCTATTTATTGTCTTAGAAGGCCTTTACTTCTACTGAAGGATAACTTTAGTGGTTCAAATCTTGGCTGGCAATTTTATCATTCAACACATTGATTATGTCATTCCATTATCTTCTGGTTTGTGGTTTCTTGAGAAATCTGCTCATAGCTAACAGTGTTTCCATTGTAAGCTAAATTTCCACCTCTGCCTACCTTTAAGATTTTTTCTTTATCATTGATTTTCAACATTATCATTGACTGTGTCTTGGAGAATGCCTTTTTGTGTTAAGAAAATAGAGGACTCTATTAGTGTCATGGACTTATATATAGAAGTCTTTAACCAAGTTTGAGAAATTCTTACCTATTACTTTTTTAAGTAAACTCTCTACAACTTTCTTCTCTTCTCCATCTGGGACACCAATTTTTCTCATATTTGTCTTTTCTATGGAATTATATGGCTCAAATAGGCCATCTTCATGCTTTTTAAATCTGTTCTTTTGTCTCTTCTGTGTTATTGTAAAATTCCTATCCAAGTCACTTACTCATTTTTCTGTATGATCTTCCCTGCTACACTTCAGATCAGTCGCTCAGTCATGTCTGACTCTTTGCTACTCCATGGACAGCAGCACTCCAGGCCTCCTTGTCTATCACCAAGTCCGGGAGTTCACTCAAACTCATGTCCATTGAGTTGGTGATGCCATCCAACCATCTCTCACATCCATACATGACCTTTGGAAAAACCATAGCCTTGACTAGATGGACCTTTGTTGGTAAAGTAATGTCTCTGCTTTTTAATATGCTGTTTAGGTTGGTCATAGCTTTTCTTCCGAAGAATAAGTGTCTTTTAATTTCATGGCTGCAATCACCATTTGCAGTGATTTTGGAGCCCCCCCCCCCCAAAAAAAATAAAGTCTGCCACTCTTTCTACTGTTTCCTCATCTATTTGCCATGAAGTGATGGGACCAGATGCCATGATCTTAGTTTTCTGAATGTTGAGCTTTAAGCCAACTTTTTTACTCTCCTCTTTCACTTTCATCAAGAGGCTTTTTAGTTCATCTTCGTTTTCTGCCTAAAGGGTGGTGTCATCTACATATCTGAGATTATTGATATTTCTCCCTGTAATCTTGATTCCAGCTTGTGCTTCATCCAGCCCAGCATTTCTCATGATATACTCTGCATATAAGTTAAACAAGCAGAGGGACACAAATATACAACTTTGATGTACTGCTTTCCCTATTTGGAACTAGTCTGTTGTTCCATGTCCAGTTCTAACTGTTGCTTCTTGACCTGCATACAGATTTCTCAGGAGGCAGGTCAGGTGGGCTGGTATTCCCATCTCTTCCAAAATTTTCCACAGTTTATGGTGATCCACACAGTCAAAGGCTTTGGTATAGTCAATAAAGCAGAAATAGCTACAGATGCTCTCTGTTGCATTCTTCATCTCCCTCATAAATTCTTCAGTATAACCAAACCAAAATTTCTGTTTGGTTCTTTATTATAAGTGTAGAATCTTTGGAAAAGAGCTCATTTTGTTCGTATACTTTATTCCTGATTTTACTGAATCACCTTTCTGAGTTTTTTAAGTAACTTACTGCTCTTCTTCATAAGTGCAATTTAAAATTCTTTTTCAGTTAAATCACAGTATTCCATGTCTTTAGACTTGATTCCTGCAGAGATATTTTTTTCTTTTTGTGATGCCATACTTCCTTGGTTTTTTATACTCTTTATAGTTATGTACTGGTGCTGTCGCAGTTGAAATAGCAGCTTCCTCCTTAACTCTGTGCTCCTTGCCTTCAGCAGAAGGTATATTCTGTGGTATTGTTATTACCCGGGTTTTGCCTCTGTGTTTGTGACGTTGAACCTACCCTACTCTTTGTGCTCTTGCTTATGTCTAAATTCTTAAACCTTATATCTTTTCTGGTTCTTATAATTCATCATGCTGGAAACCTCTCTGTTGGTTTTGAGGAGGTGGTTTGTACTTCATGTTTGGGGTTTCCATATTGCTCATTGACTGCTGCCTGTTTTCCAAGTACTCCCCATCAACCAGCCCTTTCTGTCACAGATATACTGAGCAGCATGCACAAAGAGAGTTGAGGGAAGGTGTGGGCTTAGCACTCAGTGGATTGGGGGAGCTGATCAGAGGAGACCTAGTGGTGGTACTCTCAGAGGCTCATGGATGGAATTCCTGCTGAGCACAGTCTTTTTAACATGGTTTGCAATGCTTACCTGCCTCTTTTTCAATATAATCCCTCTGCCTGGGTCAGGACCCACCCAGTTTTTGCCTGACAGTCAGAGCCTAGGCTATTTTGTTGGCTCTCCTGGTTCTTCAGCCTGTACAGAGGTTTTTCTGTCTTTTGTCAGCTGCACTGGTGGGCAGGACTTCTAAGTACCTTAGTGTGAAGTCCTAGGACTTATCAAGCTGTTTTGTTAGTGATTGTATGTCTAATTCATCAATATAAAAGGAAGAATGAAAAGAAGGAACATATCATGTTGCCATGTTGCTGACATCACTTCAAGAACAGATAAATAAGGCCCATTCACAGGCAGTAAAGAAGGAGTGGGAGCGAGGCTCAAGAAGAGGGGAGATACGTATATGTATAGCTGATTCACATTGTTGTACAGCAGAAACCAACACAACATTGTAAGCAATGCGTTATCCTCCAATTAAAAATAAAAATTTTAAAAGATATGGTCTTTGAGGAAATTGTGACCTTGGACTTATTAGACACAGACTTTAAAGCAATTAGCTGAAGTATGCTCAAAGAACTAAAGGAAGTCATAGACAACAAACTGAAGAAAACTGGGATAACTATGGAGGAAAGAAAGAAAGAAAGAAAGAAAGAAGAAATAAAGAAAGAAAAGAAAGAAACCACTACATAGAGGTTATCAACAAAGAGAGAGAAATTATAAAAAAGAGGAACCAAATAGAAAATTGGGACTTGAATGGTATAATAATCAAAAGAAAGATTCACTAGAGATTTTTAACAACAGAGTTCAGCAAGCAGAAAAAAGAATCAGTGAATTTGAAGGTAAGTCATTGAGATTTTCCAGTCACTGTAGAAGAAAAGAAAAAACCATGAAGAAAAATGAAGAGAGCCTAAAGAGACCTGTGGGACACTGCCATATGTATCAGTGTATGCATAATTACAGATGGGAATTTTTGTTTTTAAAAAATATGTTTATTTTTGTTCTGACTCATTGTAGAAGATTTCAAAAGTATAAAGAAGAAAAAATAAAATTCATCTAAAATTCTACCATGAAATTAAAAGATGCTTGCTCCTTGGAAGAAAAGCTATGACTGACCTAGATAGCATATTAAAAAGCAGAGACATTACTTTGCTGACAAAAGTCCATGTAGTCAAAGCTATGGTTTTTCCAATAGTCATACATGGATGTGAGAGTTGGGCCATAAAGAAAACTGAGCACTGAAGAACTGATACTTTTGAACAGTGGTGTTGGAGAAGACTCTTGAGAGTCCCTTGGACTGCAAGGAGATCAAGCTAGTCCATCCTAAAGGAAATCAGCTCTGAATATTCATTGGATGGACTGATACTGAAGCTGGAACTCCAATATTTTGGTCATCTGAAGTGAAGAACTGACTCATTGGAAAAGATCCTGATGCTGGGAAAGATTGAAGGCAGGAGGAGAAGGGGATGACAGAGGATGAAATATTTGGATGGCATCACCGAATTGATGGACATGAGTTTGCACAAGCTCCAGGGGTTGTTTATGAACAGGGAAGCCTGGCATGCTACAGTCCATGGGGTCACAAAGAGTCAGACATGACTGAGTGACTGAACTGAACTGAACTGAAAATTCTACCACCTAGACACAATGCTTATTAACATTTCTGTGTATTTCCCTACAAAGGGATATATATTCTTACAAACACACATGCTTCCTTTGTGATATGTTAAATCTTTACAAATTATGTTGGAATCTAATTTATTGTTCCTTCAAATTGTACTAATATAGCACTGGTGTAATCATTTTAGCTTTATGTACTTTTAAAATTTGAGATATGATTTGTATAGCATAAAACTTACTCTTCCAGGTGGACAATTGTTTTTTTTTTTTTTTTAACATATTTTAAACTTGAGCAACCATCACCACTTTCTAATTCTAACACATTTTCATCACCCCCCGACCCCCCACTCCAAAGAAAACCTTTACTCATCACAGGTCCTCTTTCCATAGCCCCTGACTAGCTCTAATTTACTTTCTGTCTCCAAGGATTTACCTATTCTGGACATTCATTTAAAAGGAATCATACAATATGTAACTTTTTGTGCCTGGCTAATTTCACTTAGCTTAATATTCTCAAGATACATCAATGTGTGTACTCATGCATCTATTCATTCTTTTTGATGGGTGAATAATATTCCATTATATGGATCAATCACATTTTGTTTACCTGTTACCAGTTGGTAGGCATTAAAAGCTGTTTTCCCTTTTTGGTTATTGTGAATAATACTGCTATGAACATTTGTGTAGATGTGTTTTCAATTTTATTGGATATATAACCAAGAATGAAATTGCTGGATCATATGTACAATCCATGTACAATATTTTGAAGAACCACCAGAATATTTTCCAAAGTGGCTGCAGCATTTCTACCAGCAATATAAGGGGGTTCCAATGTTTCTATATCCTTCTAAGCACTTGTTACTGTCTTTTTGATTATAGCTATCCAGGTGGATGTGAAGTGGTATCTCATTGTGGTTTTAATTTACACATCCTTAATGACCTATGATGCTGGGCATCTTTTTATGTGTTTATTGGCAATTTGTCTATTTTGTATGGAGGAGAATGGAAACTTGTAAAAGGTGTAAGAGACAAATCAAGCAATTTTAGTATTAAAAAAGAAAATCTCTCCGAGCATTGAGTTCAAGCAAAAGGACTTGCCTTCTACATGAAGTAGTCTTCCCTAGTGGTTCAGACGGTAAAGGATCTGCCTGCAATGCAGGAGACCTTGGTTTGATCCCTGGGTTGGGAAGATTCCCTGGAGAAGGGACTGGCAACCCACTTCAGTATTCTTTCCTAGAGAAATCCATAGACAGAGGAGCCTGGTGGTGCATGGAGTCACACTGAGAGATTAACACTCTACAGGATCCAGTCAGGAAGGTGGAAGCAGTTGTAAATTATTGTGCAGGTAGGACCAAGCCTTATTAGAAAATTTGTGAGAATCAGCAGAACAGCCTAACCGTGAACTTTGTGACAGTCTGGTTTGTGACTCTGCTGCACTATCTGTACACAGTAAAGGGAACTAGAATCGGCAACTTGCCTCTACTCAGTCCTTCTGTGAACCAACAAGTCAAAGACAGATTGCTTTTCCTTGTGATGCTTGTCACCACCCTATCCCTGTCTTTGATTATGTGACAGTCTTCGAAGGGGCTGTTGTATATTCCTGTGCAAGAGTAAATCCTCCATGTTTCAACAAATGGTCTGTGATTATTCTTTATCACTTATCCTGAAGATCTTGTCCCAAAGAACCCAGCTCCTTTGTGTTAGATCAAGTTTTTTCTGTGCCTTGCCTAATAGTAAGCATAGCTCTATACTTACTGTATATCTGAGATTCATATATATATATATATATATGATGATATGTATTTGGATCTTCATTCAAACATTTGAAAAAATAAGTGATACAAGTGAATTTAGAACACTGATTAATTGATGGAATTATTACTATAACTTTTTAAATATCTATAAGATACTCTGTAAAACATGTAATTATATATTAAAATTAATATTACATAGTAAATGTTTACATATTTAAATATATTAATATTTAATATTTAAACATTTAATGTTACATATTAAAATTGTTACATTATTAAATATGTAATTACATATTTTACAGAGTAGACTATAGAGGTACAATCTAAACTGTTTACAGATAAAGTGATACATAGTCCAAGGCTTATTTCAAAATAATCCAGAGTATATAAGAATATATGGGTATAGATATAAAAAGATAGCCATAAATTGATAATAGTTGAAGCTGGTAATGAATACTTGGGGTTGCATTATACAGTTTTGCCTACTTTGGTGTATGTTTAAAATTTCATATAATGAAAGAGTTTTAAAAGAAGATCCCATCCTACATGGTCATATATTCTTGCGAGAGTTAGCCAATAAATAATCAACATACTAAGTATAATTGTATATGTACTATTTTAGGAGGAAATGAGTGCTCTAGTGAAGGGGGTATAAAGTATGAGGAATGTGGTATTTCCTAAGAGGATCAATAATATGTGCAATTAAGATATCAAAATATAATCACACATATATAATCTCATAAATATGCATATATACATATGTATGTGCTTATATGCATATAACATTTCCAAAATACACATTTGTAAAATTACCTTAATGTTTTTCATCCTTAGTAATGATAATACTATGCAATTCACTGTAGACTTATAAAACTGTATAATTCTTCAAGGCCTGTAAATTTGAATTAGGATATATTTATTTTTTAAATCTATTTAGATAATTTAGAC
Organism: Raphicerus campestris; assembly: GCA_006410735.1. Taxonomy (NCBI): domain Eukaryota; kingdom Metazoa; phylum Chordata; class Mammalia; order Artiodactyla; family Bovidae; genus Raphicerus; species Raphicerus campestris. The sequence continues at coordinate 33,300 of SJYW01035647.1, read as the reverse complement.
CCTGTTTAGTAGTTTTATGTTGTTTACTTCTTCCATGGGTTGCAAAATTTAGCCATATGAGATATACACTAAGATATTTGAAATATATTTATTAAACAAACATATTATATCTTACTGGATTTTCTTCACTGTTAATTGCTATATATTTTATAACATTAATTTCTATAAAAAAGAGTTTTCTTAATTATAAAAAAGAAAATGAAGTGAGTTTATTTTAATAAAATTCTACTGCATAAAGCATATTAATAAAAATCATTTTTAATTTAATAAAATTAGATCACTTATCAAAACTCACTACAAACCTGACAAAGGACAGGTTAGTTTTTTCAGACGTGCACCATTACTTTATGGAATTGCTTTTGGTTTATTGCTCTGTTATTCCAATACTAGATTGACATTTTCTATGACAAGTCTTATTAATTTGCAAGAGTTATTCCTTCTGGCAGCACTTTTAGAAAGCATGGTTATTAGAAGGGGTTGGGGGTAGNTGTATACACACACACACATACACTCACATCTCTGCTCTCCCACATAAATCTCTCAGTGGTCCTCTGGCAACTTCAAGATGAGGTTCTTTCACCGTTCTTTTGCGATCTAGATATTCAGTTGTTTCTTTTCCCAATCTTGCTGCTTTTATATTTAGATGATCTGTTTTTCCATAGTCATCGCGTGGATCTCTTGGATACTGTCAATGAACAGTGGTGATTTCACTTTATAATCTACCCAGTGAAGAGATGGTTTGTGAAGCTGACGCCCCACTTCTGAAGCTGTACCTCTGAGTCTATCATCACTTCCTGGGGCCATCTTGCCTTGCTCATTTCCTTCAAAATAAACACTGTGGACTATAATACAGGTAATATGGATCCTGCAGCTAAAGGGCCGCATTGCTCTCAGGCTGTTAGCGTGTGCGCTGAGGAACAGAGACAGACGCAGTGTAGACTGAAGAGTTTTCTGTAGGATGAAAGTGGAAGCTTTTTTAGGCTAACACCAATACTGTCTTTTACCTTTCTTTCCCTCATCAGTTATCCGTTTAAATGATAAATAAGAGCTGGGACTCTTATTCCCTCCCTCTCTGACAAGAAGGGGAGTTTCCATCCAAGTCTTGCAAACTTGAATGACACTTTAAGATTCAGTCAAATGTTAATGGAATTCTTCTCTGATCAAGTTACAAGAGGTCTTGGATGGTATCTTAGTCCTTTCAGGTTGCTATTAAGAAAAGAGCACTTTAAGTTGGANTGCAAACTTGAATGACACTTTAAGATTCAGTCAAATGTTAATGGAATTCTTCTCTGATCAAGTTACAAGAGGTCTTGGATGGTATCTTAGTCCTTTCAGGTTGCTATTAAGAAAAGAGCACTTTAGGTTGGACAGCTTGCTATTCAGTCACTAAGTCATGTGTGACTCTTTGAGACCCCCTGGACTGCTTGTAAACAAATGTATTTTTCATAGTTCTGAAAGTTGGGAAACCTAAGACCACAGTACCTACAGATTCAGTATGTGGTAAAAGCCTGCTTCCTGGTTCATTGATGAGATCTTTTTGCCACGTCCTCTCTGGGTTGGGAAGATCCCTTGGAGAAGGAAATGGCTACCCACTCCAGTAAACTTGCCTGGGAACCTGGGACGGAGGAACCTGGAGGGTTACAGTCCCTGGGGTTGCAAAGAATCAGACACAACTTAGCGACTTAACAACAGCAGAACATGTCAGAAGGGAGCAAGGGAGCTCTCTGGAGTTTCTTTGATAACAGTGCTAATCCCATTCAAGAAGCTCTCCCCTCATTATCTGATCACCTCCCAAAGGCCCCACCTTCTAATACCATCACACTGTGGGTTAGGATTTCAACATAAGAATTTTGGAGAGACACAAGCATTCAGTCTGTAGGAGGTGAGAAGTAGCATTAATTTCATTTCTGTCTTCCTCAAGAGAGCGTTAGCCTTTCTCAGTTTACCTAAGATGTGGGTATATTGCATCAAGGAGAAGATTCATATGGAAGAAAAACTAAGTTAAGAAAAGTGTGTGTGTGTGTGTGTGTGTGTGTGTGTTTACTAGCTTGGCTTTGATCTTATTTGGAACAGTAGATTTTTTGTTTCTTTTGAACTTTTTATTCTCTGTTGAGGTATAGCCTCTTAACAATGATGTGCTAGTTTCAGATGAGCAGTGAAGGGACTCAGCCATACCTATACATGTAATCCATTCTCCCCCAAACCTCCCCTCCTGTCCAGGCTACCACATAACACTGAGCAGAGTTTAGAACAATAGATTTTATCACTATTGTGAATAAGAAGAGTTTTGCCTCTTCTTGACACATCCCAGCTGTGCTTATAAGACCATACCTAGTATCAGTGGCACACGCTCTCTCTCTCTTTTTTTTTTCTACTGAGATGGGATGGTGCCAGTTCTGATTAGGGTTTTTTATCCTTATATGAAAGGAAAGTTCCATCTCATCCCATTATACTTAAGTTCTCACTTAATCAAGTTTACAATTTGTTCTTCACAAATCCTGTTAATTTAATCTGCCAGTTCTACACATACCTTCTCAGTTTTGTCTATTTTGAACTCCTAACATTTCTTTACTACAAGCCTTTAATCTTTTTTATTTTTATGAAACTTCACTGAAGTACAATGTTATGTAAAGCTCAAAAGACAGACAAAAACAGAGTTGCTTTTGTGAAAGTAAGGAGTGATCCTAGCATTCCCCCCAATTGTCTTCCCTCTCCAATGGGTAGACTGTCATATTCCTACTGAATTCTGTCCATTTATATCTTACTCTATCTAGCCAGTTCCTTCTCTTACTTTGGGATTTTCATTTTCTGAATTCTTTTCTAAGTTACAGTCATCTCTGAGAAGTCATAGCAGTCCAATCTACCTCTATTGTAAAACATGCAACTTTGTTAGAGCAAATTCTTTTACTGACTTAGGATCAGATATTTGAGAACAACTAAGACTCATTTATTTTTGTCTTCCTTGTGCCCCATATAGTATTTAAGACATGATTGGCATTCAATAAGTATTTGCTGATTGAATCAATGGATGAGAAAATGTTTCTAAATACCATCACTGCCTCAAAGCATATTTTCTTTGTTTATTAACTTTACTCACAAAAATACAATCTAATCTTGAGTTTCTAATGTTATGGAAAAAAATGAAAACACCATATTAAAATATTTTTATCTGAAATTAGGATTCACTTCTATTCTTACTGAGTAATTATCTTTGATTTTCTGGGAAGTCCTAATGTTTTATTGAAAACAGTTGAGCTCAGTTGCTCAGTTGACTCAGAAAGAAGGGTAAATACTCTCCAAGTGCACTGTATATGGGGCTTTCCCCATGGCTCAGTGGTAGAACAATCTACCTGCAATGCAGGAGACCCAGGAGATCTGGGCTCTCTCTCTGAGTCTGGAAGATCCCCTGGAAGAAGAAATGGCAACACATTCCAGTATTCCTGTCTGGAGAGTCTCATGGTCAGAGAAGCCTGGCGGGCTACAGTCCAAATATGTATAAATATGTCTATATGTGTGTGTGTGTGTGTGTGTATACATATATGCAAGTATACATATATATAATGTATAAATAGTTTTTCTCACTAGGCACTGCAATTGACTAAATCACATCTTGCCCAAATTCATGTGCTGAAGCCCTAGACCCTGGTGATTTGGNACATTCCAGTATTCCTGTCTGGAGAGTCTCATGGTCAGAGAAGCCTGGCGGGCTACAGTCCAAAGGGTTGGGAAACCCTATATGTATAAATATGTCTATATATGTGTGTGTGTGTGTATATACCTATATGTAAGTACACATATATATAATGTATAAATAGTTTTTGTCACTAGGCACTGCAATTGACTAAATCACATCTTGCCCAAATTCATGTGCTGAAGTCCTAGACCCTGGTGATTTGAAAGCAGAACCTTTGAGAAACAATTAGATTCAGAAGTGGTCCTGATAGTGAAGCCCTTATGATGGAGTTGACATCTTTATAAGAGATATCAGTGAGCTTGCTTCCTCTCCCTCTGCCACGTGAGGACACAGCAGGAAGACAGCAATGTATCTACAAGGCAGAAGAAAGCCCTCACCAGAACTAGGCCATTCTGCCACCCTAATCTTGAGTTCCTGACCTCCAGAACTGTGAGAAATGCATGTCTGTTGTTTAAGCCATTCAGTCCATGGTTCTTTGTTACAGCAGCCAGAGCTAAAACAGGCACTTTGCATAATCTCTCTCAGTGTGATAATCCAATTAGAAATGCCTAACTTGAAGTCTATATGCTACTTACTGTGAGGTACAGAAAATGCTCATCTCTTTTTACAATTTGCATTATATTAAATTATCAGTTTTTATAACATAGTAAGATTTTGTGCTTAATATACCTACTTAGTACTAAAGATGAATGACAGATGTTTGGGTATCCTGGGTAGCCCCAAATCTTCCTCTAATAGCCACTTAAAATAGCTTAAACCCACCATTCATGTGTAGTGTGAAAGCAGCAAGCTCTTCATTATTTCTGAGAATTTTCAAGGCATTTTATGTTGTTCAGACACCTCTAATTCTGAATTCTTTCTCTTACTGTATTCTTATTTATTTATCTGTCATTACTTCTGCAACTGCTCTTTTTTTCTCTACCCAACTTTTTCTACATAATGCCTCTTCTACAAAGAAATCAATGAAAACTAGCATAATATTAGCATTAAAAAGTTATTCTTATTTATTTGGCTGCCTTGGGTCTTGGCTCTGGCATGGGGAGTCATTACTGCAGTGTCCAGGCTTCTGACTAGTTGTGGCACTTGGTCTCCAGAGCTTGTGGGTTAGTTGCTCTATGGCATGTGGCATCTTAGTTCCTTGATCAGGGTTGAACCCACAACCCCTGTACTGGAGGACAGATTCTTAACCACTGGATCACCAGGGACATCCTAGCATCTTTTAAATGAAAGATTCGGGATAATGGGTGAGAATTACAACATGGCAACAATTTCAACCTGAGTATATTAAGTATCTTACTTTCTCATGTCTCCCTGTGTAGAGTAGTTTTCATCACGTGCCTTTCTCTATTAATTCCCCAAATCTTCAAGATCTTTCTTTGTCACTTCTGTCCAATTACCTTTCTCAAACTCCCAGATTTTTATTCTGCAGGACGTTTTACTTTCAACTTTTGTTGTGTACTAGATCCTGGGACTAACTTTGTAAATCTAAAGTGGTTCGTTGATAACCTTTTGAAATAAAGTCGTCATTCACCTCTGAAATAAATGCTGCCTTTGCCTGAAAAATGTAAGCACATTTTATTGAAAATGATAGCAATATTATATAGCTGTGTGTGTTCTTTCCTTATATACCTGGAAGAACCGGCTGTTTTAGGATAAATAATTCATTCAGATAGTCATTTCTTTACCATTATGAACTGTGTGTATGCATATCTAGCTCTACTATACAAACATGTATAAAGATACATAGTGTATATTTTAATGTTTATCTACAGTAAGAACATTTCTTTAATTAAAAAGCATCTTAAAAACCCAATTTGTCTCTGGGAATTTAAGTAGAAAAATTTTTAAAATATAATTTTTTTTNAAGATTTTGTGCTTAATATACCTACTTAGTACTAAAGATGAATGACAGATGTTTGGGTATCCTGGGTAGCCCCAAATCTTCCTCTAATAGCCACTTAAAATAGCTTAAACCCACCATTCATGTGTAGTGTGAAAGCAGCAAGCTCTTCATTATTTCTGAGAATTTTCAAGGCATTTTATGTTGTTCAGACACCTCTAATTCTGAATTCTTTCTCTTACTGTATTCTTATTTATTTATCTGTCATTACTTCTGCAACTGCTCTTTTTTTCTCTACCCAACTTTTTCTACATAATGCCTCTTCTACAAAGAAATCAATGAAAACTAGCATAATATTAGCATTAAAAAGTTATTCTTATTTATTTGGCTGCCTTGGGTCTTGGCTCTGGCATGGGGAGTCATTACTGCAGTGTCCAGGCTTCTGACTAGTTGTGGCACTTGGTCTCCAGAGCTTGTGGGTTAGTTGCTCTATGGCATGTGGCATCTTAGTTCCTTGATCAGGGTTGAACCCACAACCCCTGTACTGGAGGACAGATTCTTAACCACTGGATCACCAGGGACATCCTAGCATCTTTTAAATGAAAGAATCAGGATAATGGGTGAGAATTACAACATGGCAACAATTTCAACCTGAGTATATTAAGTATCTTACTTTCTCATGTCTCCCTGTGTAGAGTAGTTTTCATCACGTGCCTTTCTCTATTAATTCCCCAAATCTTCAAGATCTTTCTTTGTCACTTCTGTCCAATTACCTTTCTCAAACTCCCAGATTTTTATTCTGCAGGACGTTTTACTTTCAACTTTTGTTGTGTACTAGATCCTGGGACTAACTTTGTAAATCTAAAGTGGTTCGTTGATAACCTTTTGAAATAAAGTCGTCATTCACCTCTGAAATAAATGCTGCCTTTGCCTGAAAAATGTAAGCACATTTTATTGAAAATGATAGCAATATTATATAGCTGTGTGTGTTCTTTCCTTATATACCTGGAAGAACCGGCTGTTTTAGGATAAATAATTCATTCAGGTAGTCATTTCTTTACCATTATGAACTGTGTGTATGCATATCTAGCTCTATTATACAAATGTATAAAGATACATAGTGTATATTTTTATGTTTATCTATAGTAAGAACATTTCTTTGATTAAAAAATATCTTAAAAACCCAATTTGTCTCTGGGAATTTAAGTAGAAAAATTTTTTTAAAATAATTTTTTTTCTGAAAACTTACAGACAAATAAAAAATATATTGTCAGGTTCTATTTTGCCTTTCTTATGAAAAAGCATTTTGTTATAAAAATTCATTACTAAAATAGATTAATTTCCCACACATACAACAACTTATATTTTAAATTATCTTTTCTTGTATATAATAGTTCCAGAATTATAAACAATTGAAAGGCGTGTCTCTTATTCTATTTTCCACTGAAAAATATTCATTTATTTAATTTATTTCATATTTACAAATATATGTTTGGAATCTAATTATAGATGTCCAAATTAGGGAAATTTTTGGAGTCATCTTTAATTTAAAATCTGGAACCATAAAAAGTTTTAAATAAACTCAAATTAATGTGATACTTTTTATACTTATGGCAGTTACATTATTTACCTGAAGTAAAATTGGATCATCATGTTAGAATTACCCTCCCTCCACATCTTTTGGTTAGTTAAAATATGATGACTTTTTCTGTTATCATATTTATAGTCATATTGATGGAGATTCATTTTATTTACAGAATCACATTGATTTTGCAAGTTCCTAAAAGGCTCTTGGAGAGAACAGTAATGGAATAGATGAATACGTTGCCTTGTAGATCAATCAGTGAGAATTTCATGGATTGTAAAGTGAGGACAAATGTACCGAGGTCAGCATTTTTGTTCCTGCTGCTCTTTCTGGAACTGCAGCCAGTGACTTATTAGTACTAGTTACATACTTTCTGGAATAGCAAGCGAACGAGAGCACAGTATGGCAGAGTTTCTTGGCAGGGAGTTGCATTCTCTTAACTGCTTTAATTCTGGTGATTGCATTAGGTGCAATTCATCCTTGATGAAATGCTCTCAGCCAAGACTTAGGAATATATCAAGTAGGAGCTGATGCCTCATTTCTTTGTGCAGGGCTCTCAATCGCAGATATAGGCATGGAAGGATTTAAGTGCAGTTGCAGTAGAAATGAAAAAGTTAACAAATGTTTTCTGTAACTGCTTATTTTATTTTCTTTATTGGTATTTTAAGGAAGATAATTATTCTATAATCAGCCTGGTGTGTGTGTGTGTGTGTGTATGTGTGTACAAACCTATGAATAACTTGTGAGTCCGTGTATATGTGCATGTGTTTATACCCACATAAAGACTATGTCTTTTACAGTCATTTGACAGTTATCTCTTACATAAATATAGTTTAATCTGATATTCACTAGTACAAGTAGGAATTTTTGTTCTCTCTGGAAATTAAAACCATAATAACACTATGACATAGGAACAGGGTATAAAGAAAGTCACCAATGCAGGACTGATGGAATAGGGTGAGAGCCTTTGGAGAATCTATAGAAGAGGAAATTAATTCCATTCCCCTCCCCACCTTTCCAAAAAAGAAACAAAATGAGAAAACGAATAGCAATTATCAGCGAAAGTGATACAGCTATTCTGCTTTCAGGTGATATCATGGGGTTATGTAAAATTATGTAAAATATAAAATTTACTATTGGAACTTGAGACATGAAAGTTCACAGCTCAAGTGATCTGAAAGGAGAACCTGAGCCAATGACCAAGATCTCTTGGCTGCATTAAAGATTTCCTGTGTATGGTGGAATTCTGGGAAAGCTAGGAACTATATTCTTGTACCCTGAGATTTTGTAGGCCCATTTGGAAGGCTAAATAAATCATCAATGGTTAGAGATAATGGCAGTGAGTTTTGTAGCCAAAAACAATTAATAAATTTTTATGTGTATCTTAGGATGTNGTATGGTGGAATTCTGGGAAAGCTAGGAACTATATTCTTGTACCCTGAGGTTTTGTAGGCCCATTTGGAAAGCTAAATAAATCATCAATGGTTAGAGATAATGGCAGTGAGTTTTGTAGCCAAAAACAATTAATAAATTTTTATGTGTATACTAGGATATACATTTAATGTTTGTTGTACATACTATGTAGTGTATTCTGTTAATATTATTTATTACCTAAAAATTTTAAAAATAATATACTTAAATGCCAGGAACTGATAGGAAAAGAGGTGAAGATGAGGCTAGAAAACTATACCAATGTTTCAGTTCAGTTCAATTCAGTTCATTCGCTCAGTTGTGTCCGACTCTTTGCGACCCCGTGAATCACAGCAGGCCAGGCCTCCCTGAGTTCACCAGCTCCCAGAGTTCACTCAGACTCACATCCATCGAGTCTGTGATGCTATCCAGCCATCTCATCTTCTGTTATCCCTTTCTCCTCTTGCCCCCAATCCCTCTCAGCATCAGAGCCTTTTCCAATGAGTCAACTCTTCACATGAAGTGGCCAAAGTACTGGAGTTTCAGCTTTAGCATCATTCCTTCCAAAGAAATCCCAGGGCTGATCTCCTTCAGAATGGACTGGTTGGCTCTCCTTGCAGTCCAAGGGACTCTCAAGAGTCTTCTCCAACACCACAGTTCAAAAGCATCAATTCTTTGGCACTCAGCCTTCATGACTCTAAATACTTGGGAGAAATGAAAAGCTATCCTATGGATTATGGTGCCAAAAAGGGCTCAGTTATCTAATTGAATTATTTGTCCCAAATCTCTTTCCCACTCTTTATCTCTTTGCACTCTTAAACTCTTATCTTCTGCCACTTAAATTCACATAAACAAAGTATTAGTAACTATCTCCCTTTCCCCTGACTTCCCAGAGGAATTTAATAAAAATGGCTAGATTTCTAGGAAGAAAGTATCTTTTTGGAGTCCATTGTATCATAAAACTCTTCTAGCATCTGAAGGCAAGTGGAGAGTTTAAAAAGGAATGGAAGAATTTGAAGACATGGATAATTAGCTCCTCGACTTTTGGATAATTTATTTAACCTTTTTAAACTTCAATCACCTTGTTACAAAGTGGGAGGATAAACTTGATAATCTCCAAATTGTAAAAGTCCTATAGCGTATATAGAGGGGGCAGTGGTAAACTCAGGAATAGTGCCCTTTCTATATGCTAATAATTTTACACGTGGTAAAATATAACCTTTCTAAAGCACCATTGTTCACTGTTTGACTTTGTCAGTAGTTTGCCAGTAATGCTTTTCTTTTCTGATGGCCCATATAGTTATATGAAGAGCCCCTGTAGATCCATCCCAAGTGGAGGGGAAGCTCTGAAGCATGAACGATGTATTGTTTTGGCATTCTTTTGACAATGGCTTACTGCTTGTTCTGGGATATGAAAATTCCCAAGTACAGGAAAAGTGGATAAAATAGAGGGAGCAAAAGAGGTCAGGTAGGACTGCCTGGAGCCTTCAAAAACAGTTGACCTTTGAACAATGAGTGGGTCCACTTATGTGTGTGTCTGCTCAGTCACTCAGTGGTGTCTGCCAGGCTCCTCTGTCCACGGAATTATCCAGGCAAGAATACTGGAGTGGGTTGTTAGTTCTTCCTCTAGGGGATCTTTCTGATGCAGGGATTATGTTTCTTGTGTCTCCTGCATTGGCAGGTGGATTCTCTACCACTTTGCCATCTGGGAAGCTCACACTTATACCTGGAATTTCTTAAAAAAAAAATATATATATATATATATAGAGAGAGAGAGAGAGAGAGAAAGAGAGAGAGAGTTGGCCTTCTGTATCTGTGGATTCTGCATTCATAGATTCAACCAACTGTGGACTGCAGACTCCATAAAGAATCTGAGGTTGGTTGAATATGTGATGCAGAACCTGTGGTTGTGGAGGGCTCACTCTAAGAGTTGAGTATATGCAGATTTTTGTATTAACATAGGTCCTGGAACCAATCCTCTTGCAGACACCAAGGGAGGACTGTAATTCTTATTCTTGTCATCCTTTAATAATGTGGAAAATTTAATAGTGTGGGAAGATGATGAATTTATGTTGGAGATTGAAAGTTGGGCATAACAGTGTGTTCCATGTGATCTAGATATTTAGAAATGCTGAGAGAAGTTAGTGCTTGAAATAGAGATTTGTAGGTCACGAGGGCTTATTTGATGGTTCAAATGGTAAAGAATCTGAATGCAGTGCAGGAGACCTGAATTTGATCCTTGGGTTGGGAATAGCCCTGGAGAAGGGAATGGCTACCTACTCCAATATTTTTGCCTGGAGAATTCCATGGACAGAGTCCATGGGGTCACAAAGAGTCGGACATGACTGAGTGACTAACACTTTTCACTTCCAGGGTATGGCGGTGATAGAATTGAAGGAGATTCCCCTTGAGAAACAGTTGGGAAAAAAATGGAATGTTAATGTGATGTTGGGGGGACTTCCTGTGTTTTTAAATCAGCAGAAGAAATCTAAGCCAGAGAAACAAGTACTGAGAATGAGGATAGTGAAGCATTTCAAGAAACTGCATTGACTTTGACTAGCTATGTGGAGACTTTTATGGCAGTTGCCCAGGTATTGATATTATTGATCTACTGTGAATGACCTGTTTTACTTAAAACTTGAATTCTTCAATCTTATATTTTGATCAGACCATATAATGAAGAATGAATAATGAAGGTTATGAGGAGGTGTCTCCAAAGTACTTAACGTTTTTGCTTTTTTAAGAACAAAACAAAAATCTATTGAGAATAAAAATTTTATTCTCTGGACCTAGTTAGAAAAATGTAATAAAGGAAAAAATGGATGGACTTGTACAGAGAAGGTCCTTGAAGGCAGGAAAATTTTGAACTTTCAGATTAAGCCATGTCCAAGATGAGAGACATGATATTTGAAGAGAGACATGATCTGTTCATTCGTGAANTAACATTTTTGCTTTTTTAAGAACAAAACAAAAATCTATTGAGAATAGAAATTATATTCTCTGGACCTACTTAGAAAAATGTAATTAAGGAAAAAATGGATGGACTTGTACAGAGAAAGTCCTTGAAGGCAGGAAAATTTTGAACTTTCAGATTAAGCCATGTCCAAGATGAGAGACATGATATTTAAAGAGAGACATGATCTGTTCATTCATGAGCAAAGCAGGATTTTTTTTTCTGTTTGTATATTTATATATATTTTAGACCTCTTCAGGGCTCCAGTAAAATATTCATGATGTCACTCTTTGGGCTTTGCCTTAATTCTGTGCCAGCGATCACCTATTGATCTAATCATTTGACTAAAAATATTGGAGGAAATTGGACTTCAGAAATCATACTCTCTACTACAAATGAATAAAATGATATTTTTAGTTATACATAATTTTTGATGACAATTTAGCTAGAGTGGTTTTGTCACTTATTTCTGGATATGGTATTAAGTCCCAGTTTCTGGCCTTGAGAGATTAAAGACCAGATTCCAGTTCATGGTTAATCCACCTACGTCATGTTATACAGTGAGGCCATCAAATGTCCACTTCCTTCTTTTCCTTCTTAGCTTTCCACCATCCATTTTCTAAGCCAAAGATTTCCAAACCTGTAGTTCTCTGGTGTTCAATGGTATTTTCTTATTAAATGTGTATGCAGATCTACTAGGAGAATCATCAGGTGTTATACGATTTTCTGACAAATATATGCAGACGATAGCTGCTGAAAGTCTGGATCAGTATGTGGTAAACACAGCTGGTTGATTGGCCAGGATCTAGTTTGCATCTGATAGTTGAAGAATACTTAAGTTCTTCATATATTTCTGAGTTAGGGTTGCTCAAATATAGAAATTCTTGAGATTTTTGATATCTAGTATAACTATATGGGGTTCTCTGGTGGCTCGAGGTTAAAGCATCTGCCTGCAGTGCAAGATATCTGGGTTCGATCCCTGGGTCGGGAAGATCCCCTGACGAAGGAAATGGTAACCCACTCCAGTATTCTTACCTGGAGAATCCCATGGATGGAGAAGCCTGGTGGGCTACAGTCCACGGGGTTGCAAAGAGTCAGACATGACTGAGCGACTTCACTTCTTCACTTCACTTCATAACTATACTAAAGAACAGGAGAAATATAACTGAGATATAGTTAAGATTCCACTAAATTAAGAGAATTCAGCAATTCTGATATTCCAATTAATTTACTCATTTTTCTATTTCATATTTTTGTTCTCTTTCAGAGATCAGAATTGATTGACTACTAGTAAATACTAGGGAAAAACACTTTATAAATGAACTGATACCTACACAATTTCATGTGATTATTTATAGTAAAAGGAATCACACCATATTTATTAAATATCTGAGAAGATATTTCTTCATATTTGATAAATATTTTATTGTACTGCCTCACAGAAATTTTTTCTGTAAACCTCTTGGCTTAATGAATTGAAATGCTATGTAGAATATTGTATTAATAGAAAGCAGTAGAAAAGTTTTGTTGCACTGTTAGAAGAACCAGTGCAATTTGTTCCAGTTATCAGTCTTTAGTTCACATTCATGAGTAACCTCAAGGCCATGTTTACATGGAAGTTCTATCACTTTGAATCTGCCTCAGGAGGCAGGTCAGGTGGTCTGGTATTCCCATCTCTTTCAGAATTTTCCACAGCTTATTGTGATCCACACAGTCAAAGGCTTTGGCATAGTCAATAAAGCAGAAATAGATGTTTTTCTGGAACTCTCTGGCTTTTTCCATGATCCAGCGGATGTTGGCAATTTGATCTCTGGTTCTTCTGCCTTTTCTAAAACCAGCTTGAACCCTGGAAGTTCATGGTTCATGTATTGCTGAAGCCTGGCTTGGAGAATTTTAAGCATTACTTTACTAGCATGTGAGATGGGTGCAGTTGTGTGGTAGTTTGAGCATTCTTTGGCATGGCCTTTCTTTGGGATTGGAATGAAAACTGACCTTTTCTAGTCATGTGGCCACTGCTGAGTTTTCTAAATTTTCTTTCTATAATATTATTGAATTCAGGGTGGCAGGGCAAACAAACTTAGAAAGAGGAATTCTGTAATAGAAATGATAAAAAGCCTTAAAGAAACATTATACTGAATTACATTAATAAAAGTTCAAAAGAATACTTTTTAAGTGAAAATATAACTGAAACTTTCAAGATAAATTATTTGAAAGCTGATTATAAATGACTGATTTCATTTAAATTCAGTTATTCTTTACATTAACAAAAACTTAAAAAAGTGATTTTCATCTTTTTAAAAACTACTTTTACTTAGTATGAATACATTTTGTGGGTAAAGGAAAATACTTATCTCAATGAAATGGAACACTTCTTTAATACTGTTGATTAGAAGAAGCATTTAATATGATGTTGAGATCATCTTAAACCTGTGTGTGAAAAAAAATTGAGTGACAGATATCCAAAAGCTGATTTTTCTTAAAGCTTGGTTCTACAGCACAGAATAGAGGGGAATTGCTATAAGGAGGCAATAAATCTCTTTCATTCAGAGTTGATGTGTTCAAGAAAGCAAGCCTGGGATTTGGCCAAGTTTTGTGAAATATGTCATTGTGTTTCTAAGACTTCATAAGGAATCTCAGAAGCTTTCAGTTTTGAGCCTGAGGATGTGGTTTGAGAATGTTTATTGATCAAAGAAGCCAGATGATGGTTGATATTTCTTCCACATCATGATGGTTTGAAGAGATTGATACATCCATGCACATATACACCCACATGTGCACTAACTCCTGTGCCTCTAACCCAATCCTCAGAATTGGGTCTGCATGAGTCAAAGTAATTGTGCACATAGAGAAAAGAATCTTGGTCACGTCAGGAAAAATCAAAAGATGGCAATGGAGTTTCATTAGTTCACTGGACCTATATATCATTTTCTTACATCTCTGATCTCTTTTGTATCAGAAGAAGCAGTTAACCTAAGCTTTTCTCTTATTATCCTCTTCTGTCAAATATTGTGAAGAAGAATGTTTCGGAATTCTCTTTTTTTTATCATTTCAGTTCAGTCACTCAGTCATGTCCGACTCTTTGTGATACCATGAATCGCAGCACACCAGGCCTCCCTGTCCATCACCATCTCCCGGAGTTCACTCAAACTCACATCCATCGAGTCCAAGAAGCCGTCCAGCCATCTCATCCTCTGTCATCCCCTTCTTCTTCTGCCCCCAATCCCTCCCAGAATCAGAGTCTTTTCCAATGAGTCAACTCTTCACATGAGGTGGCCAAAGGACTGGAGTTNGAGGGAACTGAGAGAATCTGGCAAATCTGTCCTGTGAATTTTCCTGTAACAGAGTTAGACTGACATATTTATTCATCCTGTTGACAGTAGAGGGGACTATTTATAACATTCCTGTTCCCTACCAAAATTTGAAACCAAATAAGAGAATAAAGTCAGGTTGGAAGGAATAAAATATCACTAATACAAGAGTCAGACTAATAAGTCAGACTTATCCACTCACAGTTCCTTAAGTTTGCCAAGTCTCCAGTCTTCCCTTAGGAGAACTTGTCCTTGTAAATACAATAGCAGGAGAGACCCAGAATTTATGCCCCCTATGGATAAAATGACTACCCCTTATCCTAGCCCCAATGAAGGCTCTTCTATATTCTCCTCTGGAGAGGAGGGAATGATAGGGACAAAAGACTGGGCGTGTTATTTTAAGTTAAACTTCCTACACCATGAAACATGAGTCAGAAGACAAAGCATTCTTTCCCACAGATACCGCAAACTTTTGCCTTCAACTAGCACTCCAGTACTCTTGCTTGGAAAATCCCATGGACGGAGGAGCCTGGTGGGCTGCAGCCCATGAGGCTGCTAAGAGTCAGACACGACTGAGCGACTTCACTTTCACTTTTCACGTTCATGCATTGGGGAAGGCAGTGGCAACCCACTCCAGTGTTCTTGCCTGGAGAATCCCAGGGATGGGGGAGCCTGGTGGCTGCCGTCTTTGGGGTCACATAGAGTTGGACACGACTGACGCAACTTAGCAGCAGCAACAGAGTAATAGTGGGCTTCTCTGGTGACTCAGACAGTAAAGAATCTACTTGAAATACAGGAGACCCAAGTTGGATCCCTGGGTGAGGAAGATAGCCTAGAAAAGGAAATGGCTACCCACACCAGTATTCTTGCCTGGAAAACCCCATGGGCACAGGAGTCTGGTGGGTTACAGTTCATGGGATGGCAAAGAGTCAGACACAACTGAGCGACTAACATTTAACTTCAATCAGAGGTAATACTATCCCCTCTTCAGATCTCCTCTAGAAGTACTTTGTTTAAATATGATAAGATACAAGGGAAGCTCTTTGAGGTTTCAGAGAAAACGTGTGGCAAAATATAAAACCACTGAGGTTAGCTAAATCACAGAACACTTCAGTCAGGAAGTTAGTAAGTAGTTTTCTGCAGTCAGCTCTCACTCAGGTTTTCAGCGCTGGGAGGGCAGTCATGGAAAAGATGATCTTGACTAGAACTGTTCTTTCAGACGGAGCTTTAAGCTTCAGTATTTCAGTCTTAGAGGAGGCTACTGATTCAATTCTAGTCCTTTTGAGCCCAGTTTAAATTGCTACGCAATGCCAGACTCAAGCCATTTATACTAAATAGCTTTAGGGATATGGGGTCATCAGTCCACTAAAAGGAAATACTGGAACTGAGTAATTTAAAGGCATTATGAACATGGAGTACTTTTACAGACAGGTTAGAGGCTAAGTGTTACTACTGTTGAACTGTCAGTAGTGTTAGATTCTCAGAGAATAACAAGGAGGTTCTCTGTTGAAATATGGCCTAACAAATTACTTTTGATCTTGGACTCTTGGAGGGAACCACAAGTGATTCACTCTGTCTAGAAGATCTGATGAAAACTTTGTCCAGGTAAAAAACGACATTCTAAAATGCAACTTATTTTCAATTAACTCATCTAAGAAAGAAAAAAACAACATAACTGCAATTAAAAGTTAGTATTAGCCTACAGATTGAAGGTTTAATATTTTTATTGCTTATTAAAATAATTTTAATAAAATAAAAATTAGCACCAATATGACTGGTAAAGTTTACATTCTGGATTAATGTAGTATCAGTAAAATTTAATACTACCATTGGATTATTGTGTATTGTTCTTGATAAATTTAATATGAACATCATAGTAAAATATGTTTGCTTGTGGTTAGCCCATTTGTTCCAGTGACTATTGATTTAAAACAAACCAGCAAAAACTCTGTGGTGTAAAACAAGCTTTCATGTAATCATGGGTTCAGTGGGTCAGAAATTCCTAGAAGGCACAATGGGGATGATACATCTCTGCCTTGCAAGGTCTGGGTCCTTAGCTGGGAGAGGGGTTTCGCTTGATGCCTAGAGCCTAGTATCACATGATAGGTTGTTCACTCACATATTGCCACTGGGCTGACAGAACCCAAAATCTAGGTCGGCCAACAGGTGTGTCTACCCTTGACCTCTTGGAGTGTCTGATTGCCTCACAACCAGGGTAGTTTACATGCAAGTTCAAGGTTCCAGGAACAATTGTTTTGGTGAACAAGGCGGAAGCTGCCTTAGAAACCATGTAGTGCTGCTTCCATTGCTGCCACCACATCCGTCTGTTGGTTACAAGCTCGTCACACACCTGTGCACATTCAAGGGGCGTGGACATAGGCGCCATCTCTCAATTGGAANATATATTGCCACTGGGCTGACACAACCCAAAATCTAGGTCGGCCAACAGGTGTGTCTACCCTTGACCTCTTGGAGTGTCTGATTTCCTCACAACCAGGGTAGTTTACATGCAAGTTCAAGGTTCCAAGAACAATTGTTTTGGTGAACAAGGCGGAAGCTGCCTTAGAAACCATGTAGTGCCGCTTCCATTGCTGCCACCACATCCGTCTGTTGGTTACAAGCTCGTCACACACCTGTGCACATTCAAGGGGCATGGATATAGGCGCCATCTCTCAATTGGAAGAGCGCCAAGGTCATATTGTAAAAGCAAGGGTATGCGAGCTGGAAGACAGTGCAGCTATTTTTGAAAGTGCAATCTGTCACAGTGTTTATGGTCTGCATATTAATTATCCAGTTGAGAGGATCTTTCTCACTGCAGTCTGTCTTGCTTACCTGCCATTATGCATTGGGGAACTATTGAGAAAAAAAAAATCTTTCTTTGTGGTCAAAAAAGAAATGAAATTACATAGTCTAATAATAGTGATGAAAATAACAAATGTTAAATTGAACAATGCTATGATACATACATTTATTACTCAGTTCACTAGTAAAATTATATATATATTCTATTAAAATTCCATTTATACATATATGTATGAAGACTTTATTTCTGTTTTTTCAGGCAGGTTGTCAGACAAACAGCAGATGGCCTGACCACAATGCATTTGGGCAGATGTTCTCATTTGGGCCATAACATGTGAATAAAAACTGTCATATTCCAAACTATCTCATCATCTGCAGTAATTACTGGATAAAGTCCAATGTATATGCAGGTCTTTTATAGCTGTGTATTATATTGGCTAGACCTACTACTGGAGAATTGGTTTATAGTAACACTGTTTTGCTGTTTCAGAATGTATTATTTTAGTCTGTCCAATTTGATATTTACCAAGTACTCACAGTATATATGTTATTTTGTATATAGAATTTAAGCATAAATTTAATAAAACTATTTTATTAACTCTAACTTCCTGGTTTTATTATTTTAAAAGATCATATTGCCAAAACAAGTGCATATAATTATTGTATCTTGTAGTAGATTGGAAAACTGAAAATAAATCTATTCCAGAAAAGAGGTACATAAAAAAAGAAAAGCCAACAATAAATTGGGCAATTAGGAGAAACATGGTGGTTTTATAGTGTGTTTCCTGGAGAAGGGCATGGCAACCCACTCCAGTATTCTCGCCTGGAGAATCCACATCGACAGAGGAGCCTGGCAGGCTACGATCCATGGAGTTACAAAGAGCTGGACATGACTGAGTGACTAAGCACAGCACAGCACATGGTGTGTTTTATTTGAGGATTTATTTCAATCATGTAAGTCTCCAAGTGTTTTGTTTTCTTTTGAAAACTCGGATGTTCATCATTAGTGGAACTTCTAGAGATACTAGAACTAAGCTGTTTGAGTGGTGGGAGTGAAAAATGGAAGACAATTACTTCATTTCATGAAAGAGGAAAACATTCAGAGTCTGACATACAATAGATTTTGTGGGGGACATTTTCTTTCTCTCAGTCTTGAATACCGTTCAATCACTCGTACTTTCTTTATCTAACCTCTACAGTTTCATGAAGATGGCCCCTTTTAGCATCTGCCTGAAACTTTAAAAGGGGCACCAGAAGGAACTGCTTATAACAAGTCCTTATTAGTGTTGCTTCGTTCAGTCTAAGACAGAAGTACAGATTATTCAAAAGACTTAATTAGAAGACAGGCTCTCTTGTGTTACTTTGCACCTGCATCTTCCATTTACATTTTTTATTCACTTCCCCTACATGCTCAGGCAATAATACTGAGAAAATGACATTTTAAGAAAAGCAAGCATCAGAATACATACCTACTTTTCAATTTTATTAGTGTGCCATGCATCTAGGCAAATGAAATGCAGCATATATCACAAGTAGGTTCACTTTTTACAAATATTTTGGCAGTGTGTTCTGGCTTTTGTTTTCAGTGCTGTTCCTGAAATGTCACTCCATTAACTAGAAAGTTTATATATTATAGTTCGGAGCAGTGGTTCTCAAGTGCAGGCAATTTTGACCCCCAGGGGACATTTAGCAGTGTCTGCAGATAGTTTTGTTTGTCTCAACTGGGGGTGGGGGCAGGGGATGGGGTGAGAGTGCTATTAGCATCTAGTGGATAAAAGTCAAGGAGGCTGCTACTCATATATGCCAGTTAATTCCTTGTCAAACATTTGCATTTAAACGTGCTCTGAAAGTATTATTGCTCTACACCACAGTTTCTCAACCATGGCACTATTGGCATTTTGTGCTGGATAATTCTTTGTTGGCATTGGGGATGGTACTGTCCTGTCCTATACAGGACTAGCATTTAAGTTTGGAAATGATGATGATTTATTACAGGAACTACTTTATTCTCCTTCACTACAATTTAAGTTTCTCTGTGTGTTGATATTTTATTTTCAAAAGAAGCCTCATCAAATACTGGAAACCCTTAGTTTTGCAGGATGACCTAAAATATTATTGGAGTAATTTTTGCATGGGGGCTTCCCTGGTGGCTCAGTGGTAAAGAATCTGCCTGCAGNTTTTATTTTCAAAAGAAGCCTCATCAAATACTGGAAATCCTTAGTTTTGCAGGATGACCTAAAATATTATTGGAGTAATTTTTGCGTGGGGGCTTCCCTGGTGGCTCAGTGGTAAAGAATCTGCCTGCAGTGCAGGAGACCTGGGTTTGATCCCAAGGTTAGGAAGATCCTCTAGAGAAGGAAAAGGCAACCCACTCCAGTATTCATGCCTGGAAAAATCTCATGGATAGAGCAACCTGGCAGGTTACAGTCCATGGCACCAAGAACTGGACATGACTTGGTGACTAAACAACAGCTCCAAAACTTTTCCATATCAATGACTTGACTATTATCCCTGACTTGATTGTTGAAATAAAGGACTTACATAGTGTTGTATGTCATTTATTTCACAATAAAACTGGAAAAAGTAAAAATGTTAAAACATTTAAAAATAAGATAATTTTTTGAGAGCTTTCCTTATTTGGGCATTCTGTTCAATATTTTGATAGACATATAGACCCCATGAAGTCCATGTCATAATTCCTGAAACCTGTGTATCTGTTGCTTTAAATGTTAAATGAGGCTCTGCTCATGTCACTGAGATTAACAGTCTTGAACGGGGTTTATGCAGGTGGGCCCAATCTAGTCACGCAAGTCTTTTAAAAAAGGAGCATCTTTCCCATGGCAGTCAGAAGACTAGAGGGATGGTGAAGTGAGGAGGACTTGTCTTGCCATGGCTGCCTTTGAAGCTGGAAGTAGGACACCATGAGCAAGGGAATGTGGATAGCTCCTAGAAGCCAGGCAAGTTATGGGATTCTTCCCTAGATTTCCAAGAAGGAGAACATACCTGCCGATACCTTGCTTTTAACCCAGGAGACCCTCTTCAGACTTTGTACCTTCACACCTGTAAGATTAAAAAGTCTTGGCCTTTGTTTAGGCAATTAACCTGTGGTAATATGTTCACTTTCATTTTTCACTTTCATGTGTTGGAGAAGGAAATGGCAACCCACTCCAGTATTCTTGCCTAGAGAATCCCAGGGATGGAGGGAGCCTGGTGGGCTGCTGTTTATGGGGTCGCACAGAGTCAGACACGACTGAAGCGATTTAGCAGCAGCAGCAGCAATCTGTTATGCTAACAATAGGGAATTAATATTTTAATTTTTAATTAATATTTTAATTAATATTTTGTTTAATCGTTTCAGCAACTCTAGGAGAAAGGAGCTTCTTTTTCCTGTAGTTCACGGGTGAGAAAATGAACATCAGGAGAAATCCACATAGGGCCACCTGCCAGTAGGTCGGAGGACAAGGAAGGTCTCGAACCTCAACATTGTTTTCTAGGTGAAAGGTGGTTGCTCCTTTTGAAAAGTATAAAACACATCCCATCTTTGGTCTATATTCTCTTTATAAAGTGTGAACCCTATGATTAACTGGAACTAAGAATTATTTTCTGGAATTTGCAGAGTTCAATGCCAGCTGGCAAAAGGGAGGGCATATTTTCATCAATTTGTATCAGTTATTTTCATTTTAATATTTGAAGAAACAATACTTAGCTCTCTGACTTCCTATTAAGATGGTCTCCAAAGCTTCGCAGTTTCTTCCAAAGTCTCCATTTCACAACTATTGCTTGTTTCTCCGCTGGCTCTCTCCTTTCATTGGCTCTAGCCAGTGGAACTTCCAGTTCCTCCCATGAGTCAAGCTCTCTCCTATCTATTTTTGCTTTTACATATTCTCTTTTTTGACAAGCTGTTTGCTCTGACTGCAGCACATCTTACACACTTTCCTTTTACACTTGGTACTCATTCTTCCAGTCCCAGCTTCTGGTCATTTGATTCCTCCAGGAATCCTATCCGTTGCAGCTCCCTAACCCCCAAGACTGAGTTTGTTTCTTCTGCATTTGACCTGAACCCTTTCTCTCCCTCAGAAATTATTTTCCCACTGGAACTTTTTTTGCCTTCTCTTCATCTCCAGGCTAAAAGTTCCTCAAGGATAGGACTGTTTTCATCGGTAAATATTTCTTGACTAAAGCATATTTATTAAGACATAGCTCACAACTGGAAAGCGTACAAATCCTAAAGACTGCACTTTAATAAAATGACAATTACGTGTTGCCAGAGGAAGGTATTGTCAGCTCCCCAGAAGCGTGCCACCACCATCTTCCTCATCCTCTTTGAATCACAAGTATCCTCTCTGCAACCCGGCTCTCTTGACTTCAAGTGCCATGGATTGGATCTGCCTATTGTATTAGTTTGCTGGAGCTGCCATGGCAAAGTACCACAGACTGGGTGGTTTAAACAATGGAAATATATTGTCTCATCGTTCAGGAGGCGAGAGGTTCAAGGTCANTCTCTCTTCCTTTTGGTTTCTGCCCTCCTGAGGCTGGTCCAGTGGTTTCTGTAAGCTTCATATAAGGTGACATTTGTGCTTAGTTTTTGTTTGTTTGTTTGCTTGTTTTTTCTCTGATAGGCAAGGCTGAGTGAGGTGGTAATTCTGTCTGCTGATGATCGGGTTTGTATTTTTCTTTTGTTTGTGCTTTAGATGAGGCATTCTGCAGTGTGCAGGTGGTTGGGTGATGCCGGGTCTTGTATTCAAGTGGCTTCCTTTGTGTGAGTTCTCACTATTTGATACTCCCTAGGGTTAGTTCTCTGGTAGTCTAAGGTCTTTGAATCAGTGCTCCCACTCCAAAGGCTTGGGGCTTGATCTCTGGTCAGGGACAAAGGTTCTGCAGGTGGTTTGTTATGGCATTAAGTGAGATTAAAACACATATCCAAAAATTAGAAACCAAAGATGAACCCCAGACAAATGGCAGTAACAAAATCAGGCAAATAATAAATTAAAATAACGGGATATATACATATACACTCATGAGCAAAGTCAAAACCGTCCAACAAAAATAAAGTACAGTAGATTGACCTGGTGAACAAAGAAAGTTTAGTAGCTCAGTTGTGTCCGACTCTTTGCGGCCCCATGGACTGTAGCCCACCAGGCTCCTCTGTCTATGGGGTTTTCCAGGCAAGAGTACTGGAGTGGGTTGCCATTTCCTTCTCCAGAGGATCTTCCCAACCTAGGGACCGAACACGGGTCTCCCACATTGTAGGCAGACGCTTTACCATCTGAGCCACCAGGGAAGTCCACAGTAGAATGACCTGGTGAACAAAGGAAATCAAAAATTATATTTACCAGTTAAGAACAAAACTAACTAAAACACAAACTGGAAAACAAAACTAAAGCAAGATGCCAAGTGGGGAATAAAGCAATGAAAACAAAACTAACAAATATGCAGAGAGGAGAGGCGAGGAAAGAAAGGATGGATATGCAAAGTTAAATAGAGGTAAATCAAGATTTATATACGTTAAAGATTAACTGCAAGGGGGAAATAACAGTAGGAAAAGCAAACAAAGGAATAAACGTAGAAAAAAATAATAAGTTTTTAAAAATTAAAATTAAAAAGAAAGAGAAAAAAAGGGGGAAATCCACAGAACTGCAAAAGCCCAACGTAGAGGCAGAGGTTTATAACAATAAAAATGCGACTGAGGAAAAAAAAAGACTCAAAAGCTTAATTAGATGTCATAGTGCCAACAGAATCAACAACTCCGGGGCAGGAGGAGGGGACAAAAAGAAACAAATCCAAAAGATTTTACAGAACAAGTCAAAAACTAAGAATAATAAATGTCTTTCTTGAGTCACTGCTAGAGTTCTTTCCGTCGATGGGAGTCACAGTCCACCTCACCTCCCTAGGATGCCCTCCAACACTGTGCTGATCTTTGGACCTGCTGTGGGGGCAGCTCAAATTCTAATCTGGTCCTACTCCTGTGTTTCCTTGCCTCCAATGTCCACAGCTATCAGAACTAGTGCGTTTCCTTTTGTGAGAGCTCTCGATGACCTTTTATATATTCCACAGACACAGCGTCTAGTTGATTGTACAGATTTAATCTGCAGCTAGTACGGCTGGTGGGAAGGTTTGGGGTCTTTTCCTTTGCCACACTGCCCCTGGGCTTCAGTTGTGGTTTTATTTCCACCTCTGCACGTGGGTCGTCCTCTGGGGTTTGCTCCTGAGGCTGCCCTGCAGGACGTGGGTTTGCCCCTGTGAGGGCCAGGTGTGGAGGAGGTGTAGCTGCTTGGGTCACAGGGGTTCTGGCAGCACTAGGTACTCAGGGCAGTTGACAGCTAGGGCAGTGGGAAATACAGTGCTCTAGAAGGGTATGGCAACCAGTATTGGCCAATACCCTCCAGTATTCAGAGAACCCCCGTCCCTAACAGAGAAGATTGGCAGGTCGCAAAGAGTCGGACACGACCAAAGCGACCCTGTGCGCAAACACACGAGACTTTCTTTGCCTGTGGCAGCTCTGCCCCAGTGAGAGTGAGCGTGAAGGTGGTGCAGCTGCTTGGCTTGCAGCGACTCTGTCGGTGCCAAGGGTGCAGGGACATGGACTGGTTCCACCACAGGAGTTATGGCCCTATCAGAGTCTTTTTTCCAACCTCTTGTAGCTGGTGATCAGGAGGCCTCTTTAGCCAGTCTTTCTCCATAGCTCTGCCTGTTCAGGCCCTTAGAGAGATCTCTGGCCTGGGGTCCTTCTCTGTTGTTCAGTGCATCAGGCACATGGAGCAGCCCCCTGACTGGGGTCCTACTCTGTAGATCGGTGCATCAGGCACTTATAGGGGCACCCTAGATGGGGTCCTACTCTGTAGATCGGCGCATCGGGCACTTATAGGGGCACCCTAGATGGGGTCCTACTCTGTAGTTCAGTGTGTCAGGCATTTGGTGGGCTGGCCTCTAGACTGTTCAGCTGCCGCTGCTGGTGTGTGGAGAGAGAGAGGCTATGGTGATGTCTCCACACCCTACACGTGACTCAGTAGTATCGCCTTGCTTCCATGGCTGCCTGACTTTCCTCCACAGGCATTTTCCACCACAGTCTCCTCCCTCACATCCCTTCGATCCATCTCTTTGCAGTTAACAGCAGCCCTTGCACTTGGATTGCTCCACAATCCTTAAACTCAGCTCCCAGCCACTGCCCCTTCCAGGAGACCCACATTCCTGCCCAGCATATATATGGCTGCAGCAAGGACTGCCTGATTCTCATTCCATTCAGGCTGCCACAGATCACCTGGTTCACTCTCAGCCTTAAATGTTTCTCCTCTGACTCAGACAATTGCCCCAATGTGGGGATCAAACCCCTGCTTCAGTTCTTCCACACGCTGAAGGCAGGTCCAGTCCCACTAACACTCCTGTTTTTCNCATATTTTCATCAATTTGTATCAGTTATTTTCATTTTAATATTTGAAGAAACAATACTTAGCTCTCTGACTTCCTATTAAGATGGTCTCCAAAGCTTCGCAGTTTCTTCCAAAGTCTCCATTTCACAACTATTGCTTGTTTCTCCGCTGGCTCTCTCCTTTCATTGGCTCTAGCCAGTGGAACTTCCAGTTCCTCCCATGAGTCAAGCTCTCTCCTATCTATTTTTGCTTTTACATATTCTCTTTTTTGACAAGCTGTTTGCTCTGACTGCAGCACATCTTACACACTTTCCTTTTACACTTGGTACTCATTCTTCCAGTCCCAGCTTCTGGTCATTTGATTCCTCCAGGAATCCTATCCGTTGCAGCTCCCTAACCCCCAAGACTGAGTTTGTTTCTTCTGCATTTGACCTGAACCCTTTCTCTCCCTCAGAAATTATTTTCCCACTGTAACTTTTTTTGCCTTCTCTTCATCTCCAGGCTAAAAGTTCCTCAAGGATAGGACTGTTTTCATCGGTAAATATTTCTTGACTAAAGCATATTTATTAAGACATAGCTCACAACTGGAAAGCGTACAAATCCTAAAGACTGCACTTTAATAAAATGACAATTACGTGTTGCCAGAGGAAGGTATTGTCAGCTCCCCAGAAGCGTGCCACCACCATCTTCCTCATCCTCTTTGAATCACAAGTATCCTCTCTGCAACCCGGCTGTCTTGACTTCAAGTGCCATGGATTGGATCTGCCTATTGTATTAGTTTGCTGGAGCTGCCATGGCAAAGTACCACAGACTGGGTGGTTTAAACAATGGAAATATATTGTCTCATCGTTCAGGAGGCGAGAGGTTCAAGGTCAAGTTGTGAAGTTCCTTGTGAAGGTGGTGAGGGAGAATGTGCCCATGCTTCTCCCCTGGCTTCCGGCTGTTTGCTGGCAATCTTTGGCTTGTAGACACATCACCCCAATCTCTGGCATCCCCCGCTGTGATTATGTCTCTGTGCCTAAATGTCCCCTTTTATAAGGGTTTGGCCATAAGTGTGGTCAGTCNTCTCATCGTTCAGGAGACGAGAGGTTCAAGATCAAGTTGTGAAGTTCCTTGTGAAGGTGGTGAGGGAGAATGTGCCCACGCTTCTCCCCTGGCTTCCGGCTGTTTGCTGGCAATCTTTGGCTTGTAGACACATCACCCCAATATCTGGCATCCCCCGCTGTGATTATGTCTCTGTGCCTAAATGTCCCCTTTTATAAGGGTTTGGCCATAAGTGTGGTCAGTCGTGTCCGACTCTGTGTGGCCGCATTGACTGCAGTCCACCAGACTCCTTTGTCCATGGGATTCTCCAGGCAAGTATACTGGAGTGGGTTGCCATTTCCTGTTCTAGGGAGTCTTCCTAACATAGGAATGAAACCTACATGTCTTGTGTCTCCTGCATTGGCAGGTAGATTCTTTACCACTGAGCCATCTAGGAATCCCTTTATAAGGGCACTATTACTGTTGGATTAGGGGCCTAGGCTGCTCCAGCATGGCTTCATTTTAATTACATCTGCTATGACCCTATTGACAAGGTCACATTCTGAGGTACTGGGGGTTAGGACTTCAACATTACGAAGGGACGTCAGGGGCACAATTCAACCCAGAACATCTGACTTTGAACTTTTATAAAATTTCATACTATATGTTTCATATCTTCAGTATTTTGTTCATGTGATTTATTATCGTGTGTATTAGTGATTCATTTTCATTGCTATGTCACTAACTGCCTATACCACATACAGTGATCATTCTAATGTTGAAAGATGCTGGAGGGTTTATTATTTGGGGCCATTAAAAATAGTATATACACTACTATGCATATAATAGATAGCTAGTGGGAACCTGCTTTATAGCACAGGGAGTTTAGCTTGATGCTCTGTGGAGACTTAGATGGGTAGGATGAGAGAGGGAGACAAAAGAGGGATATTATGTGTGTGTGTGTGTGTGTGTGTGTGTGTGTGTGTATAGCTTATTAACTTTATACAGCATAAAATAGCACAACATTTTAAAGCAGCCATTGAACCTTACTCAGTGGCTTAGCAGGTTAAGAATTTGCCTGCAAAGCAGGAGACACTGGTTCTATCCCTGGGTCAGGAAGATTGCCTGGAGGAGGAAATGGCAACCCACTCCAGTATTCTTGCCTGGAGAATTCTATGGACAGAGGAGACTTGTGGGTTTCAGTCCATGGGGTCGCAAAGCAGTGATACACCAATTAGAAAATAAGGCTGCAATAAAAATTTTTGTATATGATTTTTGGTACACATAAGTAAATACTGAATAGGTGAATTATTATGAGGCAACTAAAGTATTTTTTCTTTCATAGATTTACTAAATGAACAAATGTCAAAGTTTGGGAAGGACAAATCATGTGTTTGTCCAAACATATTTGTTGGAATACTACCCCTCCCTTCAGGATCTTATAAAAAGTGTCACTTTTTAAGGGGTCAGTGACCTGGCAATAATAGATTGAGCAAAGTAAGATATTTTATTTTTCCTAGTTATACTGCAGGATTTTTTTCAGAACTTTATAATNGACTGAGGAAAAAAAAAGACTCAAAAGCTTAATTAGATGTCATAGTGCCAACAGAATCAACAACTCCGGGGCAGGAGGAGGGGACAAAAAGAAACAAATCCAAAAGATTTTACAGAACAAGTCAAAAACTAAGAATAATAAATGTCTTTCTTGAGTCACTGCTAGAGTTCTTTCCGTCGATGGGAGTCACAGTCCACCTCACCTCCCTAGGATGCCCTCCAACACTGTGCTGATCTTTGGACCTGCTGTGGGGGCAGCTCAAATTCTAATCTGGTCCTACTCCTGTGTTTCCTTGCCTCCAATGTCCACAGCTATCAGAACTAGTGCGTTTCCTTTTGTGAGAGCTCTCGATGACCTTTTATATATTCCACAGACACAGCGTCTAGTTGATTGTACAGATTTAATCTGCAGCTAGTACGGCTGGTGGGAAGGTTTGGGGTCTTTTCCTTTGCCACACTGCCCCTGGGCTTCAGTTGTGGTTTTATTTCCACCTCTGCACGTGGGTCGTCCTCTGGGGTTTGCTCCTGAGGCTGCCCTGCAGGACGTGGGTTTGCCCCTGTGAGGGCCAGGTGTGGAGGAGGTGTAGCTGCTTGGGTCACAGGGGTTCTGGCAGCACTAGGTACTCAGGGCAGTTGACAGCTAGGGCAGTGGGAAATACAGTGCTCTAGAAGGGTATGGCAACCAGTATTGGCCCATACCCTCCAGTATTCAGAGAACCCCCGTCCCTAACAGAGAAGATTGGCAGGTCGCAAAGAGTCGGACACGACCAAAGCGACCCTGTGCGCAAACACACGAGACTTTCTTTGCCTGTGGCAGCTCTGCCCCAGTGAGAGTGAGCGTGAAGGTGGTGCAGCTGCTTGGCTTGCAGCGACTCTGTCGGTGCCAAGGGTGCAGGGACATGGACTGGTTCCACCACAGGAGTTATGGCTCTGTCAGAGTCTTTTTTCCAACCTCTTGTAGCTGGTGATCAGGAGGCCTCTTTAGCCAGTCTTTCTCCATAGCTCTGCCTGTTCAGGCCCTTAGAGAGATCTCTGGCCTGGGGTCCTTCTCTGTTGTTCAGTGCATCAGGCACATGGAGCAGCCCCCTGACTGAGGTCCTACTCTGTAGATCGGTGCATCAGGCACTTATAGGGGCACCCTAGATGGGGTCCTACTCTGTAGATCGGCGCATCGGGCACTTATAGGGGCACCCTAGATGGGGTCCTACTCTGTAGTTCAGTGTGTCAGGCATTTGGTGGGCTGGCCTCTAGACTGTTCAGCTGCCGCTGCTGGTGTGTGGAGAGAGAGAGGCTATGGTGATGTCTCCACACCCTACACGTGACTCAGTAGTATCGCCTTGCTTCCATGGCTGTCTGACTTTCCTCCACAGGCATTTTCCACCGCAGTCTCCTCCCTCACATCCCTTCGATCCATCTCTTCGCAGTTAACAGCAGCCCTTGCACTTGGATTGCTCCACAATCCTTAAACTCAGCTCCCAGCCACTGCCCCTTCCAGGAGACCCACATTCCTGCCCAGCATATATATGGCTGCAGCAAGGACTGCCTGATTCTCATTCCATTCAGGCTGCCACAGATCACCTGGTTCACTCTCAGCCTTAAATGTTTCTCCTCTGACTCAGACAATTGCCCCAATGTGGGGATCAAACCCCTGCTTCAGTTCTTCCACACGCTGAAGGCAGGTCCAGTCCCACTAACACTCCTGTTTTTCCCCCTAGTTCCTTCATCCTACCGAGTTTTGTGTGGTTCTATATATTCTTTCCCACTGTCCACTCTCAGCTGGTGTCCTGCATGCACTTCTGTGTCTGAAGGTATATTCCTGATGCATCCATGGAGAGAAATATACTCCGTGTCCACCTACTCCTCTGCCATCTTGTTCTCCTATCCAATTCTGTGATTCTTAATGAACAGATGTGAGGAGGTCACCAGGAAGGAAGGGCATTGACTTGGACGAGACCCTCAGTGCCGTCCCCGGTGCCATCTTTGACTGCCCAACCCCTCCAGATGCACTGACTCTGCTCTCTGAGACACTGCTCTTCCTCAGCCTCCCTTCAGGACTGGACTGCTTTCTCCCTTTGCAGTGTAATTGCAGAGATAAAATGGCGTGCGACTAATTGCTGGGTAGGCCACAAACAGAGCCACCTCACATGTAATTTCAGATTGGCAGAGACTGCAAATTATTCAACGCGATAACCAAAAAGAGTACAGCAACGTGTGGAAGTGGAGAGAACATTCGTGAGAAACAAAAGGCTGGCTTTGAAGGCAGGGTAGTCACAAACAGCCCTCTATAAAAGTGAAGAACGTACTCTGGGCCAAAATTCAAGGGGGCAGCTGATGCTCAGATCTGGGAGACAGGCCTGAGGGCTCCACTCCCCAGGAGGCTTAGTTCCTGTAAGAATAATAAACTGCTATGGAAAGTTAATTCTTAGTTACCCATAAAAGTTCACAAATAGTACCAAACCATATGCACCCTGTTGCTGAAAATAACCCAGCTGGAAGCTCTGTGCATCAAGCCCAAGCCTCCTCTGACTGCCCTGTTTCCATCAATGGTCCTCTATTCTTTGCATTACTCTAAAGTCTTCTTTCTCTCTTCTCTCTTCCTCTAAGTTCTTGTCCCATCATGGCCGCATTTTGGTGAATGCCTTGCCATCGTTCTTCCCATTCCCGTTGCTTTCATCCACTCGTGAACCATCATGGCAACTTCTGGGCTCCAACTTCCCGGTTCTGGGCCTTTCTGCACATCACCACCTTTTCTGGGTTTCTCAGGGAAAGCTCTGATCAGAGCACTTTTCTACTCGAAACCTCCCATGGCTCCACCTCTCTGTCAAATGAAGCCACCAACACGACCACAACCACCACCACCACCACTGAGCTCCCAGCCAGGGACCCGTGGCTCCGCCCACCTTTCAGGCTTAATTGCTGCCACTTCCTTCCCCCTGCCCCGCACCCCGCCCCGCTCGCCCCAGACAGCCTAGGAGCTATTTCTGAGACATAATCTCTCCTCTAGGAACCAGCTTGGCTGTTCTCCCACTTCAATGGCCTTCATCATGAACTCTGTGGGCCAGACCTGGATGACTCCTTCAAGATACCTGAATATGCTTGAGCTCCAAAATCATGACGCAGGTCCTGGGGCAGTGGGAGGGCTATGCTGTGAGAAGCCTGCTCCTGCCTCCTGGGACTCCCTCGCCTGTGCTACTAACCACCCATGGCACAGCCTCCTCCTGACCACAGCCTTGCTTGCCCTTGGCCTGCTGGCAGAGGCGGTCAGCCTGTTGGCATGTGGTGGAGAAGGGGTTGGCATAGTGGTCACAGTAGGCAAGAATCTCTTTAGAAGCCTCTCTGGCTCTTCTTTATCTGCCACATCCTTCAGTGTTGTTCCCTGAGTTCCCGTGTTCCCTTTAAGGCTATAAGAGTCAAAGCCACAGTATTCTGATGGGATTCAAGTCACGTTTTTCCCCCTCAAAACAAGCCATAGCCGAGGAAACCACAGACTTCATCCCCATTGAACCCCCGCCCTATCTGTCTAAGATGGAGAGATCACCCCAACACATCCTCAGTGGCAAATCAAACCCTCACCACCTCCACTTCCCACACCTCCAGGATGGGCTGCCTTGGCCGCTCCCCACCCCTTCTGCCCATCTGCTGGGATGGCACAGTGCCCGCTCACAAGTTGGTTGGAGCCTATGGAGGTGCCAGGCAACAATGTGTTTTGATGGGCAGCCTGCAGAAGGTGGCAATTGCCATCTCTGGTGAGTGAAGGCCATAAGCGGTGCCAGCCCTGGCATGCCAGGTCTGTACACTTGTTCACACCTGTTGACTCTCCAGTGCCAAGAAAAGCATACTTGAGCGAGGGACAGGGGTAGCGGGGAGAAGACATTCTCAGAGCACCAGCATCGTCGGGTATCCTTGTGGGTACAGACAGAACCTAAAGAGACATGGACAGGCACACCCAGGGCCACCTCTGTGTCAGCACTGGAATGGTTTTGTCTGGCCCTGGAACGTGTCCTCAAACACAGTCTGTGCTAAGGAAAAGGTACCCAGCAGGGAGACTGCAGCACAGACACAATTCAGCACAGGGACAGGCCTGACCGCCGAGCCAGACTGGAGAGCCAGAGAGACGGGCAGGCTGAGTTTAGGAAAGCGCTTTCCACCAACAGCTTAAAATACTTNCTAAAGAGACATGGACAGGCAGACCCAGGGCCACCTCTGTGTCAGCACTGGAATGGTTTTGTCTGGCCCTGGAACGTGTCCTCAAACACAGTCTGTG
This sequence comes from Raphicerus campestris, assembly GCA_006410735.1. Taxonomy (NCBI): domain Eukaryota; kingdom Metazoa; phylum Chordata; class Mammalia; order Artiodactyla; family Bovidae; genus Raphicerus; species Raphicerus campestris. Next base: position 1,500 of record SJYW01035647.1, on the reverse strand, counting down.
ATAAGGAAAAGGTACCCAGCAGGGAGACTGCAGCACAGACACAATTCAGCACAGGGACAGGCCTGATCGCCGAGCCAGACTGGAGAGCCAGAGAGACGGGCAGGCTGAGTTTAGGAAAGCGCTTTCCACCAACAGCTTAAAATACTTAGAACCCTGGTAAGATATGTCCAGTGCAGCTGGGGCCTCCATCTCCTCACCACCACCTGCCCCAGAGAACTGCTGTCTTCCAGCTGGGACCTGAGTCCAGCTCCCGAGTCAGNTTAGAACCCTGGTAAGATATGTCCAGTGCAGCTGGGGCCTCCATCTCCTCACCACCACCTGCCCCAGAGAACTGCTGTCTTCCAGCTGGGACCTGAGTCCAGCTCCCGAGTCAGACAGAGCTCGCTTTACAACTCCAGTCCACTAACTGTCCGAGTGATCTTCACAAGTTACTGACTTTACCTGGGCCTCAGGCTTCTCATCTCGAAAATGTGGGTAACCACACCTACCTCTTTGGATTAACACAAGAATAAGACAGGACAACGTAAGGGGCCAAATACGCTGTCTAACACACAGTAGTAATTGCTCATCAAATTGAGTTTCTTTTTGTGCCCTGCTGTTTCTTGCCTTCTCTCATCCCAAATAGGAAAGCCGTTCCAGGAACCAAATGATATTACAGAAGTCAGTCTGGGAATAAGTCATTGAGACTAGGTAGCAGAAGAGATTGCAAGATAAACACAGTGGGAGAGAAAAGGGAAGAGAAAGATGGGAATGAGGAGGAAGGACACTGGGGTTCCTTTCTGAAAGGCCGCTTCTCCGCACTCCCATGTCAGTGCTTCAGCCCAGAGACAGCCCTTGTTCTTCACTCCATCCCCACCTCAACTCGCCAAGACTGTCCAGCCATCTGCTTTGCTGCTGCTGCTTGTTTACTAAGTTGTATCTTTGCGACCCCATGGACTGCAGCACACCAGGCTTCCCTGTCCTTCACTGTCTCCCAGAGTTTGCTCTGACTCTTGTCCATTGAGTTGATGATGCCATCCAGCCTTCTGATCCTCTGTTGTCCCCTTCTCCTCTTGCCCCCAACCTTTCCCAGCATGAGGGTCTTTTCCAATGAGTCAGCTCTTCACATCAGTGGCCACTGTACTGGAGCGTCAGCTTCAGCATCAGTCCTTCCAATGCATATTCGGGGTTGATTTCCTTTAGGATTGACTGGTTTGATTTCCTTGCTGTCCAAGGGACTCTCAAGAGTCTTCTTTAGCACCACAATTCAAAAGCATCACTCAAATCAGGGAGGAAAGTATATAGTGAATTTACATCACCTAGAAACCTTATCTATGTACAGAAGATGTTCTTATACCAAGCCCTGACCTCTTTGCTTGCCTGCCATGTGCCGACGGCCATGCTGAGAGTGGGGAGGGTAACAGGGGTGTGAGTCCTGCCCTTCAGGCTCTCAGTACAAGAGCAGAAATGAGCTCCAATAACCCTTAAACAAGCCAGAATGGGCAGACCCACCAACTAAGA
>SJYW01035646.1:147910-170260 GCA_006410735.1 Raphicerus campestris | reverse complement strand
ACCATTCCAGTGCAAATATCAAACTATTTTTAAAATCAGTCAATGGAGGCATAGTGAATCAAATTCATTCCTTTAAAAACAGAGACACGTGAATCAAACTTGCTCGTCTACAGTCTTTTTTTTTCTTTCTGATAACCCTTTTTCGAGCAAGTACATAAAGATGGACAAAACAGCCTGGAATGGATAGAGCCAAGAAGGGGAAAAAATGACATCTGACGTAGCACACAGGCACAGAGAAGTACTGCTGTTTCATTCACATCAAAAGAGTACGGATGTTGCTGCTGCCCAGTTATTCTGCATGTGTATCCGACAAATCCTGACGTATTTGCCCAATTAATTACTCTGCTGTTCAACAATGATGGGTAATGGTCCAAGCAGCTCGCTCCTCCTCAGATTACCCATGGAATTCATGCACGCATAATGTCCTCTCTTCAGAAAATGATCCCAACAAGCTCTAGAATTATATTTTTTTTCTTTTGAAATAAAGGCATCCATTCAATTATATGTGAAAACAGTTTGTAGGAGAAGAAATGGAAAGGAAGCAGGAGGATCTCTCTCTCTCTTTTCACCTTTCTGAGTAGGAAGCTGGAAGAGGAGCTTCCTCCAACTCTAATTCTTTCCAGGCGCCAACTTCGATATTAAAAAAAAAAAAAAAAAAGAAAATTGCTGATCAAAACCATTCATCATTACCCTTAATTAGTCTGTTGGTTTTCAATAGTTTTCTTGGTTAATACAGATAAAGGTGTGTTCTTCCACGTTTAATTATACGTGCTATCCCTCTGTGCTGGTGAGCAGATGACTAAGCTTATGATGTAGCAGATCAAACAAAGAACCCTCGTGTACAAATGCTCTGCAGTCCCATAAACTGGGCTAATTAGCATTGCAATTAACTCACGTGATGACTAAAACAAAATCAGAGTAACCCAAGAATCACTTAGAAAGGATACCAAAGGGTATGTCCCCTTTGTTTCCAGTGATGGGGGAGCCAGGAGTCACTCCCTCCTCCGAGCCTCCCCACCTCCTGGGGGCGTAAGGCTGGACAGAAGAGGATGCACAGGCCTCTCCCACATCTGCTGCAACAATGCTGTTCGGATTTTAGTGGAGTGCAGGATGTTGCTGGTTAAAGGTAGCTGACGGGAAAGAAACAAAAAGCTTCCTCTTTTGCCTTTGCTGAAATGGACAGACACAGTTCTCTATTAGGAGAACTGGGACAAGAATGAACACGTGGGGCTTCTTTTTCACATGGACATATCTGTTTAGTTAGGAGTAAATGTAAGTATAGCACATGGAGGGCTACTCCTACACTTCCACACTGACATCCCTTATAAAACAGAAAGCCCTGAATGGGGCCCACAGGCCTCAGTGGTTTTCTCTGGAATTTTACATATCATGATCAAGGCATCTTGCTACTTGCTACAGGATTCTTACTAATTTTATCCAATTAGGAAAAAAATAGTTCCAAGATTTTATTTGGAGCAAAACAGGACAGAGACTGCCAATAAAAATCAAAGGGAAAAATGACCATTGCAGGAAACAAGTCAATATCTGGAACAACTTACTTCATTCCTTAAATAACTTTGTGTCACCTAAGATTAATAATTCCTTCAAGTGTTTTCACCCTTTTATTTAATTTGATCCTTATTATTCTGTGGAAGAGGTACAGATTTAATTCCCATTTTAAAGAATAGGAAATGACCTTAGAGGTGCTAAGTGACAGAAATGCTCTAGTTTAGGGAGGTGTCCACTATGGTAGGTCTTCCCCAGTGTCTCAGATGGTTAAGAAACTGCCTGCATGCAAGAGACCTGGGTTTAATCTCTGGGTCAGGAAAGATCCCCTGGAAAAGGAAATGTCTACTCACACTAGTATTCTTGCCTGGAGAACTCCACAGACAGAGAAGCCTAATGGGCTCGCAAAAACTGGGCTGTGACTGACTAACCTTTCACTTTTTTCATTATGGCAAGCTGACCATGCTTAAAGCTTTCATTTCTCTTAGGTCAGTGAGACTGGGAAAGATTTGGTTTTGTTTTTTAATTAGTCCTGGTCTAGCTTAAACTCAGTTCAAATTTAAATTTATTGACAAACTAAATTGCTTCCAGCTTGCTGTTATCTTCAAAACTCTCTGAGTATATGAACTATCATTGTTGAAAATAAAATGTAGACTAATTCTATCACACATTTAGCATCATATAAAATTGATAATCTCTAAGTCTCATGGCATATCCACATTTTTCTAGTGATTAGAGTAGGATTTACTGAAGATAGATACTTTATGTCTTTTCCAGAGCCACTGTCAATGTATTTTGGTGAGAATTATATTTGCAGTAATAACTGATACAACTTTAATGGTATATTCATGTGATTAGCATCCATGAAAATATAAAAATTTTGACCTAATGAGTCAATTGCTCATTTGATTTATCTATTGGTATCTCAGTTTACCCTATTTGATAGAATTGGATCAATTAATTTTCAAGATAGCAGATTTAGTATTATGTTAAATGGCAGTATTAGATTGTTGATTCTCAGGACTGACAATGAAAGCTTGGTAAATATTCATAAAATGCGATTTGAGATTTCCTAAAGGATAAACCTAATGAAAAAAATGGATATATTATTAGTAAAAACTTATGTTCACATCCTGTGTGATATGTGAGCACTTTTAATTAAGACACAACTTGTTCTTGGTATCCGCCAGAAAATTAAGTATGGATGAGCTTGCTCTGAACATAAAAGAAATAATAAAAGACCTAAAGAAAGGCATTTGGAATGACTACTGGGAATCAGACAGCTGATCCAAAGAAAGTGTGTATCTTCCACTTGTGCTTTTTTGTCTTCTTTTATGGAAAGAATGTGGGGAGATGAAATTAGAAATACATTGGCTACTATTAGCCAGCTTAATTATGATATGGGGCATGGGAGTTAAGTGGACAGAAGGGTAATCAGTAGCACATGAAGATAAGATAGATACAATAGACTCCTGTACCTCTTTCTCCAGCCCTCAGATTTTCTGGTGTTAGAAAAGGGAGGATCCCAATGCAGATTTCTTTTAAATTTTCAAGCCCTAAAATAATTTTGGACAACTTTTATTCTTTGATTTTGAAATTTAAAAGAATAGATATTAGACACCAGTTTTCAAAACAGCNTGTTAGAAAAGGGAGGATCCCAATGCAGATTTCTTTTAAATTTTCAAGCCCTAAAATAATTTTGGACAACTTTTATTCTTTGATTTTGAAATTTAAAAGAATAGATATAAGACACCAGTTTTCAAAACAGCAAAGAATTTGTGTCTGGCTTTGCATGCTTAGTTACTCAGCCACGTCTCACTCTGTGTGACCCCATGGACTGTAGTCCACGAAGCTCCTCTGTCCATGGGATTTTTCAGGCAAGAACACTGGAGTGCATTGCCATTTCCTCCTCCAGGGGATCTTCCCAACCCAGGGACTGAGGCCACATCTCCTGCATCTATTCCATAGAAGGCAGATTCTTTACTGCTGAGCCACTGAAGAAGCCCATATCTAACAGTGTGGAGCACAATATGATATCCTGAACTTACCGTTTAAGCATGAAAGTAGCATTTGACAGACCACTTAAATGAAGTAAGATTTTTTTTCAGGAGAAAAAAAGTAAGGATAAAAGGAAATATTATCACACATCAAGACCCCAAATAGTTAACAAACTAACAAATGCAGTGTAGCAATATAAAATATGCAATATGATCTATTAACTTACTTTCTCATTATGCTATTTTTATTACTGCATTTCTTCATGATATGCCATCACTCTGCTTTTTCATTCCTCCTCTACATCTCAAGCCCAAAGGGGGCCCATCCTGGCACCCATGACCCCCTGAAATTGCACAAAGATTTCTTACGCAAGTATATTTATATACTGTGAGAGGATGACCCATAACTTTAGTTAGATACACTAAGGGGCACATGCCCCCAAATGGTTAATATTCAGCATCTGGCAGCTAATTAATAACAACATCTCAGTGATTTTTTTCCTTTAAAATTTCTCCATCTAGACCTTCAGTGTTTCACACCCAGACTATGCTTCCCACATGCCTTCCCTCTCCTGCCTCCTTTCTCTCATCTTCTAGAGCAAAACCCACCAAATTAACTTCTTAAAAGCATCATCTCTATCATGTCTCAAATTCAAACAAACTAACCACTGGTGCCTTTCACGTTACTTACAGGGTCAAGTTTAGATTTCTCTGGCGTTCAAATCCACCTAATATTGGATTCTCTAGCATCTCTACCAGGAGTAGCTGACATGAGTAGAAATAATGTGCCAGCAACTGTGCTAAGTGCGTTGCATAAATGGACTCACATAATCTCTCAGGCAGCGATATAATATTGGTCCTATTCTAATCAAAATGCTCGCAGATGCCTTAAGGAGGCTTAAGAGGTGAAGGCACCCTCCCAAATTTACATAGCTAGTAGTTGATAGAATCAGAATTCAAATCCAGGCAATTTGGCCTTGCCTGAGTTTTTAGCCATGAAGTTCCTTCCTGCCTAACCTAATTTACTTCTTCTCAACTGAATCTTCCTCTCTAGACAGTGGGGGATTCTTATGGTCAGCTGAACAGTGCACATTTCTGATTTGAAGCTTTTTCCTTACTCCATCTTCCCCATTCTCCAAGCATGAGCTCAAGTCTCACCTCTTTTTATAGAAGTCATTACGCTCAAGTCATTAGAACCATAACATTCATTGCCCATTTCCCTTGTCTTAGTTATACATACTTTTGCATTAGGATTTTTCTCTGATTGGACAGTAACCCACTGGCGGATGGGGCNCTTTTTATAAAAGTCATTAAGCTCAAGTCATTAGAACCATAACATTCATTGCCCATTTCCCTTGTCTTAGTCATACATACTTTTGCATTAGGATTTTTCTCTGATTGGACAGAAACCCACTGGCGGATGGGTATTTGAGTTTATGTTTTATATTATCTTCAGCACATCGACCAGTGCTTTTCATCAAGTGTGCATTCAAAAAACTTATTGAGAGAATAAATTAACCTGAACTTCCAGAGAATGTCATGTTTGAAAAATGATACTATAATTAGTTCTCTAGCATTCTATTATGTCTTGATAAAAGCTCCTGTATATTGGTGGCGGGTGGGGTTATCAACTATTGCTACCCTGCTGAAACCGGTTTTCTGTATTTTTTCTGTTTGCCTGGGTAAATCTGATAGGCAATAAAAAGAAACTACCCAAGGTGAGTGTCTGCGTATGTTTGTGTATGTGTGTGTGTGTGTGTGTGTGTGTGTGTGTGTTGTGGGAGGTATTCATTTTCATTTAAGAAATCCTGTGTTATGAATACTTTTTAAAAACTATGCTGCCAGCTTCTTGTTCATTTAAATGAATTCAGTGCTACTGCATTAGCTTTCTCTCAAGAAAAGGATCTATTTAGAGAAGAATGTCTCTCTGATCCAGAGTCAGAATTTCTGCTCAAAAAGGCCAAGAAAATTTGAAGGATTCAGTTTACTAGGAAGTTATTGGTGCAGTTAGGTTCTTCTGCTCTTTTAATCCTTCTTGGGGATACATGGAGCAGTATGTAAGTTTCTAGCACTTGGGCCAAAGTCAGATTTCCCCATTAACACATCTTGGGAACCTGGATTCTTTCTCACCATCAGATATTCCAGCACCAACTGACAGAAAGACAAAGAAGAAAGAGCTCTACCCGTGTGCTTGAGAAATCAGCTCTCTCAGTTAGCTAGGCAGAACTATCTACACTGAAAGTCTGTTTTCTTCTCTTAAAAACACACAGGACACCTAGTGTCTTTCATGTCTAACAGAAATACATACAACCCATTTTATTGCTCAGCTTTTAAAAAATGGGATATGGAAGATATTTTGTATAATAAATCACATTACAGTCAACCTGAGAAGTTTCATTATGTACATATGTATGTGCAACTTTAATAGAAGGCTTTTACTATTTTAAAAATCCTTTTGAAATTTTTAAAAGTAACTCACTCCTGAAGCATCTAATCACTCAGTGGATAACACCCAGGGCTTAGATGCATCATTGTAAATGATTCAGCTTTCCTTTTAATTCCTGATTTCAGGAATCACTTAAATGCTTATAGACAGAAGGACCATAATGAAGGCTGGAGGTGGGCTTGGTGGAAATCTCTCTAAGAAGTACTGAGGACTGGGGCAAACCAGAGAAAGCATGCCCTCTCTAAAGAGAAGAGCTAATGCTCAGTCGCAGCTGATCTCACCCTACAAGAAAGAGGACCCAGTGTTACAAAACCTAGTTCCTCATAAGAAGCAGGGCTTTTTAAAATGTGAAAGTCCATGTTTTTTTTAGTTAATTTTTTTCAATAAAGAGGCAGGCCAAACAAAACGTGTATGTGGATGGGATCTGGCCCCAAAGCTCCAATTTTTTACCATGGACAAAATGATCCATTCCCGATGCTTTCTGACCAGTGCAACATGTGCATATATATGCAACTATTTCCTACACAAGATATTTCAAAAACACTTTTAAAAAACTAAAAACTATTCAGTCATAATCAGTATGTGCTATGTTCAGTCACTCAGTTGTGCATGATTATTTTTGACACCATTGACTGTAGCCCACCAGGCTCCTCTGTCCATGGGGATTCTCCAGACAAGAATACTGAAGTGGGTTGCCATGCCCTCTTCCAGGGGGATCTTCCCAACCCAGGGATCAAACCCAGGTCTTCCACATTGCTGGTGGAGTCTCTACTGTTTGAACCACCAGGGAAGTCCAAGAATACCAGAGTGGGTAGCCTATCCCTTCTCCAGGGGAACTTCCCGACCCAGGAATCACACTGGGGTCTCCTGCATTGCAGGTGGATTCTTTACCAGCTGAGCTACCATAGATAGCCTAATTAAGAACAATTTCTCTTAGATACTCTATTACAAATTTTTGTTAGATAGAGGAATGGTAATAGCTATAATGTATTGTAACTTCCACAAAACTTTTCATTCTGGTCCTTATGATGAGTTCATCCAAAAACTCTGTGTGTGTGTGTGTGTGTGTGTGCGCGCGCACGCACGTGCACATATATACTCAGTCAAACTCTTTGCAACCCCTTGGACTGGAGCCCACCAGGCTCCTCTGTCCATGGGATTTTCTAGGCAAGAATACTGGAGTGGGTTGCCATTTCCTTCTCCAGGAGATCTTCCCAACTCAGGGAGTAAACCTGTGTCTCCTGCACTGGCAAGAGTTTTTCACCACTGAGCTGCCTGGAAAACCCCCCACCCCTATGAACTATGGTTAAGATTAAATTTCCAAGGGGATATACAACTGTACCCAGAGAAAAGTTATTGGATTTAAAACCATTCCAGAAAATGTTTAACAAATAATATTCTGTAAGGACAAGTCTTGACTTCATCTTATTAAAAATGTTTTTCTAATGTATATGATAGAATCAAATGTTGTTTCTTTTTTAAGACTGGCTAATTCACGACTTGTCATCCAGTCTGGTTCCGCTTTAACCCTGGGACAGGGTAACTCTTTTCTGAAGCATTCCACTAAGTACATTGAATGAATATTATAGAAATGTTAAGAAATGAAAATTGCTGCCCCTTTAAAGGCTTTGATATGACTTAAAATTTCAAGCACATGTGTGAAATGAAACAAGTTTATTGTATAAACTGATGTGGTAGAAATTAAAGCTGAGCAGTGCCAAGATAGACAGGAATCCAATCAAGTGAGAGCAACCACCACAAACTCTCTGCAAGTGAGTCTTGTATTGGACGTTTAAGAATATCAGAGGCCAGGCAAGACAGAGATTAACAAGCCATGCTAGGGCTACTGGGTTTAATGCTTAATGGTCAGACAAATGAGGCAAATTCAAGAATCTAGGCAAATGAGATAAATAGCTGTAGATATAAACAAGGGAAAATGGTGCCATTTCATAATCCTTAAAGTGGAACAATGATATAGAATATGTGAAAGAGCCTAAGTACTAGATTCATTCATTAAAGATAGTTCTAATATTGTATTAAAGCCAGTTTGTTAGCATATGACACTTGATTTTGACCAAAGAATAATGCTTCAATTATTGCCATACCTGATTAAAGTTTTGTGTCAGCTTTTTCTAAAAAATAAATATTGTAAATATATTGCTATTTACAAATCTATAATTAGTTTAGTTTTAGAAGAATTTAGGCAAAGTCATAGGCTCTACAATCAAACAAATGATTTACATATATTTGAACAGTTTCTGACATATACTAGTAATCAGCATGGCAGGGAGGAAAGAAGTTCAGTGGGGAAATGAAGCAGACATGGGTCTGAATCTGTTTTGTCATTTGCTAGGCTGGTGATCATGGGCAAATTGACCAAATTCTCCTAGTCTAAGTTTCTTTATGTATGAAATATGAGTAGTTCCTATTTTGTGAGACTGTTCTCTAAGATGAGCAAAAATAAAATGTAAATCATTGCAGAAGACATTAGTTATTATTAAAGTTATTATATAACTTTATAACATATAACATATGTAACATATAACAATTGTAACATAAAATTCACCAACACTCAGGCAAGGAATCAATTTCTAAACTGCTATTGTAATAAAGGCAGAACAACTTTTTAAAGTTAGGAACTCAAGGTTTTGTAAACAGAAGTGTATTATTCAAATTTCTTTATCTTAAATTCTTAATTTATATGTTAACCAGTTTAGAATCTTAGTTACATTTTTCTACAAAATATAATCAGATCTTCGCAATAGGTTAAGTTACTGTGTTTTTGATACAAAGGGGGAGGGGAGACAATTCCCTCTAGGATTCTTGTAGAAAATTAATCTGCTAATTTCTAAATCTTACTGTGATTCAAAATGCTTTGTTGAGTCTTGAACACATGTATTGTTTTAAATACAGCAGATGCTTCTTATGTAGGGCATGGTTTTCTATCCTTGGCTTCACGAATAAGCAGTTAGAGTGGGGTAGTGCTACAGCCTAGCTGTGCAGCCCAAAAGAGGAGCATAGCCCAGAAAAAGAGAAAGAAGGACCCACTCTTCAGAAAGTCTGCTAGTGCAGCATTAGATGGGGAACACCTGAGTGAGGACGTTCATTAGGAGATTTCTATATGCCAAATACACTCCTACACGTGAAAGGGAGGAAAGGACTCCCTTGATTTGTGTTTATGAGGTTGCAAATCATTCCTGCAGGAAAATACAGAAAGACTCTCCCTCTGGTATATAACATAACTGCCAAAGTCAATTAATTCCATCAATTCCATTAAAAGGAATTAAAAGTTTCTGAATAAAAACTGGAAAATTCTGACATCTGTATTGACCTAAACATTTCTCCTTGGACATGTGTGTGTGTGTGTGTGTGTCTGTGTCTGTGTCTGTGTCTGTGTCTGTGTATCCAGTTAAATTCACTCTAGGATTTAAAAATGGCAAAAAGAGAGATGCAAAATATAATGCTTACAGAGAATTGTTTTCATCAGGATTCAATCTGAACATCTAAAGAATAAGCCAAATTATTTTATCCTGAAAGAAACCAAGTTTAAATTACAAAGATCTTAACATTTTCTGTATAAAAATATTTTTAATCATAATTTGAATTATCTTTTTCTCCAGGTTTATAGATGGAGCTTCTTTATTTTACTTTATGTGGAAAGGATATAAAAAAAGAAAGAAAATTACCTATGAGAGCTTAGTAAAACATATACATTAATCATAATTAGTTGATTTTTGTTTGTTTAAATACTTGTGGATTTCTTGCTTTTCAGTAATTTTGAATATCAAATTCATAGCAGCCTGTGACCTAAAAAATGATCAACTATACATATTCTAAAGCACCATTTTTCCTATCATAAAGCTACAAACATCTGCACTGATTACAATTAAAAACAGTGTAAAAGATTATCACTCCAATTATAGCTTCTTGTTCTCATCAAAATTCACAACTGTCCTCAGACAGCAATGAGTGTGATGCCCATATGCCTTTTTCTCTGAAATAAAACCTTCTTGAGATTTTTGCCCCCACTTCTGTAAAACAATGAATATATGTAGTTGTAGTGAATTTATCTTTATCAGAAAAGTAATATTTTATTGAGACATGTTTTTTAAAATTTTTTAAAGTCTATCTTTTCTGTCTCTGTAAATCTTAGGAGAAATGCAGAAAAGCATTAGTATGCCACCCAGCAAAAAAGTTTCTAGTGTTCCAAAATTTTTTGAATACTCTTTCAAAGGAACATTGCTTTCTATGGTTTTCAATATTATTGATGGTGAGAAGTGTAGAGAAGCTACTGAATTTGAAATACATATTCATTAAATTAACACAAATATTATATTAAAAACTAGAACAATATTTCTCAGAATTTTATAAGTACCTTTTTTGCATATGGAAATAAAACAGAAGTACATTTGTAATAAGTAATANAAAGAGAGATGCAAAATATAATGCTTACAGAGAATTGTTTTCATCAGGATTCAATCTGAACATCTAAAGAATAAGCCAAATTATTTTATCCTGAAAGAAACCAAGTTTAAATTACAAAGATCTTAACATTTTCTGTATAAAAATATTTTTAATCATAATTTGAATTATCTTTTTCTCCAGGTTTATAGATGGAGCTTCTTTATTTTACTTTATGTGGAAAGGATATAAAAAAAGAAAGAAAATTACCTATGAGAGCTTAGTAAAACATATACATTAATCATAATTAGTTGATTTTTGTTTGTTTAAATACTTGTGGATTTCTTGCTTTTCAGTAATTTTGAATATCAAATTCATAGCAGCCTGTGACCTAAAAAATGATCAACTATACATATTCTAAAGCACCATTTTTCCTATCATAAAGCTACAAACATCTGCACTGATTACAATTAAAAACAGTGTAAAAGATTATCACTCCAATTATAGCTTCTTGTTCTCATCAAAATTCACAACTGTCCTCAGACAGCAATGAGTGTGATGCCCATATGCCTTTTTCTCTGAAATAAAACCTTCTTGAGATTTTTGCCCCCACTTCTGTAAAACAATGAATATATGTAGTTGTAGTGAATTTATCTTTATCAGAAAAGTAATATTTTATTGAGACATGTTTTTTAAAATTTTTTAAAGTCTATCTTTTCTGTCTCTGTAAATCTTAGGAGAAATGCAGAAAAGCATTAGTATGCCACCCAGCAAAAAAGTTTCTAGTGTTCCAAAATTTTTTGAATACTCTTTCAAAGGAACATTGCTTTCTATGGTTTTCAATATTATTGATGGTGAGAAGTGTAGAGAAGCTACTGAATTTGAAATACATATTCATTAAATTAACACAAATATTATATTAAAAACTAGAACAATATTTCTCAGAATTTTATAAGTACCTTTTTTGCATATGGAAATAAAACAGAAGTACATTTGTAATAAGTAATAAAAAATGTAAAAAACTGAATACAATTTTAAAATTATTTAAAGTTCAGATAAGAAATTACATAGGAAAATTAAAAATCACTAAACAGTTGAACTATATTTCTTGTTTAGGATCTAATATTGCCATTTAAGGATAAAAAATTGGGGAAAATTATTCAATAATTTTCATAACATGAGTTTTCCCTCATTGTTGTTTAAACTTTGCAAACAAGGAAAAAAGTGAAAACCCAGACTTCTCATTAAGCAATTTATACTAAAATGTAGTACAAAGTGGGAAAATTAAAGAACATTCTCTTTGGCTCGTTATTTTTAAAGGAGTATTTTTACGTTGAGATATCTGCTTATTGCCAAAATCCAATGTTCAAGAAGAATACAACTAAGGCAACACATCTCATCAATCAAAGATTAAATTTCTACTTTTTGAATTTCTGAATTTGCTCATAACTGAATCTTTGAAAGTGAGTACTTTAATACATATGCCAAAAGTAAAGAAAATAACCAATAACGTTATTTTCCCTCTGTGATGTTACTTTAAATATATGAAAAGTTAAAGCTCCACACCTCTTTAAAAAGTACTAAATTCATTTACGAGAGCCTTTCAAGTTGGGATGTTTTATTCAAGTATTTATCTTTCCATTGAACACCCTGTCTATAGTTACAACTTATATTTCTTATTGATCTACAACCATAATAAAAAATACGTGATTCTCATGCCATGAGGTCTTCATCATTCCTGGTTTATATATGTAGCGCTTCAGCCCTCCCCCTTTTTGGTGACTTTATCCTTGATCCATGACTAACCCTATGCAGATACTTGATAAAACAAATTTAGAAATCAGCTTCCTTGCGTCATTAAAAGGCATCTATACTCACAGCAGAAACATTACAAATCTAATCTTTTCACATTATCCAAGAAGGCAATCCTGTACTGCCAGAGTAGAATGCTTTAAAACGTGCGAATCAATGGGTTCAAATGCGGAATCCGTTCGCACATGAAACAAATCTATAAAAGGAAAGATAGAGATGTGTGTTTTATGGTAAAGTAAACCAGTGCCAGTTGAAGATTAACTTATTAAAGAAAGTTCAAGCACACTCTACATACATATAGTGTGACTACGGCCACCTTAATGATAATTTACAAGGATAACAGTGGAAAGCTGTATTCCTGAGAATGACAGTAATACCTTAGCTTGTAAAGCTTGGCAAACTGAGGTTCCAAGTGCTGTTGCTCTGGCGGGGCTGAGGGCGGGGGTCAGGGAAGAGCATCAGAGAACAGCACTATTTTAAGTGTTTCCAAGGAGGTGGTTCTTTGACTTTATGCCCAAAGGGGACAATTTATTGAAAAGTGAAAGCCTGTTAGACTCAAGAAAAAAAAAAAAAAAAGAGGCTTCCACTTTTAGAGAAAATGAAAATCCAAACAGGAATTTTGAAGAGAAGTGGGGGAGAAATTCAAAAAATAGATAGGAATAGAAGAAGAATCCTAATTCTAGGACTAGATCCACCCAAACTAAAACGTCACCAACAACCAAAAGCCAGGTTATTTAAACCTCTGAGATATTTTAAAACTAAAATCTTTACATTTTTCAAGCAAAATAGCTCCTTTTTGTCTGAATTCTCTGAATAACTATGGCAATTCCTCCCCTTCCCTTGCCCTGTAGACACACTCTCCATGCAAACAGGAATGCTTTCCTGAGATCAGAGGGTCTTGGGGAACTTCTCATGGAGCCACTAGATGGCGTGAAAGCACCGCACTGGGTCGCTCCACCGCCGGCGCCGGCGCCCTGGAGGAGTTGATACCCCTGCTGAGAGCTCAGCGTTCAGCCACACAAGATGCATTTTCTTTCAGAGACATCTTCTGTGTCGCAAGACACTTTTCAGGACACAAAGAGGGTCCTCCACCCTCCCTCCCCCCACGACACTCAGAAAATGTCGAATTAAATTTGGAATAGTGAAAATCATTTCAGTGTTTACTGGGGTTTCCTGAGAACTTTACCTTTCGGCTCTTTAGAGGCTAGGCTGCTATTTGTGATGCAGCCTCCCCTACGAGGTAGTGAGGGGCAAAGAGAAGTCCCTTCAGCGTGAGCCTGGCTCTCAAACCACTGCACACAAAGTTTTCATATTCTCAGTCATCTTGCTCTCGTTCCCGATTTTTTTTTTCCATCAAAAATTCTCTTTGTCTTTCTTCATCTGATATTGTGGAGACGCTCATTAAGGATTGCAATATGAAAAGCTGGATTTAAAACTGCTGTCAGAATGGCGGTTGTCCTCTTTTAATTCTTTACCAGCCAAAAGGAAATACCTTTGTTCTTGCTTTTCAAATGTGACGCTTTTGCTTCATAGAGTGTTTCTGCTTGATCACAAGGTATCTACTAATCTACCCTCCAAACTTGGAGATATACTATTATAAGGGGTGCATTCCCAGCCTCTTGATATATGATATATACAGAAGGCATATACCTCCCTGGGCCTCCACAACAGGAACAATTACCATATTCCCCCAGATATTATCACCATCTCGCTTCACAAAATGTCCATTGTAAAAGCTGTTTTGATCTTTTGGATAAGTGCCTTAATTTAAAATAATAGCAAAAAGGTAAAATTAGGCCTCTATGCTCAGCAGGGCATGAATGACAAATCTGCTGTAGTTTGGGGTATATCTTAAAAGATTCCTTTTAAAACCTCTTATAGCAAATTTACATATGATCAAAAACTATATTACACATTGAAAAATTGAACTGCATAATTTATTTCATGTGCTACTGATACAGCTATGTTTATACATATAATGGGTTTTATAATTCAAAATTTGAACGATTTCTAAAGGCTTTTTTTTAGTTTTGAGCCACTGATGAAATGGTTTCCTTTTTCCCCTGTGTGTTGCCTCTCAGAGGAAGATTATCATTTTTGGATATCCTCTTAGCCCTGATTTCAATGAATTTGTGAAAACCAGAGATTTTATGGTGACATTCAATTAAAACATTTAGGAATATTTTAAATAAGGGTTCAATAAAATGTAATCACACTTCTTTAAAAATACAAATATTGGAGATCAAATGGACAACCTGGCAAAGTTACTTCATAGGCAACATTATATCATTTTACCCTGGGTATTTTAGTTTATGGGAACTTAATTTGTCATGTTAAATAAATCCATGAATTGAGTCCTGTGAGTTGTATTTTCAGTGGCTCTAACCTTTGGTATCATTTAATATCTATACTTTTAGTACAGTCTCTAAAACTCCATTATTATTATTATTATATGAGTTGCTATAAAATAGATATAGGTAGGTAGATAGATATCTTGAAATAGCCTTACGTGCACATAACTGACTTACTTTCTTAAGACACTATAGAATTCACAGTTGGTCATAAGAGATATAATACAGACTAATGGTTNGTCTCTAAAACTCCATTATTATTATTATTATATGAGTTGCTATAAAATAGATATAGGTAGGTAGGTAGATATCTTGAAATAGCCTTACGTGCACATAACTGACTTACTTTCTTAAGACACTCTATAGAATTCACAGTTGGTCATAAGAGATATAATACAGACTAATGGTTTAATACTTAAAATGAGTGGTTTTATATGCAGATCTAAAGCAATTTCTAGAAGTATGATTTCAACTGACTGTGAGTGGCAACTAAGTTTTTTGTGGTATCTAAGTATTTAACGCCAGTGGAACAGAAAGTCACTTTATGCTTGAAAAGCTACCTGCAGGTACATACACATATGCTTTAGAAACTGCCCGTTCAGTTCTGTTGGATAACTTGCTGAAAAATAATAGCATTACACTGGTTCTGAGAGGGGCAGTGCATCCATAATGACTGTGTTAATTATTTCAATGAAAGTGTTTTCTAAATTTAAAAAAAAAATTTGGACCCCCATGTGAATAAATGACTAAACGATTTCCATAAAATGGAAAACACCAACACTCCCAGGTTTTCATGGTAGAGGGGTAATGGGTGGAAGCAACACACACTAACATTTTGTGTTTTTTTGTATTCATACATTCAGAGTCTGATCAAACGTGCAACATCATTTTATGCAAAAACCACTTGTCCATGCTTTTGTAGGTGTACTAGGTCAAGCTTAAAAGGCCACATGCACATTACATTTGGAGTCACACCAAGCAGAGTTGACTGGAACTTGAAATGATCGGTAATGCATTTCATTCTCATTTGTCAATTGGTTTTCTATAGTATTAGTACTATAAAATATAAAGAAAATCTACTGATCAGAATCTTCCTTTTAAAAAAAGACTTTTCTGTGGGTTTTGTTTTTATTTTTTTCTTGACAGTTTTTTTTTTTTTTCTTGAATACTGGTTGGTTTATTTGGCCAACCAATTGACTAAATAGCAAATAATTTAATAATTGAATATTCAAACAACTAAATGTCCTATTCATTCTGTGACAACAAAAAGCACACACTAATAACAGAGTAGTGATTACATAGAAATAAACTCCTCAGCTTATCTACTGATATTTTATTTCATGCTTGTGGTCAGGCTTCTACAAAGTCATTGTTATCTTTAAGAAAAACCAGACACCCATTAGTAATTTGGAAACTGTTAATAAAATAAATACACTTCTTTGGGGAAAAAAAAAACACTCGATTTGGAGTATCATAAATTTGAGTTACATTTTTTAAATAAAAATCTTAAGCTGGAATAAATTAGAAAAACTAAAATTAAAGAAGATCATAGAAAGCATACAGGCCATAGAAAGCACTAAAGCATTTAAGGTGCCTAAAAGTCTTCCCTCTTTAGTATGCAAAACAGGGAAGAAATGATTAAAAATTCACCATCGGTTTGGGGAAAGAAAGATTTGTTGGTTTCATTTACTTCCTTCACAGAAGCTTCAGTGGTTAAGTCAGCTATCCTAAAACTAAGGGCACCTACTTTATCAATGTATTAATTCTAGCTTCCTAGGTGTTTTCTCCACAAGCCTTCTCACAATGCACTGCCCTAAACACTGGATCTGTGACCAAGGCTGAGCTCTCTGTCCCCCAGGTCCACAGAGTGAGCCCCAGTCTCCATCTCCATTCACAGTAGCTTCAGCTTCAGAATTTTTAGTTTTTCACCGATTTTCAACTACCCAGGACTACATTTCCACTTCTACTGAGTATAATACTCAACGAACAGACCAAAACAAAGTGAAACAAAATTAAACTAAACCACCAATATTTGAATAAAATTAAGGTTGGACCCGTTATTTGATTACACCAAGGATAATTTGTCACTCTGCTCCTTCTCTGATTTGCTGCTTGAGTGAATCGTTTACAAAACATAACATTTTTCTGAAATGAACTGGGAAGCAGAGAGAGAGCGAGCCAGGAGGAGGAAGAAGGAACGGTTCAGATCAACTAGAATCTAGAAATCTGAGAAGAAATGTAATATGATGGCCTATCACCCTTTCAAAGGTTAGCCTGAGTTAACAACAATATACAACTTTCTAAAACTTCTCTCTCTGCCTCTGTTTTCTTTCTCTCTCACACACAGACACGTGAGCACACATACACCCAGCCAGATCTCTCCGTAAGCTGATATAAAGAGGGAGGCACGTTGATAATCCTTATGAACAACCATTTACACCTAGCACTGGTGATGGCCACAAAAAGCCAACCGCTTCTCCAAAGCTATTTTCTACAATACAGCTGATTAAAATGCCACTGATGAGGGGCTCACGTGAAATAAAAATATAGAATCCTATTCCTGAAGGAGAATGTTGGTAACCAAAACCAAAAGAAGCCCTTGGCCCAGGCAAACTGCAATACCAAATAGATAAACGTGTATGTGTGTGTACGTGTGTGTGAGTCACTTAGTCGTGTCCAACTCTTTGCAACCCTATGGACTGTAGCCTGCCAGGCTCCTCTGTCCATGAAATTCTCCAGGCCAGCACCCTGGAGTGAGTTGCTGTTTCCTCCTCCAAGGGATCTTCCTGACCCAGGGACTGAACCCAGGTCTCTTGCATGGCAGACAGATTCTTTACCATCTGAACCACCAGGGCAGGCTATATAAATGCTCTTATTCAAGATGGAAAAAGAGCTCGGAGCGTAGAGCAGTATGTGAAAAAGAACAGGAGCACTTAGTCTGAGAGAAGGTTTGAAGGAACATATGTATGCAAGTCACTGAGATGTTTTCCCTGTCTTCACCAGTCCTCCAGATTCTCATTGTTTTCTGAATGATCACATGACAGGCTAAGTATCTGACCCCGTGGATCACTTTCATCATTTTCCGGAAAGACTGAGAAATGAAAATGCTTGCTGACAACTTCAGCGGGAATCCAGTGGCTTAGGTAGAATTAGAATTCAAGACATCAAACACCTCAATACCCAATTTAATCCTTTAACCACTAGGCCGCACTCTTTCAAAATTGTTAATAGAAACAACATTGCCCTTTTTGTACAGCTGTAGATGCCCTATTGATCTGTATCACATACCATTTAACACTGGATGATTTGGCTAGGAAAAGCAATGTTCACTGTTCCATGGCAAATCAGACAACAAAGCTAAGATTGGCTACAGACCCAGGAAAATAGCAAAGCGTAGATGGGGAAACAAGCCGCCACAAGAACAAACCTCATCTGCATGTTCTTCGCAGCTACTTTTTTCCTCCACGAGAAAGCAAAGTAGTAACGTGCCTCTGTATTAAAACTATTTCTGCCTAATGCAGGTGTGGATCATGGCAATGGAAGCCGAATAATAAACCCACAGCTGAAGGCCACATTATTGCCCTAGCCTCCTCCCCTAGCTCATTTAGAAAATGACATGTTTTTCTTCACAATGTTTTTACCCTCCTCTCTCTTTAGTGGCAGTAATGCTGAATGCTCTTGACATAATTCTTCGTTCACCCCTGACAGTCATTTTTTTGAATACTATCCTGGTAATAAAACACCTGACCTCGAGTCTTTCAATTGGCCATTGGCTTGGGTTACCCCAATTAGCGAGGCGCGTTTGGAAGTATCCAGAGGAGTCGGGTGTCTTACTCTTCCCTAAACTCAGCATTATGAGGGAATACATCGTTTTATTCAGGTCAATTTATTCTTCTAGTGGATTTCTTTACTTTTGTATGATCTAAACATAGCAAAATAACAGGTTTAAAAAATAATCTAAAAGTGTGTAGAATTCTGATACCTAATATTTCCGCCTTGGAAGTCAAATACAATACCATTTCTAGTTCCCTGAGAGCTGCTTTTCAATATTTAAAGATAATTGAAGGAATTATGTGTGTAAGCATCAATGAAGAGCTATTTTATTTACATACAAGGTAGCTACATGTCGGCATAACTTAATGAAAAATACATACGCACTTGAGTGCAGAGCACACATCTGTGGATTTCTGTGTGTCCGAGTCAGTCTATCTTTGGGGTACAGATCTCCCAAATCAATAACTCTTGATTAAAAACTCTTTAGGTGGGAAAGAAAGTCTGTACCCTCCAGAGTCAAAAGTGNTACTTAGTCGTGTCCAACTCTTTGCAACCCTATGGACTGTAGCCTGCCAGGCTCCTCTGTCCATGAAATTCTCCAGGCCAGCACCCTGGAGTGAGTTGCTGTTTCCTCCTCCAAGGGATCTTCCTGACCCAGGGACTGAACCCAGGTCTCTTGCATGGCAGACAGATTCTTTACCATCTGAACCACCAGGGCAGGCTATATAAATGCTCTTATTCAAGATGGAAAAAGAGCTCGGAGCGTAGAGCAGTATGTGAAAAAGAACAGGAGCACTTAGTCTGAGAGAAGGTTTGAAGGAACATATGTATGCAAGTCACTGAGATGTTTTCCCTGTCTTCACCAGTCCTCCAGATTCTCATTGTTTTCTGAATGATCACATGACAGGCTAAGTATCTGACCCCGTGGATCACTTTCATCATTTTCCGGAAAGACTGAGAAATGAAAATGCTTGCTGACAACTTCAGCGGGAATCCAGTGGCTTAGGTAGAATTAGAATTCAAGACATCAAAAACCTCAATACCCAATTTAATCCTTTAACCACTAGGCCGCACTCTTTCAAAATTGTTAATAGAAACAACATTGCCCTTTTTGTACAGCTGTAGATGCCCTATTGATCTGTATCACATACCATTTAACACTGGATGATTTGGCTAGGAAAAGCAATGTTCACTGTTCCATGGCAAATCAGACAACAAAGCTAAGATTGGCTACAGACCCAGGAAAATAGCAAAGCGTAGATGGGGAAACAAGCCGCCACAAGAACAAACCTCATCTGCATGTTCTTCGCAGCTACTTTTTTCCTCCACGAGAAAGCAAAGTAGTAACGTGCCTCTGTATTAAAACTATTTCTGCCTAATGCAGGTGTGGATCATGGCAATGGAAGCCGAATAATAAACCCACAGCTGAAGGCCACATTATTGCCCTAGCCTCCTCCCCTAGCTCATTTAGAAAATGACATGTTTTTCTTCACACTGTTTTTACCCTCCTCTCTCTTTAGTGGCAGTAATGCTGAATGCTCTTGACATAATTCTTCGTTCACCCCTGACAGTCATTTTTTTGAATACTATCCTGGTAATAAAACACCTGACCTCGAGTCTTTCAATTGGCCATTGGCTTGGGTTACCCCAATTAGCGAGGCGCGTTTGGAAGTATCCAGAGGAGTCGGGTGTCTTACTCTTCCCTAAACTCAGCATTATGAGGGAATACATCGTTTTATTCAGGTCAATTTATTCTTCTAGTGGATTTCTTTACTTTTGTATGATCTAAACATAGCAAAATAACAGGTTTAAAAAATAATCTAAAAGTGTGTAGAATTCTGATACCTAATATTTCCGCCTTGGAAGTCAAATACAATACCATTTCTAGTTCCCTGAGAGCTGCTTTTCAATATTTAAAGATAATTGAAGGAATTATGTGTGTAAGCATCAATGAAGAGCTATTTTATTTACATACAAGGTAGCTACATGTCGGCATAACTTAATGAAAAATACATACGTACTTGAGTGCAGAGCACACATCTGTGGATTTCTGTGTGTCCGAGTCAGTCTATTTTTGGGGTACAGATCTCCCAAATCAATAACTCTTGATTAAAAACTCTTTAGGTGGGAAAGAAAGTCTGTACCCTCCAGAGTCAAAAGTGTGTTGATTATATGTTTGTGTGTTAATTAAATATAAGATTTTACCTCGAGAATAAAGTTGGGAGTTACTATAAATAATAACTTCTTGAGGTTTCTCAAAGAACTTCGGCAAAGGAATATGGGCATTTTCAACATCAATGAGATGGAAGTGAAATTAAGAGAATATTTAAATTGTTTGAAAGGAAGAGTCCTTTCATATTAAAATTATTTTAAAAGCATCTTTGTGTACCTGATAGTAATGTCTTTGGTCCTTTTATTTGCGATTTAGTGTTTATTAACAGGCACAGGACTTCAACAAGAGTATAATTTTTCTTCACCAATCTTTAGACTGTGTGCGCTATGCAGTTTTATCACTGGTCACATTTTTATTCTCTCTTGGAAAAGGTAAACCATGGGATTTCTTGATAGACAATACTTGAAACAGAATAAGAAGCCCACACAACTGAAGGTGGACAAATAACACAGACTGAACTGAGCACAAGACTGCAAGCCTCCCTTTGACATTCAAGCAACTATGGAGGGAAAAAGAAACTGAATTTAGCTGATGCAAATGAAATTAAAACTAAATTGGTTGTCATATCAAACTGATGTTAACTATGTAAATGTTTTCTGTTTATGGAACTACAGTTTAGAGTGTATAATGCTGCAAAAACACGAATATTTTTATGTTCATTTAAAATAAAAATTGAAAGACAGACTGTAAAAATTGCTTAAAAACTTAGCTACTTACACAGGTAATATTTAAAGGACTGTGAACCATGAAAACTGTGGACATAGACAACTGAGATAAACACACACACACACACACACACACACACACACACACACACATCAATACACAGGCATGCTTTTCTGGCCAGGCAGTATCCCATTACATCATTGCTTCAAATGCATTCATTCTCCTCAATATTGTTGGCTGTTTCAGGTTAACTACCAAAATCATTTGCCTGAGAAGCGAGATTTAATTGTCTTACAACTACCTCTGTGAGGTACAATAGGGATTACAAGTACCCATTGATTATACTATTGGGTAGAATAAGGGACTCTTATTCTAGCATTTCTCATTCATTTTGTCATTGCATTCTCTTTGAAAGAGACCAAATGGGTCCCAGCAGGTGAAAGCAAAGAAACCTGAAAAGCCCCCTTTGATGAATGACAATACCACAACCACCCTCCCCCCCCATTTTTGGGAGATTATAAAACCTTATTAAATCATGCCCTGTTAGATATTGATTGAGAGGGAGCTAAACTAAAACCAACAATAGCAGCATGGATCAGAGAACACTGCTTTTATCAGTGGGCACTAAACACAGCTAAGCTTTCCAATCCTTTTTTTTTTTGCGGGGGGGCAGGGGGGCTGCGGGTGGAGGTGGGGGAAGGGGCTTTTTTTAACTATTTACTTTTGTTTAAACCATTATCCCAGAAAGTCATACAATTATAGCAGCTTTGTCAGTCAAGAATAGATCGTAGTTGTCTAGCACTTCATCTTTTTGAATGTAGCAGTGTATTACACAAACAATATTATACTTGGTTAGGATTCAGGATTATTATTATGATTATTTGGGGGGTGCAATTCTGAGCAATTATCATAATTATTCTTGACTCTGGGACCCCTTTGATGACAAGGCTGCTTTAAAGCAAACCACTTGGACATAACAACTCAAGATATTTGAAAAGAGGCTGTTGCCAGAATCAGAGTTGAAAACTCACCCATATTTTAAGGCTATCTTGATTATCAGGCTGTTTGCGTTCCTGGGCTGTCTTTTCTGCCATCTGTGAGCACCACAGCAAACAACCCCTTTATGACAATCACCTCAGTATAACTTGAATATGTCTGCTTTAGAGGAGATTTCTGTAATAAGACTCTGTGCTAATTAACTGTCAGCTTTTTTTTTTTTTTTAT
>SJYW01035646.1:133116-144984 GCA_006410735.1 Raphicerus campestris | reverse complement strand
ACCAAATGGGTCCCAGCAGGTGAAAGCAAAGAAACCTGAAAAGCCCCCTTTGATGAATGACAATACCACAACCACCCTCCCCCCCCATTTTTGGGAGATTATAAAACCTTATTAAATCATGCCCTGTTAGATATTGATTGAGAGGGAGCTAAACTAAAACCAACAATAGCAGCATGGATCAGAGAACACTGCTTTTATCAGTGGGCACTAAACACAGCTAAGCTTTCCAATCCTTTTTTTTTTTGCGGGGGGGCAGGGGGGCTGCGGGTGGAGGTGGGGGAAGGGGCTTTTTTTAACTATTTACTTTTGTTTAAACCATTATCCCAGAAAGTCATACAATTATAGCAGCTTTGTCAGTCAAGAATAGATCGTAGTTGTCTAGCACTTCATCTTTTTGAATGTAGCAGTGTATTACACAAACAATATTATACTTGGTTAGGATTCAGGATTATTATTATGATTATTTGGGGGGTGCAATTCTGAGCAATTATCATAATTATTCTTGACTCTGGGACCCCTTTGATGACAAGGCTGCTTTAAAGCAAACCACTTGGACATAACAACTCAAGATATTTGAAAAGAGGCTGTTGCCAGAATCAGAGTTGAAAACTCACCCATATTTTAAGGCTATCTTGATTATCAGGCTGTTTGCGTTCCTGGGCTGTCTTTTCTGCCATCTGTGAGCACCACAGCAAACAACCCCTTTATGACAATCACCTCAGTATAACTTGAATATGTCTGCTTTAGAGGAGATTTCTGTAATAAGACTCTGTGCTAATTAACTGTCAGCTTTTTTTTTTTTTTAATCAGCAGAGTACATTTCAGAAAGTACAGACATTCCACCAAAAACTCCTAAGGAGGAATTCAGTTTATATGCTAGACTGCAAGAACTTTCTCCGTGTTTTCAAGCCTTACTTACCCTGAATGCATCGGTTTGCTTTAAATACTTCTCATGTGATAAAGAATTTCATTTTTCTTGCCAGTTGACTACAGGTAATAACATTTGCTCCTATCTATAGACAGTTATTTGATTCAATCACATTACCAAAAGAAAGACAGAGAGGAAAAAGGGAAAGGAAAGGACAGGAGGGGAAAGGAAGGGAAAGAAGGAAGGAAGGAAAGGAGGAAAGAGGAAATATACAGGGGTAAAGGCAACCTTTTGTGCTAGAAATTGTGGCTACATAGCTTTTTTAAAAAGGAAGCTAGTGATGCTATTGAAAGCAAACATATTTATGAAGGGCCAAATACTAAAATTACTAGTGTGATATCAAATATGAGTCATTTCACTTCAAGAGAAGTAATTATTTGTAAAAATGTTACATGCAATGAAAATAACATTTGAAGAAAAACTCTAGCAACTATCATTGTCTTAAGAAGACTATAGAAATCAAGGCTGGAACAAAATAGAAACAGAAGTTTAAATATTTACAAATTTGTCTTGGCTAATTCTTTCCTCCCTAATGGATAAAAACAGCAGGAACCACATGAAAATAAAGCATTAATAATATTATTTTCTTTAAAAACATAAAACATAGGAATGAATGCAGAGGTTTTCATTTTGTTGTTAAAATTCCCCTCTGAATCATGGAAATAAATTTTTAAGTTAGATACAAGAAATACAGAAAATTAGAACATTTTAGAATTCCTGTTTTTAGACAAAAATCTTCTTTATATTGTACAACTTATTTTTATAGTTTAGAAAAAAATTAATTGAATTTATAAATTAGATCTTATTATTGAATAATAAAAATTCACTCAAAAAATTCTTATTTCTAATCAATGTTTTCAATATTTTGTGAACTATCCTGAGTTTAAACTTAAACTTTGAAATCAGGCATCACATTCATTTAATATTCTTCAATGTTTGGCATCAAGTATTGTAATTTATAAATTTTACTTTTCCATTTTTATTTCCACACCTTCTTAATGCTATGCTCTAAATAAAAATTTACAAGTATTAATTATGCCTAATACTTTTAAGTTAACATACATAATATTATTTTAAAGCATTTTGAACAGAACAGGTAACAACAATTACAAAAACTGTTATCAAGTTATGCACTGGATAATAGTTTCTTTTTGAAGCATTAAGATGTGCTTATATTTTTATAAATGCTGCAAGCCAGTTTAAAAGAGTCAAATTTGTATATACTACCTAATATAGATAATTAAATGACAAAAATCTGTTGCTAATTTTATTTTCATTAGATTTTTTTTCAAGTGAGATTTGCCTATTACTTTTATTCTGATTAGTTCACTTCCTTTCCCAATTTGTGTTTCCAGAAAGAATCCTGACAATTATTCTCTTAATGTGTGATATATTTTTAATATAGTCATAAACTGGCAATTTTAAATTGCCTTCTATTTTAGGCAAGTAGCAAGAATGTAAAATAAGTGACCATTTAAGCTGCAATAATAGTATCTTTTTAATTGTCCTTTAAGGTAAACTTTGTTTTCCCTTTTTAAAAAGGCTGTAATTTACCTCTTTTTTAACATGCCTGAGAAAATTATAATGAAACAATGCTACTTAAGAATAAATCTCTTTAGTAAGAAAATCATCAAAATTTTGCTCAGTACCCTCTTATAAATAAGAAAAAGTAACAAATAGTTGAGATATCCAACTATTCATATTGCTATGTATTAGGGGTACTTTCCCAAGTTCTTTCTCTTCTATCACATTTAAAGATTGTAAACAAGTAAAAAATTATTTTGGTTTCAACATGAAAATACAATAACACCAATTCCTATCATTTTCCTTGGAAATGAAATTTAATTCTGTTTTTATCATCTAATTCTGTGGGCCTTTTGTGATCAAATTACATATATGAGCTCTTGTAAACCCTGTGATCTCTGCCTAGAATTTTGTTGACTTACATCTTCCTAAATACTGTGCCCAAATTGTTATTTAGCAGTTTTAACAATATTACAAAATGATTTCAATCAATTTGTATTAGAACTATAGTAAAAAATAAATAAGACATACATTTGTCTAATGCTTTCAAACTGTTTAGAAAGTAGAAAATACTCTGTTTCATTGAATTTTACTTTTTAATGCATGACCACACATGCTGTTTTTCTTAAACGACTCATCAGTGTTAAAGAAAAATAAGGATATTTTTCTGAGGTCTTCTAAAGACTTTCCTAAAACCAATCTTCAGAATCATATTGATATATATGCAAAGCATTATTTCCTTATACCTTAGAAAAACACTCCCATTCAGTCTCATGCATCTGACATAAAAATAAAAATTGAATAAATTTTTCAAATTGAATAACCATGCTGAAAATATCCCAAATGCTATTAGCATCTATTTCACGTTACTGTTGGATTAAAATGGTTTATTTTTCCTAGAGATAGATGTTAATACTTCATTATTGAGGGAGGGGGCAGAGCTAATTTTCATTTTGGTTGAAATAATATTGCTACTAAGAGAAATATTTATTCAGTGGAATAGAAACTGAATTTTTTAAATTGAGTTCATAGTAACATTTTAACTATCTCTTCAAACAAGTCTAACTCATGATTATGTTTATTTCTTATAGATTCAGTGGAACAAATTTTGACCCAGTGTTTCAGCTGTCATTTCCGAAGCTGATAAGTACCTAATGTGCATAAAGAGTCTTTCAGAATCTTGCATTTTCTCTAAATTCTATTTTTGAAAGATTTAAGACAAATTAATTTCCCAAGTCACAGATCTTATATTTTTCACACAGAACTCTTAAATTTTAAGATAGCTTGACTTTTTTCCTGAGGCTTTCACTTAAAGATATTTGGATGAATTAGGATATAGTTTCCTTAAAATTAATCAGGGTGAACATAAACTATAAGTAGCACTTTCTTTCATATATCAGAATATCCAAGATACTATATAGAAGCTAAAGATACAGAGAAGCTAAAGGTTCTTTTGATCTGACAAGGCCTTTCAGTTCCTGCTCATCGCATATTCACAAAGTATCAATACATGCGTTAATTTCTCATTCAGCATAGGGAAATTGGAAACATCTGTTAAGACAATTCTGAGAAAGCCAAACTCCTTCCTAAAGAGAAAACGTGAGATGTAATGTCAAATCTCTTTAGTTTCAGTCTAAATGTTAAAGTCCCAAGTCCCATCAAGAGATTACATGTAAAAGTGAGTCAGCAACATTCTCCTTGGATCTCTTCTTACAGAGTTTGACCCCCATGAAGCAAGGACACCTTTGGAGGGTCTTTATGGCAGCTGCACTGAGGGTCTACACATAAGCCTTCCTGCAGCCAGTGCTCTACCATCTCCCTAACCATTTACCAAGCTCTTCTTTTGGAATTGCTTCAAAGTGAGACTATTAACCGCTAGAAAAATATTCTTACTTTATAGTCGCAGTTCATTTTTAAATCCAAAAAAGAACTGTTGATGTTCACTACACTTAACTCCATGTAGTTTCTCAAAGTCAATTTTCCTTTATTGGATAAAGATTTCTCATTATTAAAAAAAAAAAATGTTCCAAAGATTTGGCAGTAGCCTCTGAAGACAATTATCAAAAGAGGACATCCAATACTGGATTGAGCAATGGGACCATCACTGAAATGAATATTTTATACTTTATAAGATGATCACTTTGAAAATTTTGATTTTGATAAATGTTTGGTTATATTAATTAAAATAATCACACTGCCCTGCAGTCATATCTTAAATATCTGCCTGTCATTCCTTTATAAGATTACAGTTTCTTGCAGCTCTGCATGTTAACTTGAAAATTTAGACTTTATAGTCATAGTCCCTTGGAACACAAGTTTACTGAGTAACAAGGCTTCTCTGTTTACATGCACAACAGGTAAAATGTATCAAATCTTAACATGTAGACTAATTCTTCACCAAACATTGAGTTACCCTCTATTTTTGAATTCAATTTGTAATTCAGCTAAGTTTAAATGAAAGAAAGGGCTTCCCAGGTGGCGATAGTGGTAGAGAACCCGCCTACCAATGCAGGAGACTTAAGAGAGGTGATTTGATCCCTGGGTTGGGAGGATCCCCTGAAGGAGGGCATGGCAACCCACTCCAGTATTCTTTCCTGGAGAATCCCATGGACAGAGGAGCCTGGTGGGCTACAGTCCATTAGGGCTGCATAGTCAGACATGACTGAAGCAACTTAGAAAATTAAAGAAAACTATTGAGTCCTGAGAGACACACATTTAGAATACTGTAATATGAACATTGATAGATGAGTATATATATGCTCCCAAATTAAAATTTTTATTTTTAAAGTAAAGCTTGCATATCAGTGCTTAAATGTTTTTAAAGGGTTTGAACAAAACTACCAGATAATTATAGTAACAGTTGTTTTACATACCATATATTTTCTTTAAAAGTTGAATATCACTTGCAATTATGTGCCAAATTTTGAGTTTCTGATTTCCTTTTGTAGTTAATTTCTCTATTGTCAAGGAAGACCATATGTTTATGATATGTATTTTTCCATCTGAAAATTCTATTACTGTTTCGTGAGTGCTGGTTACCACAGTGAAGGAGCTCCGTGATTCACTTGGTATGTGAGAATTTCTAGTCACGCCTTGTAATGTAGGTGGACTCTAGAATCTTTGGCTGCACATAATTTGACGTGTCTTGCAATTATGAACTAATTATTCCAGGAGAAATGATGAAAGTGAATTCAGGTTTCTCAATCTTAATTCAGGAACAGGACTTTCTCAGTGTTAACCTTGATGCAGTTTCTCAAGTTCCAGAAACGTCTACCACCTCCATCTCTAGAAGATACCAAAAGGGGAATCACAAATGTCATGACCATGAGGCACTGTATTAAACACATGGTGAGAACTTTGCTACTTTCAGATCAATATGTTGCCTTTGATGCAGCCAATTCATTTTTAAAAGATATGTTATTAAGGATTTTTGANTTCACTTTCTGCCATAAGGGTGGTGTCATCTGCATATCTGAGGTTATTGATATTTCTCCCGGCAATCTTGATTCCAGCTTGTGTTTCTTCCAGTCCAGTGTTTCTCATGATGTACTCTGCATAGAAGTTAAATAAGCAAGGTGACAATATACAGCCTTGACGCACTCCTTTTCCTATTAGGATAGGCCTATGGGCCTTAGGCAAAGTCCAGATGCTTCAACTCTGAAAGCTTCATGGCAAATGGGACTTGCCTATCCCACCCCAGGTATAAAGACATATAAGGCAAACTGCATGGTTTGATGGTTTTAAGAAACTATTATTTATAATTTAATATTTAATTATTACTTGGGATTCAGACAGGAGTTTCCCCACTTGCCATCTCCTTCTTAATTCTGCAACAGTTGATAGTTTTCAAGCACTTCATTCTAAATTAAAGACAATCAAATCCAAACTTTAGGATTTTAGAATCATTCACAAATTGTATCTTAAAAATCCTATTTTATAAACTATTTGATATGAAACAATCCTTAGAATCTTTGGAATAATCTCTTTAAAGTCATTAACCCCTCTTAAAATAAGGATGTTCTCTTTTTCTTTTATTTCCCTTTTTAAAAATATCTGAAAAGAATTTAAACTCCCACATGGCTCAAATCAAATCAAGTACTACAACCCAAGAGGTTTAAACAAATTCTGTTTTATAAAATTCATTTTTACCATTATCAGTGATCAAAATACAAAATGAAACCATGAAATCAGTGTTTAGACTAATGAAAACGTTTTCTTCAATAAGTTTTTATTATAACTCACATTTTTTCCTGGTAGCAAGTTATAAAGGTATTGATTTTAAAAGCATGTCCATGCTTAAATATAATAGATACAGTATTACTATTATTTATTTGTGGGGCTATTGCCTATAATAAGCATAAATGCTCATGAAAGCATTGTCGTGACTCTGTACATTTTTAAAATACAGGAAATTTTCATTAAAACATAAGAGGGATACAAAATATCTGGGCTACAACAAGGCATGTGACACGTGAAATCATTTTTTGAGCTCCCATTTATACATTGAAAATGTAAAATGAGAACTAGAGTTATACTACATCAATCTCAGTTTCATTCACTACCTCTAGGACACAACCTCATCCCTAGTTTTCAGTTTGGCTCCACTGACCTGAACTCAGATATACCATCCGAAAGTGGGGCATTTCTTTCTGTGTGAGTGGTGTGTGGGAACCACAACTGATTATAACCAGGTGGATAATGAAATTTGGATTCTTTAAAAAACGAAAAAGTTCAGTGAATTCTCTTCTTCACTTTTTGTTATTAACAGTGTTTGACACAATAAGAACCGTGCCGCACTTTCACGTTATTTTCTCTTGCAAGTCTTCAGCCCCTACTGTTCCGTCTGTTCTGTCAGCTAATTAAACACATAAACCTGTGAGGAAGCTACTGTTAAATCCACCCTGCTTACAAAGATGATTTCTCAATAGGCCTGATGTCGAATATGTTTGAGGTGCACAGCATAACCTCTTCAGGAAGAAAAATACATCTCCTCATGAGCTGCCAACTGATATTCATGATTGTTTCAAATTGAGATTTCATCACTTACCACAAACATCTATGGGAAAAAAGCTTGGGCTTTCCAGAATAGATATTCCACTAAAATATTACATCTCCAAAAGATGTGTACATAATTTTTTAAGTGGGCATTGACGTATTAGGTAANTGTTTCAAATTGAGATTTCATCACTTACCACAAACATCTATGGGAAAAAAGCTTGGGCTTTCCAGAATAGATATTCCACTAAAATATTACATCTCCAAAAGATGTGTACATAATTTTTTAAGTGGGCATTGACGTATTAGGTAAAATTGAAGCAGAAAATAAATATATATTCAAATCATTTCTTTAACATAGAAATACTTGATTTTCAGGTATTTCCAAAAATCAGATATGGTTAGTTTCATGTCCTAATTTTATGAACAATGTCTTTTGTGGCTATGCTATTTAAATCATTTTGTTTTCAGATATAATAGTTATAGTATATATATAATTAGTACATATAGAAATATTCATTGTCTGCTATGACTATAATTAATTATATATAGTACACAGAAAGTTTTTGTATGCAGTAAATCACTTTTGATTTCCACAAATGAGTACTACACAAACCTTGGTAAACTAAATGCTATTTGACTTATCATTGCTAAATAATTGAATCAAGAGAAGAACTAGGTAAATGGTGTGGAAAAAATATCTAACATCACTCTTATCAGAATGAACGTTGTTTTGAAAATGAAACACAATTTCAGCTTTTGTAGCTAGTGCAATCATTTTCTTACTTTTATTTCAGTAAAACACTTTCTCCCCACAATCCATACACATACAATCTACAACGGAAGTGCCCTTGTGATGTCTCAATTCCAACAGAAGATTTTTTTAAATGTTAATTACCAAGCTTTACTTCTGGACATAGAACAATTGATTCTACATATCAATAACCAAGCTCAAAGTACATTTCATGAGGTAAAGTCGCTCAGTCGTGTCCGACTCTTTGCAACCCCATGGACTGTAGCCTACCAGGCTCCTCCGTCCATGGGATTCTCCAGGCAAGAATACTGGAGTGGGGTGCCATTTCCTTCTCCAGGGGATCTTCCCGACCCAGGGATCGAACTCAGGTCTTCCGTATTGGAGGCAGATGCTTTAACCTCTGAGCCACCAGGGAAGCTGTATTAATAAACAATATCATGAATTTGGGAGGTGCCTGGGGGTTAATTACTAGTAGTAGAATTACCCTTATTGATACTAATAACAAATCATTGAAAATTGTAAGCATATAGTGTTGTGTTTTGGATCCTTGGGCATCAGATCTATAGGGATTTTTCCCGTAATCACTTCTACTCAATAAATTCTTAATAGGCTTAAGCTTATATTTACTCCAAAGCTTCCAGATTTGGAGTAAAAAGTGAATCTTTTACTCGTTTGTGTTGGATATAGTTAAGATACTGTTGAAGAATTTTAAGTTTTGATTCTTTTTCAATTTCTTGGACATTTGGGAGATGTATTATTCTTCTTCTATTGAAATTCCCACCATGTCTCATGCAAAGTAGTGACCTACACCCTCTAAGAGCTCAATACAGTCTAGAGGAGTAGTTACTAATAAAAGAAATCTCCCCCCAGACATACATATTGTGGGACAATCATTAAAAATTCAGGGGAATCTCCTTGTTTGTAATACATTTCACAGTGGATACTTTCACTGTTAAACAGTTTTACCTTTTGACTTGATCTAATTTTTAGGTGATCATAGGATTTTCCCACATCTATTATTGACCTATATTACCTGGTACATTATGAGAATAAAGTGAGACTTGAATAGAGTCAGTTAATAGAAAGCTAATACTCCCAGATGAGCTTTTAGAGACTTGCACCTTAAGTTCCCCTGAGGCAGTTTTGCAGAATTATAACTTCATATAGCTGGCAAAAACCTGGATTCCTAGGTAAGTATTAGAAAACTAGCTCTATTCTAATAGTAATGTCCCCAACACCTTTCTATTTGCTACTAGCCAAGTCTTATTCCATCCAAGGAAATAAAATAAGCTAAAAGTGCCTAGGTGCCTAGAGAAGAGATTCATTTAAGTTCTCACAATATCATGAAGAAATCATCTAAGTTGAACACCCTATGTGACTCACTTTCTTGAAGAAAATTCTCTGCATGACCCCTGTGGTTAAACTCAGCCCACTTCCCATTATTCTCACTTGCCTATTTCTCACTGTGGTTCTAACCCCCAATTATTTACATTTACATCTGCTAATAGAAAACTCTAATTTCTAGTAATTTAACAGCCCTTAGAGACTTCTCCGGGTTAAGGTAACAAGAAATCCCTGAAATTAGGTAGAAATTATCACCATCTTAAGGCAAACAACAAATTATCTCTTGTATACATGTGTATCTTTCCTTGAGAAGACAATTTTACATAATACTTATAATATTTAAGTACTCACTATAAGCAACAACTGAATTACAAGCTTTGAATATATTATTCCTTGAGTCTCATAACAACCCAGTGAAGTAGAGAAAAACCTCTTTCCCTATCTTCCAGAAAAGGAAACTGATCCCCTAAATTCACCTGTGGATTAACCCCAGGAGAATCATCTGAAGAGCATTGATGAAACTGAAATCTTTTAGGTACAGGCTAGCAACCCAGGTGATTGATACATACCAGTTAAGAACTACCAATATGATGGTTTTCAAATATAAATACATATTGTATATCTATATATATCTTCATATTAATTCAAATACTTATTTATAATGCCCTGTATCATCACCACTGAAACTGAGCAAATAGAGCTTGTAATCTTGTAAAGCTAATGCATCATGATGGATCAATGAATTGATGAGTTGATATTTTCCTTGAGAAAAATCAATGATATCAAGGTCACTCTCTGATTCACAAGACATATTATGAGGCTAAGAGACACAAGTTTATTTCCAAGACTGCATCACTCAAGTGAAAAGCCTCTAATTTACTTGTGTCAAGGGCAGAAATGTTTTAAACAAAACAATGTTATTTGATCCAATTTACATGGAAGGTCCCATATTTTTGAGACTGTACTAGATCTCAGGATTTGTTGCTGACAATCTGGGAAGATCAAGAAGGCTAAATTATGAAGGCATAATACTAGAGAGGAGAAAGTTTCACAGAGAACATACTCTTAAGGACTGCAGACATACCCTTCTCCAACACCACATGCAAATAAAGAGACTATCCGAAGGCAAGGAGAGGACTACTTAAAAGGATTAGAGAAAGCAATATTCAGCACGCACACAGGGCAGATAAATAGTGCCTGTTCCCACAAGTCAAACTGGAGCACTCTGTAACTCAGGAGGCGCTGAATGGAGGTTCTTTCCTCAGTTGTAAGGAGTAAAGAGCAGGAAACTAACTGAGGCTCTGGCCCGGCCTAACAAGTCCTAAGCACGACCCAAAGGAACAAAACTGGGCCCAAGGAACTTCACTGCATGCGAATGCAAAGTTTAAGAAAACTTATAGGATCGCAAAAATATCCAGCACTCAACAAGGTCAAATGTACAATGTCTGAATCTGATNTTCCCACAAGTCAAACTGGAGCACTTCATAACTCAGGAGGCGCTGAATGGAGGTTCTTTCCTCAGTTGTAAGGAGTGAAGAGCAGGAAACTAACTGAGGCTCTGGCCCAGCCTAACAAGTCCTAAGCACGACCCAAAGGAACAAAACTGGGCCCAAGGAACTTCACTGCATGCGACTGCAAAGTTTAAGAAAACTTATAGGATCGCAAAAATATCCAGCACTCAACAAGGTCAAATGTACAATGTCTGAATCTGATTAAAAATTACCAGGTATGCAAAGAAGTAGGCAAATATGATCCATAATAAGGAGAAAAAAGAATTAATCCAAAGTGACCAAGACTGGCATAAATGTTAGAATTGTCCAACAAAGATATTAAACAGTTACTAAAACTGTATTCCATGTACTCNATTAAAAATTACCAGGTATGCAAAGAAGTAGGCAAATATGATCCATAATAAGGAGAAAAAAGAATTAATCCAAAGTGACCAAGACTGGCATAAATGTTAGAATTGTCCAACAAAGATATTAAACAGTTACTAAAACTGTATTCCATGTACTCAACAGCTAGAGAAAATAAATTGAACAAGTACAGATATGAAAAATACAAATGCTGACCCAAATTGGACTTACAAGGATGAAAGCTTTCATGCGTACAATGAAAAAGCACATTGCATGGAATATCAACACATCTTCCTTTCTGCAAAAGGAAAAAAAAATGTTATTGAAGACACAGTAATAGAAACTATCCAAACTGAAACAGAGAAAAAAAATTTCAAAAAAATTTAATGGAACTGGCAGCCTGTAGGGAAAAATTAAAGCAACCTATGCCAAAACCTTTGACTGTGTGGATCACAACACCTGGAAAA
>SJYW01035646.1:101804-121490 GCA_006410735.1 Raphicerus campestris | reverse complement strand
AAAAAAAAAAAACTTTCTTATATAAATGTAATGAACAAATAATGGAAGTAACAAAATTTCATCAACAGTCCTAAAGAGATGGCTCTTTCAGGACCTCCCTGGCAGATGGGAATCCATCTGGCAATGCAGGGGACAGAGGTTCAATACCTGATCTGGGAAGATCCCACACGCTGCACAGTGATTAAACCCATGTGCCACAACCACTGAGCCCGTGAGCTGCAACCACTGAGCATGAAATCTGCATCTACTGAAGTCTGTGTGACTATAGCCCATGCTCTGCAACAAGAGAAGCCATCAAAGCTCATGCACCGCAAAGAAGAGTAGACCCTGCTCACTTTTGTCCTGCAGAGAAAGCCCTCGTACAGGAACAAAGACCCAGTGCAGCCAATAAATAAATAAACCTTTAAAAAGAGAGAGAGACAGCTTTTTCAAGCTTTCCATAGAGGGTGGGCTCTAGATTCAGAGAAATGGTGAGCTTTAGGGGAATGTGAATATACTCAAGACATCTGTTTAAAACTTACATCCTTCGTAGGGTAAAAAGTCACATCCTGCCATATTTCAGGGTTCCTGAACAAGGAGCTGAACGGCTGCAGCACTGAGGACAGGAGGTTTTATCCTGCTTGTAGTTTAAGTCTATTGGGAGAACCTGCAGATAGTTTGCTCTCAGTCAGCGGGTGTAATGCATAACCAGCTAAAACCACTTCAGAATACAGCTGCCTTGCTCAGAAATGGCAGTGGCAACAAGCAGGGCTTTCCAGAACAAGAGCATGCAGAGAAGTCTGTCTACTGCCCATTAAGTCATGTCACCCTTAGTTTCATTTGCTTTCATGCCCAGGAATTCCAGATTGAAACAACCTCATGAAGCACTTCAGTTATTTTAGCAACATAATGCACATCTAAACCTATTCTGACGCTTAATCATTAAATTTCAAATGTTAAAAACACCTAGCAAAAACATGTGTTGAACCTGTGTCATCCTATAATCACTGGAGTGTCTGAGTCACGATAGTGAAGACTTACATTATAAACCCTCCCCCAAAGTATGCAGAACTCTTCCTGCAACCAGGTGCCTGGTATTTTGTATACATAATTTCTTTGTCCTGACAGCTTGCATAATAGCTACTGTTAACTCCATTTTACAAGTAAGGAAGACAAGGAAACAGCCTCAGAAAGCTTCAAAAACCTATCCAGTCATTCTTTTAAAAATCTAGGAAAATTCTATCTCACTCCAAAATGTCCATGGCCCACCTGTAGCAGTCTCTAAGAAAAACCCCAGGGTCACTCTTTTGGCAGATCCTCTCTTTTGGAGAAGTCTTTAAATGGCCCTTCCATGTTAATTGTTATGATCACTGTTTTTTGCTCTGAGTACCTAGGCCAACTGTTCTGTTACACAGATGTGAAGATGAAAGGGCTTCAGAAATAAGAGATGCATAGAGGAATAGAATTGGAATGTGGCTTCTTTTTCTCGTGGCAGGAAAGCAAGACTAGGGGGATGCAATATTGCACCTGAGTACTTTTATTTTAATGATTCAGCAGACTTCTGGTATTCTCTTCTCAGACCTGAATGTCTGGTTCAGGTATCAAATGTTGAATTCTTGTTGTTTCTGTCTTATCAGATCAAAGTGACTCACAAATACAGGTCAACCTTCTACAAGCTCTTTCAAGTTGTTGCTTTCTTTTTTAAAGAAAAAAATACTGACTTGAAAAGTTACAAATAAAATACGATTAAAGAAAGAGAAACAAGCTAATGAGCACAAAAAAGTCACTCTGTCCAGAGCTTTTTTAAACTCACTAAATGTTCTCTGCTGAGCTGAACTCCCTACAAAAGCTTTAAATATGTGGGGGTCAAAGGGCCACCAAATAATATATACTAAGGGTCCTTTTGTTATTGAATCAAATTTGTTTTGCCCTACACTCAGCAAGCCAAAACTCAGAGACCCTGAGGTTTGCAACAAAGAGAGGAGAGAGGCATTATTTGAAAAACACAAGGATCATAGGTATCTATAGAACGTGAATAGTTATTTAGAAAAGAAAACTTTTTTTTAAATAAAAGTTTTGTGGGCAAATACACTGGAAAATGGAGAAAGCAATGGCACCCAATTCCAGTACTCTTGCCTGGAAAATCCTATGGACGGAGGAGCCTGGTAGGCTGCAGTCCACGGGGTCGCCAAGAGTAGGACAGGACTGAACAACTTCACTTTCTCTTTTCATTTTCATGCATTGGAGAAGGAAATGGCAACCCACTCCAGTGTTCTTGCCTGGAGAATCCCAGGGACAGGGGACCCTGGTGGGCTGCTGTCTATGGGGTCGCACAGAGTCAGATATGACTGGAGTGACTTAGCAGCAGCAGCAGAGACTAAACCACCATCAAACAGTAACTGCTGTTCTGCTCAGGTGTTACTAAGCTCTAGGCCTCTTGAAAACATAGATGCACTTAGCATGTTCTAACGTGGAGTTTTCAGCCCTCTGATGTCAGAAGTCACTGAGTGGACATTCGTGCATACCCAGTTGGAGCGTCAGCTGTCCTATACAGCCTTAACCAGCTCAGCTCAAAAATGAGACACAGATGACTCCAATTGCTGGAAAACAACTTGATTACGTGCAGTTTGGAGGACGTGTTAGACTTTTATGGCAACAATTAAAATAACCTTGATTAGTGAAGGTAGTTGAAAAAGATTTTACTACTGACTAGGAAATGGCCACCACGTCAGTATCCTTGCTGGAGAATCCCATGGACACAGAAGTCTGGTAGGCTACAGTCCACAGGGTCGCAAAGAGTTGGACACGACTGAGCAACTTCACTCACTCTCACTCACCCACAGTAAGGGCTTCCCAGGAGCTGTAGTGGTAAAGAATCCGCCTGCCAAGCAGGAGACCCAGCTTAGACCTCTGGATCGGGAAGATCCCCTGGAGGAGGAAATAGCAACTCACTCCAGTATTCCTGCTTGGAAAATCCCATGGACAGAGGAGTCTGGCGGGTTACAGTCTATGGGGTCGCAAAGAGCCAGACACGACGGGGAGACTGAGCACACACACAGTATCCACGGTAATCATTACATTACCTTTATAACGTATTAGTGTGCTAGTCGCTCAGTCGTGTCTGACTCTTTGCGACCCCATGGACTGCAGCCCGCCAGGCTCCTCTGTCCATGGGATTTTCCAGGCATGAATACTGGAGTGGGGTACCATTTCCTACTCCAGGGGTATCTTCCCAACCCAAGAATCAAACCCAGGTCTCCTGTATTGCAGGCAGATTTTACTCTCTGAGCCACGGAGGAAGCTCATCTTTATAAAATCTGAGTGCAATTATCTTGGAACATTCCTATCTTAGAGACCATATGTATCCAAACATTCAGGGAAACCAAACAAAACTAAAAAACCCAGCTGGATGGATAATTTACTGGAGAGAGTCGGGGATAGACCAGAGAGCTTGATGCGACTCTGACTAGGATAGCAACTGGTATCCATCAAGAGCCAAAATGCTCTCTCTCTCCCTGCTCCTCGGAAAGAAGGAATCTGATTGGCCCGGGCCTGGTCCAATCATCTGTAGGTGAGTGGGCAGGGCCAGAACCCGCGTCTCTGAGAAGGAGCGTGGTGGTCTCATCCCTCCAGAGAGCCTGAGGGGGCCTTTCCTCCTCCCAGCAGGCAGAGTACATCAAGTTAATTTCCTTAGAAAGTGTATTCCGTTTATGGTAATAGTGAAAGTGACTCAGTCATGTCAGACTTTTTGCAACCACATGGACTGTAGGCCGCCAGGCTCCTCTGTCCATGGGATTCTCCAGGTAATACTGGGGTGGGTAGCCATTTCCTCTCCAGGGGCTCTCAAGTCTCCTGCATTGCAGGCAGATTCTTTACTGACTGAGCTATGAGGGAAGCCCCCCGTTTACGGTATGCTATAATTCATTTCCAGTGTGTGGACTAGTTTTCTTGTCATATAAACAGTAAGCACTACACGGCAGAAGGATTCATTTTGACACAGTTCTTCAAAAGATACACAGAATTCTTTAACTCACTCCCACCACCACCCCCCATTTACCGTTCTCGCTTCCCTTCCTGTCTGTCACCTCCCCTGCAGCCTAACGTCACAGATATCTGTAAACACAAAGAACATATCATTGGCCTGATAGCAAAGAGGGTAATAATACCTCCCTCTAGCTTTCTTTAAAAGGATGCTGTTGACAATGAAGGCACTGTTTATTGAGGTGGCACTTTGAGTTTCCCAGAAGATAGTCACTGTATAAATACAAGGTATTATTACCTATTATTACCACGTTTAACATGTGGTTAATAGTGGGGAAAGTTCTTTACAGTCTTAGCTGTAAACTATAGCTATAAATTCTTCCCTTCTTTAAAGCTCTTCCAGAGGCTCTGAACAATGATACTACAGTAACAATTCAAGTACATCACTGTTCTTAATGAATAACAGCACTCTTGATTAATGGCACTTGTTCAACATCACACTGACAGAAGTATGAAGTGGTTAAAAAAAATGAAGTTTCTGGCTACCGTGATTTTTTTCGCTATTAAAAAAAAAAAAAAGGCATCATCAGCACTGAGTTCTTTTTCCAAGCTGAACTTTTTTTTTTTTTTTACTACCTTTTTGTCTATTCAACTGCGGATGTATTTCTCATTCGACAAGTACTGTGCTTTTGTCTCACACTGGTGCTTGCTATCAGTGTTATCACTCAAGAGTTCTGCCGTTGGACCTGCTAAGCATCTCACAATCAGCGAGCTGGCTGCTACCCGACCTCGAGACCTCTACCCAGGGTGGAAGAGGAGGGTGGGGAAAGGAAAAGGGTGGGGGCAAGCATTGCTGACAGGCACACACTGGTCACAGCTGACAAGGAGCAGCCAGATGCTGGGAATATCTATCACGGAGCCATTGGTGAATTGTAGGTGACTGGAGGCATACTTCACGTTGCTGTATCAGAGTTTATGTATTTTACTAACCTTATTTCATTGGGTTGAAGCTATACAGTTTTATGAGCCCCCCAATCCTCTACTAGTTGGAAATAAATTCCTCCCTCAGCTATATATCAAAGGATGACATTGGCTGTTGGCCCATCGCTCTGGGCAAATGCTTTGCCTGTATTTCTTCTTTTTCTTTGAGCCTGGGGGTAGGGTGCAGGGGTATGGAGGTTGGGAATGTTTCTGCATGACATTCGGGAAGGAAAAAGCCTGTAGTTCAAGGTGAGGGAGGCGGTGTGCAACCCAGACGCCAGCTTTAGCCTCTTGCAGATTGTTCAGTCCGCTGATTTGAATGGTTAGCACGATTGTCAGCTATCTCTGCACTCCAGCTTTTCTCTCTCCTGGCAGGAACATCTGGGACCCAGACTTTACAAACAGTAATAATAACCCTACTTTAGCTTTCACATTTTTGCAGTTGTTATTATGTCATCATGGTAAATGACCATAATTGACCCCCACAATGAAATGTTGCCAACATTCATATGAATAGCAACTGCAATCGTGCAGGCTAGCAGGCATGTGCTTTGCAAATAAAAATTTTGCTGAATGATCAAAATCTCAGGTTCGTTTGGGGACCTAAGTATTTCTGAGTTATAATAGGAAATGATTTGTTTCTGAAACTGAAGAGTGCTGCATACAGAAACCTAAATAGGAGGTCAGGCCTAAGTTAAGTATTCAAGGGAGATTTCCAGAATTTTCAGGAGCCCTATGTCTTTGGGGTCTGATTTAGACACAGAGTGATGAGTCAGGAGGCATGGACATCTTGTAATTCTATTTCTCATCTAAAGGGTACACACAAATTACACACATACTCTCACACTCAGGCAAATTTAACCATCTCTACCAGTCCAGAGTTAGCATACCTTTTCTGACCTTCTCCAGAACTGGACACAATAAGGATATAACAAAATAGTGAAGAAAGAAATGACGATGCCAAGACACATATCAATTATCTGACAGTAACTGTGCATTTCAATATTGTGCTCGGGATGCTATTCCAGTTAAGTTTGCCTTGACAATTTTCAGCCAATCTGATTGGGAAATCAAGGTCACGTCAAGATGTTCGTTTCAATAAATGAATGAAATCTATTCTATTTCTAAGAAGCCTAGTTTATCACAGAATGCCTTATTGGGCTTTTTTCTCAAACTGGGCATGACGCCCTAAAATAAAACACAACCTAACGCAGAAAGCAGGGCCCTTGAAATTAACTTCATGTAGATGAAGTCTAAAGAAACTCTGCTGGTTTTCATTTTCATCCAGTTAAAATTACACAGGATTTCGAAACCTGCCCCAACATCTTCTCTTAATTCCTCCTCATGTTCCAGAAGCAGACTTCACCCTAGTCCTGCTCCTTTACTTAAATAATACCTCTAGGGAGAACAACCAGCCACCTCACATCATTTTTGCAATAGAAATTAAGAAAGATCATGAACTTTTCCTTATTATCAGATAGTAGAAATTATTCAACTATTCCTGAGATTCCCAAATTATAGGGAACTTCAGAAAGAACTTTGGATCATTTCTAGCATTGTAGGTCAATGGTTTACAATAAATAGTAAGCCTCCTGTGATTTCCTACAGCAGGAAGAGTTATCCCACAGGACGACCTAAGGGAACCACTGGAAAGAATACAGTTGCCTTCGGACCAATTCCACGTTTTAAAAGATTCTATATCCTGGTTCGCCCATCAACTAGTGGGTTCATTTGGTCAGTAGCCCCAAAAAGCGACCAGAGCCCCGTGGTGTCCCCTACTCTTATCCACCCCTCACGACAAGCAGATTTTCTCCCTTCCTCCTGTCTCTCAGCTCATCAAAATGTTCCCTCTGGGTAGCGCCCTCGGCAGTCCCGCAATCTTTTTGTTGTAACAGTGCATGGATGGAACAGACCCAGCGATGTCCCTGGCTCCAGGCTCGGACCAGCCTCCAGCCTTTTTTCCACCTACCTATCTCTGGGCTTCTATCTTTGATGGCGATGATGGGCCACTTTCTCCATGACTTGGTGGAGGGGAAGCGCCAGGGCGGCTAGTGTCTTTTGAAAATGCAGACAAGCAGAAGCCGTCTCAAGACGAGTGTGGAAAAACCCAGGACGCTCTGGAAGCTCCCGTTCTCATGGAGAAGACCCTGAACGAGGCCATTTTGGATCTGCACGGCCTGACTTCCGCCCGCCAGGCCCCCACCGCGGTGACTTCCTGGAAAGCCCGCAGGGAAGCACATCAAGATGGCGCCCACCTGACTGACCAGCCTCCGCAGACTGGTTGGTCCCCAGGCCCGTCTGGGCAGGTATCGCTTTGAAAGGCTCCCCCTCGAGCATCGACTAGGAGCCTCTGGGGCCCAGGGACCTTTGAAGAGAGCCCCCTAATGTCAGGGCTTCTGCCTAAAGCCCCTCTTTGCAGTCATTAGGCAATTTTTAACACCCTGGAATCCTCTCCTAAGCCTTGAACCAAACTGAAACAATAAAGCATTTGCAGCGAAAGAGAAAAACAGAAAAACATGTCCCCATTACACTAGTGTGGCAAGGCTAGATATTACCAGAAAACTTATTTACCAAAAAACTTATTACCAGAAAGCTTTTATTCACTGGACTGTGAAAAGCTGTAACTCTCCTAATGAATAATTTCAATTTTAAAAGGAGTTTATTAACTCAAATGAATCTCTTATTTTTCCGATGGAGAGAGATATTTGTTCAGGGAAAACTCATCTACAGGACTCCCCAAGGTCGGCTTTGGCTTGCTGAACATTAGCAACTTGATATCCTATTTTTGAAAAGTTCCCCAAGTTGGATTTGTATTTCAGTGTTGAAATTCAAACATGTTAACTTTCTTAGTTTTACTCTAAGGTGAGTTAAGTAGAAGGAAATGGCAACCCACTCCAGTGTTCTTGCCTGGAGAATCCCAGGGACAGAGGAGCCCGGTGGACTGCCATCTGTGGGGTCGCACAGAGTTGGACACGACTGAAGCGA
Source organism: Raphicerus campestris (assembly GCA_006410735.1). Classification (NCBI taxonomy): domain Eukaryota; kingdom Metazoa; phylum Chordata; class Mammalia; order Artiodactyla; family Bovidae; genus Raphicerus; species Raphicerus campestris. The sequence continues at coordinate 113,564 of SJYW01035646.1, read as the reverse complement.
CTTAGCAGCAGCAGCAAGGTGAGTTAAAAGCAAACAGAATAATGACAGAGGTACAGAACTTTTCTTAATTGCATTTGTTTGACTCTTTCTCTTTCTTCTTTTACCAGAACAGAAGGGAACTAGTAAGAGAATGGCCGAAGAGCAAATAATCACTGCCTGATCGGAGGCTGGCTGACTTGACCAAGCAAGTGCTGGATCATCTCTAACTGGACTTATCGGTTACCGTGGGCAATAGTGGTGCTCCTCTTGGAATCTTCAAATGGAGAAAGTGTGTGAAATTTGTTCTTGATTTGTTGAATTTTTTGAAGCTTGTGCATTCCATTATTAACTCAGTGTAGTGTTGGTTTGACCAGGGGAAGTATTAGCCACAGGCCTGGACTACCAGCCTCTGTGGTCACCTCTCATTCTGGTGGGAAGGAATCGTCTCTTTTATCCCAGTTGGCCATGGACTGTCCTGCCCACTTTCTCTGTGTTCTGAGTCTCCTTCCCTAACCAGTGACTCTTACTTAATAGCTAGGTCACTGCCTAAGTCAAATGTGCAAAGAAAAAAAAAAGCTTATTATGTGTTTGAAAGATACTGATTAATCCAGGTAACTATTGTATTTTTTAAATGTGTGATTATTTTCTATACTTGAGTTAATCTTATTTCTGGAATACCCCCCTATGACTTATATGTGTGAGAAACACTATCTCTTACTATCTTGCGGTTTAATATCTTTCATTTCAAGGTAATCTATTTGGGGGTACATGCTTAGTCTTTCATAGTTCTTCTCTTACCCCTTTATTACCCCAGTATAGCACTAGGGTATATAGAAGGTTATAGTCCTTTGTTGGGGAGAAAATAATAGACTTGCAGTGATAGTCTCATGTGTTATACTCTGGATCTTGGAAGAATTTGGATAAAAGTGGCTAAATCTCCTGATACATCTTGTTCTGTGACTGATATTCATGCTTTTATCAACTTGCTTCTAATCTCAAATACCCTATATTTTGTAACTTCTTCTATGCTCTACACCTCTGGATGGTTCAGTGATAACACTGTGGATACTTCTGGGTCATTTGCATAAGATGCCAGCCATGGGGAACCTGAAGTATTGTCTCATGTTGATTTCTATAAGCATGTCTTCTACTATGCTTGTGGTTGAAAATGTTTCTAGGATAAATGTTTGGTTTCTCCCACAGGCTTGTATCATCCTCTTGGCCAGTTCTAAGAAAATAGGTCACTACTCAGATATACTAAGATTCCTTCATTTATCTCTGGATGTTTCTACCTCCCCAGCTTCGCCAAGTCTGGCCTGGAGTAGGAACTCTGCATGCACATGTCTGGCTGCATACTTGAACTTCTCTGTCTCATAGCCTTTCCAATTCCCCAAGGGCTGGGTTCTCACCCTGTAATAGGATCTTCCTCTATATTACATTCATGACCTGATAAAACTGGGAGCTCAGTGAACTCAGAAAATCTTTTTGTTTTTTTTCCCCTTCCAAGACTTTTCTGGCTTTTAAGATGCTTTCAAACCAGACACTCAAAAGTTGCTAGTGTGGTAAAGAAAAACTGAATGTTGGCACTTTGTTTCTGTTTCCAGTTTGCCTACTTCCTGCCTAACGTTTCCAGATAAAAGTGAATGTTTCTGAATAACTAAAAGGAAAGTCTTGTATATGAAAATGCACAAGAAGAAAAGTGCTATAATATTTTAAAACAATATTACTTCTGTTACATATGCTTAACATGTCTAACTGATGCTGTCTCCCATCTTCTTAGGTGGCTCTTGGGAGGAGATACTCACGCAATGTTATGATGGTATGAGAATTTCCACCCAGACCTCTCTAAGTCATAGTTCTGACCCAAGTCTTAGACATTTGTTAGTGAGTCAGAGAACAACTTGATGCCTTTGTCTTGTCACCACACAGAGAGCTCCTCAAAATACTGGGATTATCTTGTTCATGTTTGAACCTACAAAATCTAATAGAAACATTAGCCATTGGTTGAAATTGATCCTATTTTATTAAGTACTCCTGAAAAGTGAAGTGAATATTCTCCCTAACCTGAAAGTCTATTTTAGATAATTATCATTTCTATAGTATTTCAAAATATATATATATTTTAATTTCTCTACTTGTTCTGGGCCATCTCATTTAAACCCATAAATTTGATATGCCTGATACACCAGTGGTGCACAGATTATATCCCCAGCCCACATCTCTTCCTTGATCTCCATACTGCATAGCCAGTTGGCTACTTGACCTCTTTGCATGATTATCTAAGACTGGACAACTGACCTTCCTTTTTCACTCCTGCTGCTCCCGTGGCCTTCCCCATTACTTTCCCTGCCTCTTCAGCTTAGAAACTGTATAGTCATCCTTGGTTCCTCTTTCTCATACCCCAAATCCAGTCCATCAGAAAATCCTGTCTCTTNCATGATTATCTAAGACTGGACAACTGACCTTCCTTTTTCACTCCTGCTGCTCCTGTGGCCTTCCCCATCTCTTTCCCTGCCTCTTCAGCTTAGAAACTGTATAGTCTTCCTTGGTTCCTCTTTCTCATACCCCAAATCCAGTCCATCAGAAAATCCTGTCTCTTTATCTTCAAATAATTATTCCTCATTCACAAGAATTTAATTATATTTCCACCACTGTCATCTTAGTCTCTCACCTGCACTATTATCATTGCCTCCTAACTAGTCTTCTTGCTTTCAATCATGTAGTCTACTTGCAAATAAGCAGTAGCTAATATCCTTTCCTTGAAGAAAAAAGCCTCTACCAAGGAGCTTAAAAGGACCAAATGGCTGACCTTTTGCTACTTCTATGTCTTTATGTCTTACTATTCTTGCTCCTGCTTATTCTTGTCCAGTCTTGCTGCTGCTGCTGCTGCTGCTGCTGCTGCTAAATCGCTTCAGTCATGTCCGACTCTGTGTGACCCCATAGACGGCAGCCCATCAGGCTCCATCATCCCTGGGATTCTCCAGGCAAGAACACTGGAGTGGTTTGCCATTTCCTTCTCCAGTGCATGAAAGTGAAAAGTGAAAGTGAAGTTGATCAGTCGTGTCCGACTCTTAGCCACCCCATGGACTGCAGCCTACCAGGCTCCTCCATCCATGGGATTTTCCAGGCAAGAGTACTGGATTGGTTGCCATTACTGGCTCCTTAATAATAACTAGCAAGCACGGTGCTGCCTCAGGAACTTTGCACTTACTATTCCCTTTGCCTGGGATAATCTTCTCTTAGATACCCAAACTATCACTCCTCTCCTTCTTCAGGTCTCTGCTTAAATGTCTACCAGGGAGGTCTTGCCTGACCTCTCTAAAATAACACACTGCCCTTGGGTACGCCCTATTCCCCTTTTCCTGATGTATTATTTTTCCATAACAGTTATCAAAATATTATACCTTTTCATAAATGCCTATCAGATCTTTTCCTTCTCTAAAAAAGAACCTGTGCTGTGCTGTGCTAAGTTGCATTCAACTCTTTGAGACCCCATGGATGCAAAGCCCACCAGGCTCTTCTGTCCATGGAATTCTCCAGACAAGAATACTGGAGTGGGTTGCCATTTCCCCCTCCAGGGAATCTTCCCAACCCAGGGATTGAACTCGAGTCTCTTGTGTCTCCTGCATTGGCAGGGGGATTCTTTACCACTGTGCCACCTAGGAAGCCCAAATGAATGCAGAGATGGATACAAAGATGGACAGAAAGAAGAGTAACTTTCCAGATGGGACCAAGGCATTATTGGAACACTAACATTCATTGTTTTATACCAGCAGAGTTTATTGGCATCTGTAAGGATTTTCTGGAGGTATTCTGAGCTAGAGAGGGAATATTTTAAATAAACTTGTTTATTTATATTCACTTATTTGTTGTATATTTATTAACTGCCAAACCTTGAAAGTTCACCAATGAGCAAAATAGACATGATCCTTGCCATTAAGGAAATTACATGTGAAAACATATTCCAAGATTAAAAATAGCTGCCAAGTTATTATAAGATATTAACAGAGTTAGTATTGTTTTAAAATATTTCTACACTTTTCCCCTCTTGCATTTTCATATATGGGATACAAAACCCTGGAAGCACTGAGTCTAGTTACACANAATATTTTTGTCTTATTTGAAGATTTAATTCCCTCTTGTCATCTCCAAGGGAGTTCCACTTTAAGAAGAAAATATCCTCAGTAGGTAAAAAAGCACTGAAAGATGGGCGGGGGGCGGTGGAGGGGGTGGTGCGGGGAATTTGCTGTGATTCTTCTTTTCCCAAAAGTATTAACTGAGAGTTTTTAAAAATTATTCATACTTAATGTTGCATTGCATTGCCTACATCTTTCGTCTTTAGGAGGACTGACTCAGGGATAACCCTAGGGTTAATTGTAAAACAGAAAAGTGGCCCTATGTCCCATTGAGATTTTCTCTCTTCCTCATTAGGGGGTCTATCCTGAGTCCCATTTCCACTGTCTCAGAGGTCATCCAAGCTTGAAGAATGCCTGCTAAGATGCTAATTTGGTATTATTTCTTCAAGTATAAAATTTTCATTTTAAGAGAAAACACCTAGAAGGGAAAATGTTAGAATGGTTTAGTGGGGACCTACTGTTTCATCCACCCATCCCATACCACTCTTCTCTCTTATGACAACTGCCTTCCCCTAACTCAATGGATTCTTAACCACTGGACCATCAGGAAAACACTCTATCAACTTCTTGAAACTGCGTTTCAACAGCATCTCACAGAGGGCCAAAATTCTACTTCTTCTTTCCTCCTTAGGAACTTCTGTAATGCCACACTGTGGGAATTGGTTCCCTATTCCTGTAGGTGCCATATGAAAGGTCAAAGTACTTAGTAGCCATGGAGCTCACATTGACCAACGGAAGCCAATGGATAAAGGCTTTGTCCTTTTCACCCCAGGTGTAATTCATTAGGGTCTCAGAGAGGCTGAACATCAGTCACCGAGTCCCCTGGTGCAGTTAGGATGGCCAGCTTAACTACTCTTCCTTGAATTTGCTTTTCCTTCTTCCTTTTTTCTCTTCCTCAGGCCCCATACCCCTGTTCTCTGGCGTCATATTCCCAGATAAACCCTAAGAAACCCTTTGTGTCAGGCCCTGCTTTGAGGGGACCCAGGCTAAGACACTCATGATTCTTTTAGCAATTTTCCTTTGGGTTAGATTTCAATCATAACTAATTGGAATGGATTTTAAAAGACTCGATTTCTAGTCACAGTTGTTAAATCACTAATGCACTAACAGTCACTATGGCCACACTGAATGGTCTGTACCTTAGTTTATTCATCTATAATATGGTAGAATTGGGCTCATTTCTAAGATTCCTTTCATGTCTAGGATTCTATGATTTGAAGAAAAACATTCATGTCTCAGAGAAATGAACCTCTAGCGGTTGGCAGTGTGGATACTGAGATAGTTCCTCCTGGGTTTCTGGTCCTTCAGGATACACATTCCTGCAACACCATGTCAGAATTCATCCTTGACTTTCATGTGTCCCCTGATCAAGGACACCCAGGCAGGAATTGGTGATGATGGTTACATGGGGAAGTAGAGTTTATGAATTATTTCCCTGGCCTATTTGAATCTCTCATACTGCTCCAAAAGGACCTTTAGATTATTCTCGCTGTGAAATTAATTATATTTTCATTTAAAAATTCTATGAGAAGTTCTTGGAAGTCTCTTTCTTCTGTGAAACCCTAAATCTCATAAGATTCTGGAACATTCTNAAGGACCTTTAGATTATTCTCGCTGTGAAATTAATTATATTTTCATTTAAAAATTCTATGAGAAGTTCTTGGAAGTCTCTTTCTTCTGTGAAACCCTAAATCTCATAAGATTCTGGAACATTCTTGCAATTTTCTGTTGGTTTCAACATTCTCAAACTTGAGCTTTGGACTTCAGTGTATTTCTATCTTCCTCTACATCATACGTCAGACTCTTTCCCTAGGGCCTCCAGTTAATCAAGTGCACACATTTCCTGGTGACTCTTGGCTAGGTAGTCAAGGTACCTCTGCCATCTTTAAAACTCTGTACTGTGAACTAACATCTGAATGCCTTGTGTTTGGTGAAGACTGGTCACTCTCCCAAAATTCTTTGATATCTCTCCAAACATATGACCAAGGGAAGTAGAGAGTACAAAAATTTATATGTTTAAAACAAAACAAAAGTAATTTAAAATTTTTCATATTTGGTGTTGAAAAAGTACAGATTAATGACCTAAACCAATAAAAATAACTGGAGACATCACTAAGGGAAAAATCCTAATAGCCATTTTGAAGAGTGAAAGCACGTGACCAGCAGTGAGAATCTTTTTCAAAAAATATTTATTATTGGCTTAACCAGGTCTTAGTTGTGGCATGTGGGATCTAGTTCCCTGACCAGGGATCAAACCTGGGCCCCCTGCATTGGGAACATGGAGTCTTAGCCATTGGACCACCAGGGAAGTCCCAACAGTGAGAACTGACACAGCAAAATCACAGCAAGGAATTGCGGTCAGGCAGTGGAGGACACTTTCAGTTTCATGTAGTGCATGTGGTCAGAGGAAAGGGTGATGGAGAAGCATTTAATAGTAGGACAGAGAGAATGACTTCAGAGTAAACAATGTCTAGATGATCAATATGTCTGTACAGCAATGAATCCCAAACTTTTTGTTTGATCCATTTAAGATCAGAGAGATTTATAAAAATCCTCTTCATTGAGAAGGTGGTGGTTTGCAGCTAATATTTTTTGTGGAGCCCATTGTATTAAAAGTATACTACATTAACAAGTTTTGCATGAATTTATATGGTAGAAAATAAAAACAGAAATGACCAGAATATTTTAAATGCTGTTGAGAAAAGTGTTTGGTTTAGAAAATAATCACAAAAATAGAGACAAGCACATTTTTTTGCAAAGCATCTGTCTGCTCTTATTTTTTTTAAATGGCTTTAGGATTTAGAAGAAGATCAAAGGGAAATGTAGTTGAAGTTGCTGCTGTATCTGGCCCACACTGCCTTTGCCAACAGAAGACTGTCACAGGTCTCCACAGAGCAGGGATGGGGGGAACAAAATCACAATGAGGCAGGTTCCTCTCGGATGAATAGATCCATAATTTTGCAAACCGAGAAACATCTAGAAGGAAACTATTTTCATTTTCACACCACTTAAAGTAGGATCCTTTTGAAAACTAAGCTTTTATTTTGAATTGCATATGAAAGTGAAGGTAGGGTCCAGCCTCTCTACTGGTGGCTTCTGTGAGGTCCTTCCTGGGACCAATGAGGAATCCCACTGGACAAAGTTAAACCTCTGAACTGGAGACAAGATGGGATCAAAGGGGCTCCACCCAACCACGTGGGGCTTCCCAGGTGGTGCTAGTGGTAAAGAACCCACCTGCTAATGCAGATAGATGTAAGAAACGTGGGTTCAATCCCTGCATCAGAAAGATCCACTGGAGGAGGACAGGGCAACCCACTCCAGGATTCTTGCCTGGAGAATCCCATGGACAAGAGGAGCCTGGTGGGCTGGAGTCCATGGGGTCACACAGAGTCAGACATGACTGAAGCAACTTAGCATGCACACAACCCAATCCCATGCCCAATTCTGCTCAAGATAGCATTGCCTCAAAAAACAAGTAAGGGCTCCACTTTCTAGAACATTACTTATTATTATTGCTCTTCCTTCCTTCCATCCTCCCATTCCCTCCTCCTTCTATTTCTCTCTTTCTCTCTCACTTTTTTCCTTTTCTTTTTTAATTGTGGTAAGAAAATATGAGATCCGCCCTCTAACATTTTAAGTAATGTCAATATAGTGTTGCTAACTATAAGCACCAGGCAATATAGCAAATCTCCAGAATTTATTTATATTGTATAACAAACTAAACTTTTTACCCATTGAATAGCAACTCCCCATTTCATTTTGATAGTTTATAGTAGGTGATGAAAATGGAGAGGGAGGCATTTCCTGTTAAAAGGTTTTCTGAGATTATGGGACCAAAAACAGTGTTAGCTTTTATAAAAACAACTTAGAACTTGGTCATTCCTTGCCTTAATATTAATAGCCATAAAAACCAAATATTAATCTATTATGGGAACTTGATGACTCAGTATAATATTTCCCATTTGCTTCTATTACCATATTCCCACCCCCGAATTTTTCAAGTATAAGGAAACAACTGGTGGAATATGAGGGCTTCCTCTTTCTCTATAGAACAGGAGGCATTTCCCTTCAGGAGAAAGAAGGGTAGACCTGGCATATCCAATCCCCGATGACTAATCCTGTGTTCTTTTATTGCTGACTTTGGTTCCCAAGAAATCTTTTGATGTGTTTGGAGAAACTCTGACTATCTCATTCCTCTTGGTGACTGCTCTCTTGACTTCCTGTTGAGTTACACATTGGCTATAAATTATCCCTCACCAGAAAGGGGATCTTTTAAAACAGGCGTTTTCCTTTAAGTTATTGAAATAATTATAGGAAATGGTTAAAAGGTATTAATAACATTTCAGAGGCGTTTACATCATGGACTCTACAAAACAAATGGTTGTTCCGAAGGCCAAAAGATTGAGTACTAAAATTTCAATGGCATTCTGATATGGAACTAAATCCTCTGAGAAACAAGGGGACTAGCTTATTCTACAGCCCACAAAATTTATCACACTCTAGGGTGTAAAGCAAAGCAAAGAACTTTATTTTCCGGGTTATGTATTTCAGTAAATATGTCTCTGTCCCTAAAAGGATATTGGTTTTAAAGGCCCTAAAGACTTTGATTCCCAAAGACCTGACATTTCGAGATGATTGCAACATGCCCACACAGGCAGAACTAGTTTCTATTTTCCACAGAATTTTAAATCTACTACTTCATCCGTTTCCCAGATTTATACTAACACCACTTGTAATAACATTTACAAAGGAGACACGCACACATTATAATACTAAAGAGACTGGTGTCTCTCATTTTCGTTTCTTTCTTATTGGGCAGAGGGGAGAATTGAAAGAAGTAAGAAATGGGGTTCCTCTTGAAAGAAATTGGATTAAAATAAGCCCTGGGATCCTATTTGTTTTATAGGTTCCTCTATCTTTGCTTCACTGTCAATTCAAAAATTTGGGTGTGAGAAGGAGGTTGTTAAACATTACAGCATCCATCCTGATTTTTTGAAAGCCCCTGCTGCCATGGTTCAGCTGCTCAATTTGAATCGTGTCCGACACCATTCCTGAGAAGCCAGGCGAGAGCCTGCGGGAGAGAAGTGACCAAGCAGTTCAGCCTTTTTCAGCTCTGCTGGAGAACGGAAGCCAACAGCAGCACGACTCCTCTCCTGCCATTCAGAATTGAGGTGGGACCACCTGGGGTTTCCAGTTTTAGATTATAACTCTTTGGGCAATTAGAAAATCTCTGAGCATCCATCTCCCCTGGCATTTAGGTAAATTAATAATATTAAGCATGTCTAAAATAAGAAATGGGTTATAAGATACACCAATGTGTCACGAGCATAATTTGCTCTCTTGCCTTTTCCCCAAAGGAGCTTCATCAAGGTACAGTCCTATAGCATTAATGCTTCTGAGCTCATAACCCTGGAATATCTATTTCCCACAGATTCAAGACAGTGAAACTTCATTATCATGCCCCCTTATTTAACTCCAATACCCAGGACAATGATTTGTTTTAATGTCCCAGTCTAAACCTCCTGCAGCAATATTTTTTCAGGTAATAGCTTCCATTCATAATGCTAACAGCTCTTGAATTCTCCAGTCAATTTGGCTTTTAGGAGCCTCTCTTTTATTTTACTTCCTAAGCTTTACGCCTTGCCACATACAGTCCAAACTAAGCCCTGGTCACATGTGTTCAAGTCTCAGTATATGGGTTCAAGTCCTGATCTGAGGTAAATGGTTTCACAGTTACATAACCCAGGAAATTCCCCTTGTTTAAGTGAGTCTGAGGAAGGTTTACTATTATTATTATTAACCTATATGGTAAATATATATTGGAAATGAGTAACTGTGATTTTGTATTATTTCCTCTAGTCCCTGTATACAGCATTTAGTGGGTGAAAATTCTCTCCCACAGCACTCTGTGAAGACTCTAGAACCCCCGATTGCTCTGCTCACACTCAGGTAATTGAAAACTCTACAGTCATCTTAAGTCATACAACATAGTCTCACTAAAGAAATGTAAAGCCTCAGAAGTTCAAAATATTAAGCAATCCTTCAATCTTTATGCAGAAGGAAGCCTTCCCCTCTTCCTCTCCAGTCCCTGTCAAGCCACCTGCCTCCTCACTCACCTCCTCCTCACCTTGTGGGTGAAAAGAGAAGGATAAAGAGAAGGAGTGGAATGGCTTTTACTTGGCTGGTGGTAGTAAATTAGCGTTCTGACTTTCTGCTCTTCGAGGCCAGACATAGGTAGAAAGCTGACTGCCTCTCTCATTTTGGACACAGCTGTGTGCTCTTCATAAGCCCTCACTGGCCTCTGGCCACAGCTTTCACGACCACAGAAGGTGCGTTTCCTTTGTCTTACCTTTTTCTATTCCTCACCAGCTTCTGCTTCCCTGGCCATCCATATCAGAGAACTCTGTTGGGATTCCCTCACCTTGTGGCAGGGGCCTATTTGACTCTATTCAAGATAATTTTAATGTTATAAAATCACCCAGCAGTATGCAAAAGTTGTAAAAATAGCAACTCATACTTAAAAAACATTCACTTACCACCTATGTGTAATCTTTAAAAAAATGTCATGAAGACAGCTAAACATCAGGGAAAGTCTAAAAGGCTTGAAAATTAATTAGAAAAAAAAAAGCAGAGATTAAGAAAGCAGATAACTAAAACTGAAAACAGACCGAACTGCTTCAAGACCAACAGAATATGGCAAATCTGCTTCCACAGTTCAGCCAAATTAGCAATATATTAAAAAACTGATAGCCGGGAATATTCATTTTTAACCAGATCAAAGTTTCAATTTGCTTTCAGTGAAATCCCCAGGTACCACTTGTGAGATGGCTGTGTGATCCTAGCGCCCTCTGCCCTCACTCACTTCACAGAGCTCCTTCTGGACCTGGGCTTCCATTTCTTCTTTACTCTCTCTAGAGACGTGCCTTCCTCTGAGCCACTACCTATATACGTAGTTAACAGAAACACTAGTTATTCCCTGAAATGTATGCTGCTACTTACAAGCAAACTCTCAGCAAAGAGGTTATCCTTCTATTTCAGCTTTCTCCAGTCCAAGAGCTAAAATTTTCAGCTGCCAATATCAATATTTCTTTGATTCTATTTGGATATCAGGTTATCTCTGGTCAAACAGGAGATGACAAGAGTGAACATCGACATTCAGGAATCACTGAACTAAGACAGACTGGAATGGGTGAATTTAACTCAAATGACCATTATATCTACTACTGCGGGCAGGAATCCATTAGAAGAAATGGAGTAGCTATCATAGTCAACAAAAGAGTGTGAAATGCAGTACTTGGATGTAATCTCAAAAATGACAGAATGATCTCTGTTCGTCTCCAAGGTAAACCATTCAATATCACGATAATCCAAGTCTATGCCCCAACCAGCAATGCTAAAGAAGCTGAAGTTGAACAGTTCTATGAAGACCTACAAGACTTTCTAGAACTAATACCCAAGAAAGATATCCTTTTCATTATAGGGAACTGGAATGCTAAAGTAAGAAGTCAAGAAACACCTGGAATAACAGGTAAATTTGGCCTTGGAGTACAGAATGAAGCAGGGCAAAGTCTAATAGAGTTCTGCCAAGAGAATGAACTGGTCATAGTAAAAACACCCTCTTCCAACAACACAAGAGAAGACTCTA
>SJYW01035646.1:85384-95395 GCA_006410735.1 Raphicerus campestris | reverse complement strand
CCTCTTCTTAATATCTTCTACTTCTGTTAGGTCCATGCCATTTCTGTCCTTTATTGTGCCCATCTTTGCATGAAATATTCCCTTGTGTCTCTAATTTTCTTGAGGAGATCTCTAGTCTTTCCTGTTCTATTGTTTTCATATATTTCTTTGCACTGATCACTGAGGAAGGCTTTCTTATCTCTCCTTGCTATTCTTTAGAACTCTAGATTCAAATGGGTATATCTTTCCTCCTCTCCTTTGCCTTTTGCTTCTCTTCTTTTCTCAGCTATTTGTAAGGGCTTCTCAGACAGCCATTTTGCTTTTCTGCATTTATTTTCTTGGGGATGGTCTTGATCACTATCTCCTGTACAATGTCATGAACCTCCATCCATAAGTCTTCAGGCACTCTGTCTAACAGATCTAATCCCTTGGATCTGTCACTTCTACTGTATAATTGTAAGGGATTTGATTTAGGTCATACCTGAATTGTCTAGTGGTTTTCCCTACTTTCTTCAATTGAAGTCTGAATTTGGCAATAAAGAGTTCATGATCTGAGAGCCACAGTCAGCTCCTGATCTTGTTTTTGCTGACTGTACAGAGCTTCCTCATCTTTGGCTACAGAGAAAATAATCAATCTGATTTCAGTACTGAACATCTGGTGATGTCCATGCGTAGAGTCTTGTGTTGTTGGAAGAGGGTGTTTGCTATGACCAGTGCATCCTCTTGGTAAAACTCCATTAGCCTTTGCCCTGCTTCAATTTGTACTCCAAGGCCAAACTTGCCTGTTACTCCAGGTATCTCTTGACTTCCTACTTTTGCATTCAAGTCTTCTATGACGAAAAGGACATCTTTTTTGTGTGTTAGTTCTAGAAGGTCTTGTAAGGCTTCATGTCTGTGTGTGTTAGTTGCTTAGTCATGTCCGACTCTTTGCAACCCCATAGACTGTAGCCCCACCAAGCTCCTCTGTCCATGGGATTCTCCAAGCAAGAACACTGGAGGAGGTAGCCATTTCCTTCTCCAAAAGGAACTATAGAAAGAAAGAAAGTGAAGTCACTCAGTCGTGTCTGACTCTTTGTGACCCTCATGGACTGTGGCCTACCAGGCTGCTTCATCCATGGAATTTTCCAGGCAAGAGTACTGGAGGGGGTTGCCATTTCCTTCTCCAGTAAGGCTTCATAGTACTGATCAGTTTCAACTTCTTCAGCATTACTGGTTGGGACATAGATTTGGATTACTGTGATATTGAATGGTTTGCCTTGGAAATGAAGAGATCATTCTGTCTTTTTTGAGACTGCATCCAAGTACTGCATTTTGGACTCTTTTGTTGACTATGATGGCTACTCCATTTCTTCTAATGGATTCTCGCCCACAGTAGTAGATACAATGGTCATCTGAACTAAATTGGCCCATTCCAGTCCATTTTAGTTCACTGATTCCTAAAATATCAGTGTTCACTCTTGCCATCCCCTGTTTGACCACTTGCAATTTGCCTTGATTCGTGGACCTAACATTTCAGGTTCCTATGCAATTTGCTCTTTACAGCATCGAACTTGACTTCCTTCACAAGTCACATCCACAACTGGGCATTGTTTCACTTTGGCTCTGTCTCTTCATTCTTTCTGGAGTTATTTCTCCGCTATTTTCCAGTAGCATATTGGGCACCTATCAACATGGGAAATTCATCTTTCAGTGTCATATCTTTTTGCCTTTTCTTACTCTTCATGGGATTCTCAAGGCAAGAATACTGAAGTGGTTCTCCAGAGACTGGAGACTGACTTAGATATCCTATGTTCTGCTGTAACACCCTATGTGTACTTTTATCTTTTCCAAAAAGATATTACACAGCATTGCAACTGCCTGCCAACTCTCCTGTGGCCCTGTTAGACTATGAACTCCTCAAAGGCACAGAGAGTGACTTGTATATTATAATATTCCTAGAGTGAAGAATGGTGCTGAACACCTAGCTGATGATTAAAACATTGATTGATTTGAATTAAATTTCTTGTCTAGAGAGCTGGGCCTAGTATATTATGGGCTATTTTTCTGCTTGGCCTCTGTGTCCAAGTCCCTTTCCTTATAATCTGCTTAGGAAGATGGTCCCTGGGAGTGAGTCTATGCCTCAACCTTGCCAGCTTCTTTCTGTGAACCTTGCACCTTATCCAACACCACTATTCTAGTAGCTACAGTCACACTTCCAACTGACAAACATCTTGGCAATAACTATCGGCTTCTGAGAGATTTCCAGGTGGCACTAGTGGTAAAGAACCTAATGCAGGAGACATAAGAGACATGGGTTTGATCCTTGGGTTGGGAAGATCCTCTGGAGGAGGGCATGGCAACCTACTCCAGTCTTCTTGCCTGGAGAATCCCATGGACAGAGGAGCCTGACAGGGTACAGTCTATAGCAATGAAAAGAGTTGGACACAACTGAAGTGACCTAGCATGCACACACAAACTAACTTCTGCATTTCCAAGACAGTTTAGGATGATAGAATTAATCACGGGCTGTGCACAAAAATAACATGGGTGCTAGTCCCATCTTAGTTTTGTTTAACTCTGTGAATTTTGGGGTAGATATCTTAGCTTCTCTGAGCCTCAATTTCCACCCATTTAAAATGAGGTAAAAACATTTATAAATTGTTGTGAGAGCAAAATGAGTTAACTTTATTCTCTACCTAATTCAAAGATTCAATAAATACTTCTTTTATCTTTGACTTTCCTTCTTCTGTATTCTTTTAGGTATTATATGCTGTCCCAGAGAGATACACCACACTTTTGTTTATATTCCCAGATTTTGCATACCAAACTGGGTCTGACAAGTTTATACTCTGATTCAGTAAGTGGGTCTAGACTAAGTCCGGATCTAATGCTCAAAATTCTTGGTTCTACAATATTTAGTAAATATGGAATTGAATTTAATTTCAGTATATGTTTAATAAAACTTATTGTCAGCATTCAAATCAAAGAAAGTAAAGAATATCTTTGCTTGTTGGCATTCTCTTCTAAATCAGTCAGGAAGGCTTTCTTTCATAAACAGAAAGTCAGACTATTAAGACTTAAATAAGTGAAGTTTTACTTTTCTTAGCCTTCCACGGTGGTTCAGAAGCTGCGTGCAGTGCGGAAGACCTGGGTTTGATCCCTGGGTCGGGAAGATCCCGTGGATAAAGGAATGGCAACCCACTCCAGTATTCTTTCCTGGAGAATCCCATGGACAGAGGAGCCTGGCAGGTTACAGTCTATGGGATAGCAAAGAGTCAGACACGACTGAGCCACTAACACTTTTACTTTTCTTAAGTATAAAGAAGTTCAAAGTTAGTGTAACTGGGGTAGCTACTTCACATTTAGTTGATACTACCAACAGGATTCCAAGTTGTCTCTGTCTGGCTCTGCCAAGCTTAGCACATTGTTTTTGTGCTGGTCAATTCATTGCAATCAGTTGCTGTATTCCAAGCGCGATAAGTATGCGCCAAGCAGAAAGAAAGGAAAGGAGCAAACGGAGAGCAGAAGAGATGACAGAAACCTCTCACCAAAGAGACTTCCACTAACATGTCACTGGCCTCCTGTGACCTGAGCATCCATAATGTGAAGTGGATGTGACCAAGATGTGCAACAACTCTCATTCATTGGTAGTGACAATGCAAAATGGTTCAGCCTCTTTTGAAGACAGTTGGTTAGCTTCTTAGGAAACTAAACATACTCTTACCATAAGATCCAGCAACTGTGCACCTTGGTACTTACCCCAAAGAGCTGGAAACTTATGCCTACACAAAAACCTCCACACAGTTGTTTATAGCAGCTCCAATTGTCAAAACTTGGAAGAAATAAATGTGTCCTTCAGCGGGTGAATGGATAAATATATTGTGGTACTTGCAGACAATGGAAGATTTTTCAGTGCTAAAAAGAAGTAAACTATCAAGGCTTGAAAAGTGGTGGTGATGAGGGTGATAGTACTAAGTGAAAAGAAGCCAATCAGAATATGCTACCTACTGTATGAGTCCAACTATCTGACTTTCTAGAAAAGACAAAACTATCAAGATAGTAAAAGGATCAGTGAGTACCAAGGGAGAGGAAAGAGACTGGGATGAATAAGTGGAGCGCAGAGGATGTTTAGGGCAGTGAAACTATTTTGTGTGATGCCATAATGAGGGATACATGTCACTACACATTTGTCCAAACCCATAGAATGTACATCCAGATTGAATAACAATATAAACTGTGGATTTCAGGTGATTATAATGTGTCACTGTAGTTTCATCAGTTATAACAAAGGTACACTCTGGTGGGAAATGTTGACAATGGGAGAAGCTATGCATATGTGGAAGGGGCAGTATATGGTGACCCTCTGTACAGTCCTCTCAACATTGCTATGAACTTAATACTGCTCTAAAATTTAAAAGTCTAAATTTTAAAAAAGAGAGAACTCAGTTGAAAAATTCAAAGGATGTGAATAGACATTGACCATTTCCAAAGAAGATTTGCAAATGGTCAATAAGCACCTAAAAATATGCTCAACATCATTAATTACTGGGGAAATATAAATTAAAATCACAATGAAATATCACTTCACCTCCACTAGAATGGCTATGATTAAAAACCGAGACAGTAGCAAGCTCTGAGGATACAGAGAAATTGGAAACCTTGTAGATTAGTAATAGTAGGGATGCAAAATCATTCAGCCACTTTGGGAAACAAGTAACAGTTCCTCAACACATTAAATAGATTTATCATATGACCTAGCAATTCCACTCTTAGCTATATATCCAAAAGATATGAAAATATGTCTTTACAAAAACTTGCACACAGGTGTTCGTAGCAGACCTATTCATAATAACTAAAAAGTGGAAACAACCTAAGTTTTCATCAACTGTTGAATGAACAAACAAAATATGGCATAGTTATACAATGGAATATTACTCAGCAATAAAAAGAACAAAGTACTGATACTCAGTGCAACATGATCGAAGCTTAAAAACATACTACATCAAAGAAGCCAGATGCGAAAGGCCACATATTACAAGAGTTCCATTTATATGAAATGTCCAGAACAGGCAAATTTATAGAGACATAAGTAGGTTAGCTATTGTTTAAGACTGAGGGTGAAGGATGGGGGTTGACTGCTAATGGATATGGGATTTCTTTCAGGAGATCAAACATGTTCTAAAATTAGGTTGTCATGATGATTGCACAACTGTGTGACTACACTAAGAAACAATGAATTGTACATGTGTGAGTCATCTGTGAATTTTATTTCAATGAAGCTCTTTTTTAAATAGAAAATCATGTAATTGCCAGCCTAATAAATTAATGGATATTGCAATTACATTACAGAATAATTAGAAAGTTTTAAAAACAAAAAGAGTAGCATCAAGTCTTCTTGCCAAATATTAAATGCTTTGAGAAGAGGCTATATTTTTTTAATTCCCCCTACTTCCCATTTAACAAAAATGGCCATGCAATCTTTTGTATTCATTTTGTATAGCTGCCATAACAAATTATCATAAATTTAAACAAACACAAATTTATTATCTTTCGGTTCTGTAGGTCAGAAGTTGTCATAGTTCTCACAGGCTCAAATTAATTTTGTGGGCAATGCTGCATTTTCCTGTGTAGACTCCAGGGTAAAGTCTGTTTCCTTCCCTTTTATAGCTTCTTAAGGCCATGAATTCCTTGACTCATGGTTCCCTTTCTCCATCTTCAAAGCCATCAATGTAGCATCTTTCTGACCCTGTTTCCATACTTACATCTCTATCTCTAACCATAGCCAAGAGAGATTCTCTGCTTTTAAGAGTTTATGTGATTAGATTGGTCCCATCCATATAAAGTGGGGACATCTAACCATCTATGTCTTTTTTTCCCTTTTTTCTTTAATCACATATGCAAAGTCCTTTTTGCCATGTAACATAACAGATTTACAGAGGGATTGTTAGCCTCTGTGTTTTGGAAACTCTTGGACTAGATCCCCAAAATTTACAATAACATCATAAATACAAATGACTACCAAAAGACCCTGGATGCAATATGAAAAGGGAGAGCTTCAAAGAGTCCTTTAGAGTCAAGTATTTGTCTCTGAGTAACTCACTCAACAGTTAATTTAACATTCTCTTAGGAGTTTGTTGAAAACTCCACTCCAGTTGTTGTAAAACACCATAAAATAATTGTATCCATTTAATGGGCCTCTGAATTTTCAGAAATACTTAGGACACACATAGAGCCTGAAAGTTTTTTGATACTAGGCATGGTATAATCCAGTGATCTAAAATTTTGTCTTGCTTAAACATGTAAATATGGCTCCTGTAGCCATAGTCTAGCTGACAGTGGTCAGTCATCCTTACATCCATGCACTTTATATGTCCTGAGTCCTCCTGTGAATGATGCAAACTATATTAAATAAAACTTTATTGGTTCCTAAGTCATATCCTTTACTTTTAGCATTTTTTTGTTGTAGAATCNTGTAATCCAGTGATCTAAAATTTTGTCTTGCTTAAACATGTAAATATGGCTCCTGTAGCCGTAGTCCAGCTGACAGTGGTCAGTCATCCTTACATCCATGCACTTTATGTGTCCTGAGTCCTCCTGTGAGTGATGCAAACTATATTAAATAAAACTTTATTGGTTCCTAAGTCATATCCTTTACTTTTAGCATTTTTTTGTTGTAGAATCAACTCAACGGACATGAGTTTGAGCAAACTCCCAGAGACAGTGAAGGATAGGGAAGTCTGGCATGTTGCAGTTCCTGGGGTCACAAAGTTGGACACAACTGAGCGAATGAACAATGATATCAGAAATATCATGAGGGGAAAGAGCTTCATGGAGTAAGAATAAGGAAATTACTTTCCATTATTCTTGGAGATTATTCTTTTCAACCCACTTTGGTCATTTTTTGATTGATATATTCACATATTATGTAACAGAATGAGATATAACTTCATGAAAGAAAAGTGAGAAATTCCTAAGATAGATCTTTTTAAAAAGGTGAGGAATAGAGTGTGTAATAGACAAATATGGCCATTCTCTTTCCCTCAGCAACTTTCTATTTGACAAGACTCAAAAACCACAGTTTTGATCTCCATGATCCCACTATTATAATTTTCATTGTTCATTGGTACTAAATGCCATCATTGGCAAACAAGCATCAATGTCCTAAAAAGTTCACAAACACTGTAAGTTGCTATGTGATTGGTTGACAGTGTTAACACTCTACATTATTTGGTTCTATCACCCACTAAAATGAAGTGAGGCAAAGTTGTCCTCTATCTTAGACAGCCCATTTGATAAATAAAATCAAGAAAACATCAATGTGCATGGTATGTTCAGTGGCTATAAACATACAATAAAAGTAGATTTTTAATATAAAGTGTAGAGGCAATAATGTCCTAAAAGGAGATTTGGCCATATAATAAAGAGCCTTGATTTCCAGAGTCAGGAATGTCAAGTTTATTTTGTACATCAGTGATTTATTACACTGACTGATTTGACATCATGAAAGAAAAATATGGACACTGGCAGAGATGATAATTAGCTGGCATTTAGGGCCAGTCTGTCTTTTTGCAACCAGTGTACATGCTGTTCAGTTAGCAAAGCAGCTGTGATTTGATTGGTATTCTGTCCTGTCACTTGTCAACTTCTTTGATTATCATCCCTAAAAGCTTGCGCCATTCTCATAGAATCTGTTTCATTTGGTCTGGATGAGGCCGGGCATGTTGTTTCTCAGCTGCTAAGTTATGTCCAACTCTTTGTGACCCCATGGACTGCAGCACACCAGGCTTCCCTGTCCTCCACCATCTCTGAGAATTTATTCCAGTTCTTGTCCTTTGAATCGGTGGTGCTGTCTAACCATCTCACCCTCTGCCACCCTCTTCTCCTCTCGCCTTCAATCTATCCCAGCATCAGGGTCTTTTCCAATAAGTGAGGCTGGGCATAGGTTGCTCTAAAAGCTCCCCAGGTAATTCTTATGTGAAGTCAGGACTGAGAGTCACTGTTGTAAATAACTGAAAGCCAATGAAGGTTTTCCAACATGAGAGTGACACGATGAATATATGGTTCTAAAAGCAACAATTAATCTGAAGTGTACTGAGGGAGGGAGCAGATATTTAGACAGAGACGTTATTCATCCATTATTTTGACAAGTAGTTATTTTGTGTAGCTCTGAGCATTGAGATACAGTGCCGACCCAGCTGAAGAAATGGGAGAGGTAGCACCCAAAGGAAGGGATAGACTGCAGATAACAAGATAATCCAGGGTGTGGTACATAGAAGGTGCACTAGTCAGAAACCAAACAGAGAAGGTCTGGCACTAATTCTACTTTAATCCATTCTGGGATACTTTGTGTCAAGTTTCCTTATTTATAAATACATTTTGAATTTGTGAAACAAATTGGAAAATGACTCAGAGGAAGGACCACCTTTACCATTTTAGCCCATGAAAATATATCTTGGCTTTGGCAGTTGCAGTTTTTGTCTCTTATCCCTGATACCTTTAGGCATTGTACTGCTTTATTCTTACACTTTTTCTTTTGAGTTACCATGTTTTGTGTTTTGAGTTACTAGTTTTGTGGAGAGGACTGAAAGAAAAGACATCAGATGATTTTATTAAAAGCGATTTAATAGAATGCAGGTCAAGAAGCAATAGAAACAGACATGGAACAACAGACTGGTTCCAAACTGGGAAAGGAGTACATCAAGGCTGTATATTGTCACACTGCCTATTTAAATTATGCAGAGTACATCATGTGAAATGTCAGACTGGATGAAGTACAAGCTAGAATCAAGATTGCTGGGAGAAATATCAATAACCTCAGATATGCAGATGACACCACCCTTATGGCAGAAAGTGAAGAGGAACTAAAGAGACTTTTGATAAAAGTGAAAGAGGAGAGTGAAAAAGTTGGCTTAAAACTCAACACTCAAAGATCATGGCATCTGATCCCATCACTTCATGGCAAATAGATGGGGAAACAACGGAAATAGTGACAGACTTTATTTTCTTGGGTTCCAAAATCAATGCAGATGTTGACTGCAGCCATAAATTAAAACACTTGCTCCTTGGAAGAAACCAACCTAGACAACATGTTAAAAAACAGAGATATTACTTTGCCAACAAAGGTTCGTCTAGTCAAAGCTATGGTTTTTCCAGTAGTCATGTATGGATGTGAGAATTGGACCATAAATAAGGCTGAGCATCAAAGAATTATCGCCTCTGAGCTGTGGTGTTGGAGAAGACTCTTGAGAGTCCGTCGGATGGCAAGGAGATCAAACCAGTCAGTCCTAAAGGAAATCAATCCTGAATATACATTGAAAGGACTGATGCTGAAGCTGAAGCTCCAATACTGTGGCCATCTGATGCAAAGAGCTGACTCATTACAAAATTCCCAGATGCTGGGAAATATTGAAGGAGGAGAGTTCAGTTCAGTTCAGTCGTACAGTCGTATCCGACTCTTTGCGACCCCATGAATCTCAGCACGTCAGGCCTCCCCGTCCATCACCAACTCCCGGAGTTCATTCAGATTCATGTTCATCGAGTCAGTGATGCCATCCAGCCATCTCATCCTCAGTCGTCCCCTTCTCCTCCTGCCCCCAATTCCTCCCAGCATCAAAGTCTTTTCCAACGAGTCAACTCTCGCATGGGATGCCAAAGTATTGGAGTTTCAGCTTTAGCATCATTGCTTCCAAAGAAATCCCAGAGCTGATCTCCTTCAGAATGGACTGGTTGTATCTCCTTGCAGTCCAAGGGACTCTCAAGAGTCTTCTCCAACACCACAGTTCAAAAGCATCAATTCTTCGGTGCTCAGCCTTCTTCACAGTCCAATTCTCACATCCATACATGACCACAGGAAAAACCATAGCCTTGACTAGACGGACCTTAGTCGGCAAAGTAATGTCTCTGCTTTTGCATATGCTACCTAGGTTGGTCATAACTTACCTTCCAAGGAGTAAGCGTCTTTTAATTTCATGGCTGCAGTCACCATCTGCAGTGATTTTGGAGCCCCCAAAAATAAAGTCTGACACTGTTTCCACTGTTTCCCCATCTATTTCC
>SJYW01035646.1:28377-77402 GCA_006410735.1 Raphicerus campestris | reverse complement strand
AACCTCATTCCATAGTTCATCAGGCACTCTATCTATCAGATCTAGGCCCTTAAATCTATTTCTCACTTCCACTGTATAATCATAAGGGTCATACCTGAATGGTCTAGCGGTTTTCCCTACTTTCTTCAATTTAAGTCTGAATTTCATAATAAGGAGTTCATGATCTGAGCCACAGTCAGCTCCTGGTCTTGTTTTTGTTGACTGTATAGTGCTTCTCCATCTTTGGAGGCAAAGAATATAATCAGTCTGATTTCGGTGTTGATCATCTGGTGATGTCCATGTGTAGTCTTCTCTTGTGTTGTTGGAAGAGGGTGTTTGCTATGACCAGTGCATTTTCTTGGCAAAACTCTATTAGTCTTTGCCCTGCTTCATTCTGCATTCCAAGGCCAAATTTGCTTGTTACTCCAGGTGTTTCTTGACTTCCTACTTTTGCATTCCAGTCCCCTATAATGAAAAGGACGTCTTTTTTTGGTGTTAGTTCTAAAAGGACTTGTAGGTCTTCATAGAACCATTCAACTTCAGCTTCTTCAGTGTTATTGGTTGGGGCATAGACTTGGATTACTGTGATATTGAATGATTTGCCTTGGAAATGAACAGAGACCATTCTGTTGTTTTTGAGGTTGCATCCAAGTACTGCACTTCAGACTCTTTTGTTGACCATGATGGCTACTCCTTTTCTTCTGAGGGATTCCGGCCTGCAGTAGTAGATATAATGGTCATCTAAGTAAATTCACCCATTCCAGTCTATTTTAGTTCATTGATTCCTTGAATGTCAATATTCACTCTTGCCATCTCTTGTTTGATCACTTCCAATTTGCCTTGATTCATGGACCTGACAATCCCAGGTTCCTATGCAATATTGCCCTTTACAGCAAAGGACCTTGCTTCTATCACATCCACAGCTGGGTATTGTTTTTGCTTTGGCTCCATCCCTTAATTCTTTCTGGAGTTATTTCTCCACTGATCTCCAGTTAGCATATTGGGTACCTACTGACCTGGGGAGTTCCTCTTTCAGTATCGTATCATTTTGCCTTTTCATACTGTTCATGGGGTTCTCAAGGCAAGAATACTGAAGTGGCTTGTCATTCCCTTCTCTAGTGGACCACATTCTGTCAGCCCTCTCCACCATGACCCGCCTGCCCTGGGTTGCCCCTCAGGCATGGCTTAATTTCATTGAGTTAGACAAGGCTGTGGTCCTAGTGTGATTAGGTTGACTAGTTTTCTGTGAGTATGGTTTCAGTGTGTCTGCCCTCTGATGCTCTCTTGGAACACCTACCATCTTACTTGGGTTTCTCTTACCTTGGGTGTGGGGTATTTCTTCACGTCTGCTCCAGCAAAGTGCAGCTGCTGCTCCTTACCTTGGACGAGGGGTATCTCCTCTCTGCCGCCCTTCCTGACCTTCAACGTGGGATGGCTCCTCTAGACCCTCCTACGCCCGTGTAGTCACCACTCCTTGGACGTTGGGTTGCTCCTCCCAGCCACCGCCCCTGGCCTCAGGTGTGGGGTTGCTCCTCCCAGTCGCCGCCCCTAAGCTCCGGCGCAGGGTAGCTCCTCCCGGCTGCCACCCTTGACTTCGGATGAAGGGTAGCTCCTCTTGGCCGCTGCCCTTGGGGCATGGGGTCCTCCCGGCTTCTGCCCCTGACCTCGGATGTGGGTAGCTCCTCTCGGCCATGCTTAGTGCGCCTACCGCAGCCTCCTGCCAAGGGGCTGACAAAGGATGAGATGGTTGGATGGCATCACCAACTCAACAGACATGAATTTGAGCAAGCTTTGGGAGATGGTGAAGGAGAGGGAAGCCTGGCATGCTGCAGTCCATGGGGTCGCAAAAGAGTTGGACACACTTGAGCAACTGAACAACAGCAACTGAACATTCTAGGATCAGCTTCAGAGGAAACACAGAAGTATCTGCTCCTGTCTTTTGTTTTTTAAGATTATTTTGATATGGACAATTTTTTAAAGTTGTTATTGAATTTGTTACAATATTGCTTCTGTTTTATGTTTTGGTTTTTTGGCCCCAAGACTTACAAGATCTTAGCTCCCTGACCAAGGATTGAACCCACACCTCCTGCCGTGGAAGGCGAAGTCTTAACCACTGGGACACCAGGGATGTTCCTCTGCCCCAGTCCTTGATATGTAGGGAGGAAAGAAGATCAATGTGCAAACAAATATTAATTTACAATACAGATCACTGTATGACTAAGGGTCCCCAAATTGCAAATACTCTAAGAGATAGAGTTCATTAAAAACAACAGCAACAAGTAAAATCAAAGCTTTCTAGAAAGATATCTTTAAGAATTAAATCTTGACTTTGAAAGCAAGTAGGTTTTGAGTAAACAGAGAGGGAAAGGCGCACCAGTAAAGGAGACTCAGGTAAGCAACAGTGTAGAGGCTGAAGTGCTGGGGGACTTCTGAGCAGACCATTCTAAAAGGACCACCTAATCCCTGACCTAGTGACTTCCATGCTACGTAGCTTGCTGGTTCTTGACTACTTCCATTTCTGACCTCATCAAGAATTTCAAGTGGGCACAAGACCATGAGGAGAGATTCACAGAGGGGAAGAAACATAACCTCACTGTAATACAGTCAGACATTTTTACTTACTTTAAGAGCTATGGGAATACCAGACCACCTGATCTGCCTCTTGAGAAATCTATATGCAGGCCAAGAAGCAACAATTAGAGCTGGACATGGAACAACAGACTGGCTCCAAATAGGAAACGGAGTACATCAAGGCTGTATATTGTCACCCTGCTCATTTAACTTATATGCAGAGTATATAATGAGAAACGCTGGGCTGGAAGAAGCACAAGCTGAAATCAAGATTGCTGGGAGAAATAATAATAACCACAGATATGCAGATGACACCGCCCTTATGGCAGAAAGTGAAGAAGAACTAAAGAGCTTCTTGATGAAACTGAAAGAGGAGAGTGAAAAAGTTGGCTTAAAACTCAACATTTGGAAAATGAAGATCATGGCATCTGGCTACATTGCTTCATGGCAAATAGATGGGGAAACAGTGGAAACAGTGGCTAACTTTATTCTTGGGGGCTCCCAAATCACTGCAGATGGTGACTGCAGCCATGAAATTAAAAGACACTTATTCCTTGAAAGGAAAGTTATGACCAACCTAGATAGCATACTAAAAAGCAGAGATATTACTTTGTCAACAAAGCTCTGTCTAGTCAAGGCTATGGTTTTTTCCAGTGGTCATGTATAGATATCAGAGTTGGACTATAAAGAAGGCTGAGCACTGAAGAACTGATGCTTTTGAACTGTGATGTTGGAGAAGACTCTTGAGAATCCCTTGGACTGCAAGCAGATCCAACCAGTCCATCCTAAAGGAGATCAGTCCTGGGTATTCACTGGAAGGTCTGATGTTGAAGCTGAAATTCCAATAGTTTGGCCACCTGGTGCGAAGAGCTGACTCACTGGAAAAGACCCTGATGATGGGAAAGATTGAGGGCAGGAGGAGAAGGGGCCAACAGAGGATGAAATGGTTGGATGGCATCATTGACTCAATGGACATGAGTTTGGGTAAACTCTGGGAGTTAGTGATGGACAGGGAGGCCTGGCAAGCCGTGTTTCATGGGGTCACAAAGAGTTGGACACGACTGAGTGACTGATCTGAACTGATACTCACTAGGTACTGGTGGTGGTAGTTTAGTCACTAAGTTGTGTTCAACTCTTGCGACCCCATGGACTGTAGCCCTCCAGGCTTCTCTGTCCATGGGATTCTCCAGGCAAGAATACTGAAGTGGGTTGCCATTCCCTTCTCCAGGGTACTAGGCATGGTTTTAANTAGTGATGGACAGGGAGGCCTGGCAAGCCATGTTTCATGGGGTCACAAAGAGTTGGACACAACTGAGTGACTGATCTGAACTGATACTCACTAGGTACTGGTGGTGGTAGTTTAGTCACTAAGTTGTGTCCAACTCTTGCGACCCCATGGACTGTAGCCCTCCAGGCTCCTCTGTCCATGGGATTCTCCAGGCAAGAATACTGAAGTGGGTTGCCATTCCCTTCTCCAGGGTACTAGGCATGGTTTTAAGAACATTTACATAACAACTCATTTAATCTTCATAACAACCACATGATACAGATACAACTCTAGTCTCCATTTTAGAGAAGAGAAAAGAGGCACAATAGAGGTTAAGGTTGGTAAGTGATGGAGCTGGAATTTGAGCTCCAATAGCCTGGCTTCAGAGCCCCAACTCCCATGCAGAATTGAATATGTGGAATAGAGGGGCATTGGAACACAGATGTAGGAGTTGGTATTTCACTCAGAGCAGAGCAGAATCCTTGAAGGTTTTGACATTTGTCTAACATGATAAATTTAATCTGGCACGAACGTGTAGAATTGACTAGAGGAGAAACTGCTGCCATATTATTTTTCTCTCTTTTTTCATAAAGTGCAGTTTTCAACGTGTTATGTAGCTGGTAGACTTGAATCTGACCCACAGTTCTGGTTTAGCTGATGTACTCTGGCTTGTGAATGGCACCTGTCTCCCTGTTCCAATGTTTTCAGTTAAACCATGGAAACATAACAGTTGCGTTCACTCTTCCTGGATGGCTTAAAGTACCCACATTAAAGCTCTGTGGAGGGGAACCTTGCCATTTGCCTGTCTGCCTGCCCCCTTCTCGGTATACACAGTATTAGTTTTGCCCGGCTGCCATTGCCTTTTCAAGCAAAGCATGCATGCCACATTTCCATGAGGCAACATGGGCAACCCATCAGGAAAGGTCTTGGTGCCTCCAATTAAAAATTGTTCAATAAACACAAATTTCAAGCCCTCTAAGACTAAAATCAAATCCCTGGTGGGTTGTTGATAGACTTGTTATTAAAGGTTTGCCAAGCTTTAATAAGACTGATAACAAGAAACTGCAAATCTCTTCAAACTATTCTGTAAACATTTGGATAGGCCTGAAATTAAGAATACAGAGTACACACATTTCATGAATCTGTTCTTTTTAGCTGGCTTTCATGTTACAAAATCAGCAACATATGTAGGCAGATCCAATTGACCTTCAAGCTAGAGTTTGAATATCTTAGGTGTATGTCACCTCATCTCTGACTTTGATCTGCTGTAAGAAAGAGAAANCATTTCATGAATCTGTTCTTTTTAGCTGGCTTTCATGTTACAAAATCAGCAACATATGTAGGCAGATCCAATTGACCTTCAAGCTAGAGTTTGAATATCTTAGGTGTATGTCACCTCATCTCTGACTTTGATCTGCTGTAAGAAAGAGAAATATAATTATTAGTGCATTGTTTCTGTGCCGCTGACAGAGCATCTGGTATTTTAGAAATGCTTTTGAGACGCCTAAATTGATTTGAAAGTCAGCTGTAAGGGAGCTTGGAAAAGATGCAACATCTTTACAGCATTAGTAATTAAGAGAAATCAGAAACAAGGTTGATCAGCATAAAGTTATAGCTGGGAATAAAATATCTAAGAATGATTAAGGAAAGAATTCACTTAAAAATGAAAGCACATAAGCCTCCTTATGAATGATTAGTCAACTCTTTCTGATACGGACAATTTAATTACATTTCCTTATTGCAACATCACCATCCACCTGACTATGGTGACTGAATTTCCATCATGAACTATTATGTCTGAGTTTCCATTATATACAGTAATTTTTGAAGTTTGAAACCTCAGTCATTTCAAATTGCTTCAGATTTTAACTTGGCATATGGGCTGTTAGTCCAGCTGCCATTATGTGAAAAAGAAAAAAAAAAGTATTTGAAGTCTTTCAAGACAGTTATGAATAAAAAATAAAAGTATACAATTTTCATGCTTCTTTCCTCAATCTCTAGTCTAAAAGAAATGTGCAAAAGAGTTAGTCTAAAAATGTTTCAATACTGGTTTTGATCCAAATGAACGAAAAATATCTCTATTCATTTGAATGGGGATTACTGTCATAACAAATATTTGAAAGGGGAGAGAAAGTGCCATGTTCTTTCTAAAGAGAAGTCAAAAATACCTGTAAAATTTCTAGTTAGAAATGCTGGTTTGGGTCCACTCCCTAGCATCAGAATATTTTCTAGTATATTTCTAATATAACAAATCATTTTCTTAGGCAATTTTTTCTTCATTTTTAGAAATTTTAGAAGTAAACTTCCAAATTTTCCACTAAATTTTAAATGCTGAAATATCATAATAAATGTTTCATTCTGTTTGTACTCTTTTTTAAGGATAATGCACTTATTGATAAATTGAGATACATTTCTGATTTGTTCCCAAATCCCATTTATCTTCTGTTATGAAAACAATGCTGAGGGCCAAATCACAGTGCCTGTGACCTGGCTTTGAAAAGCATTTCCATATTTGTGGCTAAGAAAGAACTGTACTCTTGGTCAACTGCTGGTCATGTATCTGCACATTATTCACATTATGACAGACATGAAATAAACACTTAATTCTTCTATGGCCATTGTCTGTTTTCCTTTCCCTAGGATGACTGACGCGTTTTTAGGAAATGCAGAGTAATACTTAAACCAATTCTCTTTCAAGAAAAACTTCAATATGTAAACTTGCATGGATTTTTTAAATTAGAAAAGCTCTGATGTTGACTTGGGAACTCTATATTTTATGCCATCACTATACATATCAGTCAGAGAAGGCAATGGCACCCCACTCCAGTACTCTTGCCTGGAAAATCCCATGGATGGAGGAGCCTGGTAGGCTGCAGTCCATGCTAAGGGTCGGACACAACTGAGTGACTTCCCTTTCAGTTTTCACTTTCATGCACTGGAGAAGGAAATGGCAACCTACTCCAGTGTTCTTGCCTGGAGAATCCCAGGGACGGAGGAGCCTGGTGGGCTGCCGTCTATGGGGTCGCATAGAGTCAGACACGACTGAAGTGACTTAGCAGCATACATATCACTTATAAAATACCACTTTTAACCCTGGGAATATTACTAGTGCATGAAGGCAAACAACATCCAGTAGCAATGCTTGAACTTATAAAACTGAGAAGTCCAAAGTGTACCTTTTGTGAACTCCTAAGGAAGAAAAAGCTGATCTCAAAGCTGGTATTACATTCTATAAATAGCAAATGAACCAATGCACATTCATCAAAATCAACAAAATTCCCAAGCTCAGTTAATCTTTGGAGGGAAAGACCCCTCATCCAGTTACCTCCGTATTTACCCACACCTGCCACCTACACACAGACATGTACACACATAAGTGTAGTGACAGAGGATCAGATGAAAATGTTGTGAAGAAGTGCATATAGAATCAGTGGAGCTCTGCAACCCCATCTTTGTGAGAGAGAAGTTTGAAGAAGGTGAGAAGAAATGAGAGCTGTGGCCTCCATGCCCTAAGAGTCACAATTTGAAAACTCAGAATATCTAGTTCTCACTAATGTACAAAGTTGGTATATATTACAGATGCTTTTTGACACCCTCATACCTATTTAATAGTACAAATAGCCATGCTTTTTAAAGACGATGACTATCTCCTATGTCCATCCACATTTATTGAAAGACACTATTTTTAAAAGACTTAGATATATACAGATGTGTACATTAGGGTCTTATTCTGAAGTCATTAGCAATTCAAAATTTACCAAGGTGAAATGCGGGGGAGAGGTTTTCCAAGGATAAAATTCTTCTAATACTTGGGAGTGGAGTTTTTTTAACCTGACACTGAATCATTCATGGTTTCTTCTGTAGGAGGAAAAAATCAAAAGCAAATATGAGGAGCAATTTTTTGAAATCTGGTGTCATGTTTATTATTATTAAACATGTGACCATCCTTGAGTAATCTGATACAGAGGTAGAAATTAGACTTCACGATATTTGTCTCAGAGTATTGCCTAACTAGGGAAGGAGAAAGCAGAGAGAAAAAGGTAAATCTGATGGAAAAAAATAGACTCTATTTTCCAGGCAAATATAAATCATTTATCTGCCATACACTATTTTCAGGTAAACCTCTCAATTAGCATAGATAATCAGAAACAAGATTTGCATATTTTATTTCAAAGTACAAACTTTAGCTTACAACCTTAATACCCCAATAAAACATATCTAATCTGACTTTTTAAATATCATAAAGCCTTCTATAATAAAAGCATGCATTATGGTCAGTTCCTCAAAGCTAAAATCAAGTGACTCTCTAGTGAATTTGGAGATATTTGGGGAGTCTATTTGGCTGTTTACATAAATACAATTCAATATAAACTGAAGACTGTTAGACCCATAAAAATGACCCCCACACACACAAAAAGAAAAGTTGAGATAATTCTTACCTGACAATTATTTGCCAGGTTTATATAGATGACTTCTTTGGGTTTGTTTGACACCAAATTTTCATGAATATGGTGATGTCTCTCGAACTCCAGTATTCGCATGAATTGTTCCCTTTGCACATATCACAATTTCAATATAGAAATTCAACTGTTTATTAAAATAAAGAGCAACTGAATTTCAGAAAGCCATTTTAAAATAAATGATTGACTCCACACTACATTAATATTTAGTCTATTTTGTATTGCTTTAAAGAAGATAATATGGTATTTTTTTCATTTTCCTTCCATTTTAATGACAGTTTTTTATGCTCTTAACTTCACCAAGTTCTTTTTGCACAGAAGGAGCCTAAGTGGTGAGTGTAGAACTGAGAACTGTGGAATGTGATTGCCAAAGTGATCAGTTAATGAAAGGAGGGAAAAGAAAAGAAAAGGAGTATTTTCGCTTTCATCTCTGTTCCGCGACACACCTGCGCTCACATGTCAGCACAACACATTTACCCCACACCTTTGGGGCGAGGTGTAACTCCCCCTAGGTGTCTCAGATGAGGAAGCTGAGACTCCGAAAGGTCAAAATCTGCCTAAGGTTACACAGCTTAAAAACCATGATTCAAATCCTGGATAAACTTTGGTCAGAACGCACCTTAGTACAGCCTGAAACAAGGTGAATTCGAGAGCTTGGGAATTAGTGTTCACAATCATTGTGAAGAGGAGCCACTTGGGTTTAACAAGGATATTTGACTATAGACAGCGAACAAGGCTGCTCAAGATTCTTTGCAGCTATTTCTTTTAGAGAACAAAATCGAGTTTGGCTATTTTGCCATTCATATTCTTTCCATCTCTTCCATTCCTAGGCTGTAAATTTAGTGAGGTAGTTTCAAAAACTACCTCACTTGAAAATGATGGATCTGACTGTTCCTTGGCGTATTGATAGGGTTCCACTACTACTTGGGGAAGTAAGATTTATTAGAATTTTATGGAACTTGTTTGCAAGGGGACTACTCTAAAGGTCTTCAATTCCAAGAAAGAACTTTAAGAAGTGTGACTTACACACTCTTTCTCCACCCTGAACTCAAAGATTTCTTTGGTTCAATCCTCATTTTGCAGCCTGAATTCTAAACTCCCACCAATTCTTTCTATGAGGAGGAACTTTCACTAAACTGTGTAGAAAATTCTGTGGATATAAAGAGCTAGCGAAAGAGCTGACCAGTTCTTTATCATTCAGTAATGCAGCAAGACGGACAATAACAGACTGTAAGTGGCAGGCGTATCATTGGGATCAAGGTTAGAGTTCCCTGGGTGGTTTGAAGTCTCTGAAATGCTAACATTTCACAAGAGAGGAAGTATTTAAGCATCATTCAGATGTATTCTGCAAAATTCCCCTTTCTGTAGAGCAATTATGGTATATATATATTTAAATGACTAGGCATTTAATCTAGTAACAAATTATTAGCTTTATAAAATTGTGTAGTCCCTTTGTAGGTGAAGAAATTGCTAAGTTGCAAATCATATTATCACGTATCTGTTGGCTTTATGTGAGTTTCTCTCAAACTAGAAAAGATCCCAATTATTAACCTAAGATTAATTCCATTCTTTCTCCCTAGTGCTTGTTGTACTGCCCAGTGATGAGTGTCATAGCTGCCATCTTAGATAAAATGCTCCTCCTGATCAACGCCCAAATATGTCTAAAATTGCAGACGACAGTTGTGAGCTTTTTTGCCTGCTTATCTGTCTGCCTTCCATGTGACCCTAAATTAGGCCTCAGAAGGTATAGTGTTTAATACAGATTCCGGGCACACTATACCTTCTCACAATTAGTTGAAAGTGCTGTTTTGTAATTAAAGGGTGAAGTGGGGCATGATGAACATATGGAAAAGGAGACCCTTAATAAGTGATGGAGCCTTCAAAAGAAATTGCTAATTAGTATGCATTTGATGTGCACTATACCAATTTTAAGACTTTGCCTTGAATAAATTGCTATGTTGGGTGTACGAAGGAGTGGTGAGATTAGCATTTACAAAGGGGGCAATTTTCTGTCTTCTTGACTCTGTTAAATGGAGGAAATAACTTCCAAGACTGGAGCAGTAGTTAGCCCATCAATCATTCTCACAGCTGGAAACTGGGGATCCCAAATGCGGAGATCAGTTAATCCGTCAGCTAATAAGTTCATAGTGGCACCATATGGCGCAGGGCCACTACACACTGGGACAAGGACAGAACTGTTTACACAGGCATGCTGCTTTCTCAGGTAGCTCCCTGCTGACAGAAGCCTTTGTTCTGAAGGATCAATTTACTTTGCACAGTAAATTGACTGAATTGATCAGTTCAGAGCATATAATTGTTGGCTAATCCTGTGGAATCATGTCCCATCCATGTGAGAGGGACAAAGGGGTGCTGCCCATAGTCTGGTCTGGGGCACCATCCTGGGGCTATTCTCATGAGACAGGCTGGACACTGATTAAAGGACCGGTGGATGGTAGATACTTAGTAAGCACTGACTTCAAACGCCAGAGAGAAGAGAAACCCTGCAAGGTTCAGAAGGGCTTTTCTGAGTGTCTTTACTCAACTGGTATCATGACTTGGAATAAAAACAGCCAGTCCAAGTAATTTCAGGCCGACTCTTAATCACTCACTCACCTGCCAAGGATGAGAAGGACCACTCCACCTCCAAATCTAAGAAGCAACTGCACTCATGCTCATTTCTAAATTTTACCTCCCACTTTTAAATTAAGAAGACTGGAAATAAGAAGAAAAAGGAAGTTCCAGGGATATGGCCAGAGATTGCAAGTTAAGTGAGAGACGCATATCTGCGTCATTGTGCAGAAGTAACCGAGGCCTCCACTGTCAACGCCTGGGTATGGGAAAGTGCATCAGGGCTTTTCAGAGCAAATCAGAGTAGAATCTTCCCATCCCTGTACATTGGTGTGAACTCTGTCGCTTTGTTCTGTCGATGTGTTTGATCTTTGTTTTTTCCTTCTCAGATAAAAAAATAAAAGAAGAATAAATAAAATGAAAAAATTCCACCAAGAGAGATAAATGTTGGACATAGTTCCCTCCAACTAAAGGTTTTCCTCAATAGCTAGCGTCAATAGAATCATTTCACATCAATGATCTGAAAAGAGAATTGTGTTCAATAGGAACTGAAGCCATTTGGAGTTGCTGAGAGGACATTTGCTTATTAAATGCCTGAACTTTATACAACCACATCAAGAGTTTCCATCAATTAGGGAGCCATTGATTTCTTTACTTATTTATTAAAATAATATTGAGAATGTCTGTGATTAGCGTAATAAGGAAAAATTGCCACAATGTTTTGGTTTGACAAAATGTGGCATCTTAGGGATTATTGGTTTTTCTCTTCTTTAAAGCGACAGAGAAAGAGGAACATACCGTTTAATGGCAGTTGATGTATTTTACCATAAAACACGTGTATTACCAGTGTAGCTTCCCAAGTTTCTATGCATCTTCAATTTCTTCCCCTTGTGGTGTTTTTCATTCGTCTATTACCACAACCACAGTATGCAGGATTTCACAGTATTAGAAGAAAAACAACTAAGCATTAGTATATTTTATTTTAGAAACTGCCATAATGAGAATAAAATAAAACATAAATAATACTGTAGAGGCACTTTTAAATTAAACTTGTGAAATGAAAAAAAAAGCATAAAATGTAAATTGTATAAAGAAAACAGCATAAGCGGACTGTTTGTGAGGCTAATGTGAAAGCAGGCACTTTGCCAAAAGAACATTTTTTTTAAGAGAGCAAAAAGCCCTATATGTTGTTTTGGTAAAATTTTCTCTTTCAAACTTGTCATCAGATTGGATTCTCCTGCTCCATAGATTGCATCTGAGACAAGCTTGAACTCTTTCTGAGCCATTCATGTGCCAATTTTCTATTTGTTTAAATAAAAGGTGAGGTGCCCAAGTGCATATTCTGAAGTCCACTTAAATTCCCAGGCCCTGAATTACCAAAATCAAATTCATCCCCTTTGCCCTGAACTGAATCTCACCAAATCTCCACTCCACCCCCATCTCAGCATTTACAACAGGGAAAAAATAATTCCAAAGGGCTCGTGTTCTAAACTAAAAGATAGGACCCACAGTCATTGAAATATGTGTTTTATTTTGCCCATTCCTGGCACACTGTATAATTGGAGTTGAGTAAAACTTCATAAATTTAATGACTTTTAATCTTCAGTGATTTTTAAGTATAAGGAGTGGGTTTAAAGAGGTTATAAAAATTACATTACACCAAAATATTGCCCAAGAGTTTCCACCCATTTCTTTATTTTAGTGTACTCACACCCTTCCTCGGCTTTCCAGATGCTCTGTAGTAGTTATGCTAGGAATCCCTGAAATTGTTCATGAATCAGAAAACGAGAATGCTCTTCACAGTTCCTGGCAATATGCTCTAATTTTTAAGAGCAATTTTGAATTCATTATCTCAAAATCTTTACCTAAAATCTTCAACATGTTTAACTTATTTATTATTTAAATTAGCAAAAAAAAAAAAGGAACCAAGAGAAATACACGCTTTCTCCTCCCTTTTGTTCCTGTTGACCTTCTCCTCCCAGGCCCTTTTTCAGTGAAGACAAAGAAAACTCTTCTCCCATCTCATTATAGAATGTCCCCTTACAGGCTCTATCTCTAAATGCATCATTAGATGTGCTTCCTTTCTTCTGTAGTTTCAGACTAAAGAAATGCATATTCAAGGGCTTTAGAAATTTGCTGTTTTTCAGAACTAGCTTTGGGTGCATGAGTTGGTCAGTAGAGTTCTTCATAGACTGAGACAAGCCAAAGGTCAAGACCTTGGTGATTTCCCTTTATGATTACAGCTATTTCTCTATCTACCCGTCTAAATTTTAACATCAAATCCATAATATTGCTCTTCCTTATTTTGTCTCCTTAGCAATGATCCCCATTTATTATATTACATATTTTGCTTATTCATCTTGTTTGCTGTTCCTCCCCAAGATGTAAGGGATGTGAGGGTAGAGATTTTTGTTTGTTTTGTTCCATTCCGGGTCCCAGTATCTTGAATAGCACCTAGCACATAATAGTACCTCAAAAAATATTGTTAAATGAATGAATGAATAAATAAAATTAACTAACAATTATTGTTTGAAATATTGGGACAAATTATATCACACAAAAATGGAATCAAATACACAAATTTCTGCCAATGAAGTCAATATTCTAAAAGATTAAGTCTTTATGCAGATTTGTTTTACTATCAATCATATAAATGTTTATTTTTCAGACTGTGGGTTATCTGTGATTTTTAGTGCTCTGGGTAGGGATGGAAGCAAATGTAGGAAAAATCATATTCTTTCTTTTGTTACTTATTTGATGTTTAAATTAAAGATTTTATATAATATAGAAACTTAAACCTAATTAATAGTGTTTGGGTATATTTATGCATTTAATCTCACCCATATAATAATTTCTGTTTCTGTCATTGCAAATTGCTAAGAATTGATACTAGTTTGGTATAGAAACTTTAAGGTTTTAATAGCCAACTTTTAAAAAGTTTATTTTCATTACACATGATATTAATAGGATATACAAGATTCCTATCTTCTAAAAACTGGTATTCTTTTCATTGGTGTGCTGGAGCCAGCCTTCATCAGCTGATGAGAGCTGCTTTTATGTGCCTCTTCCAAACTACATGTTCAGTGACATCAAACTGATATTTCAAAATTGACCATGGGGAGAGAATCTCAAAAATTGGTAAAGCTACCAACAGAGGTTACCAACAGAGGTAGTTTACATTTATCAGTACATCACTAATCTTATCTGAACCAGATGAAACTAAAAGCTAGCCGGATGCTCAGTCATATCCAACTTTTTATGACCCTATGGACTATAGCTTGCCAGGGTCCTCTATCCATGGCATTTTCTAGGCAAGAATACTGGAGTGGGTGGCCATTTCCTCCTCTAGGGAATCTTTTTGACCCAGGGATCAAACCTATGTTTCCTGAGTCTCTTGCACTGCAGGCAGTTCATACTGCTGAGCCACTGGGAAGCCAACTAGAATATTGCTAAACAAAAGAGATATACACATTTCTTTTTTATTCTACTAACCTGGAGAACAGCACTAGAAAGATTTCCCAACTCTCCTTCCACTTCCTCAACTATTTATTTTCTCTTTTCCTATCAAGGCATTAAGAAAATATTCAAGTATTACTCTTCAGATAAAAAGGTTTGCCATACCAACTACTTTTCCAAATGTCCAATTGGTACATAGTATATGATGCATGATGATGTTATACAGGTAATAAATCTTAAACAAGGAAGGGAGAAAGTTGTTTTAATAGTCCCTTTGAAATGCAGGATATCAGTTTTTATGGGATATTTTGTGCCACACCCCTCTTCCTGGTACTTTTATACAGAATCATTTAGAAACGAACAGAGAAACAGGAAGTTGCTTCTGATTCACTTGCAACAGTGCTCTGAGTAATACATTTGTGTAAAAGGTATTAGAGGAAACCATTAGAATCTGATGAATTAAGGGAAACAAAAACTTTTTCCCTTTAAGGGCAAAAAAGGTTGGCATATTTAAAAATCACAGAAGAAGCCATGAAGTCTAAGTCTTGGTGCTTCACTTATGGAATGTGTTTGAGGGAACTGTATAATTCCTTGAACAAAAGATGGATCAGATGTTTGAATTCTTTGGCTTTTGCTTTTTGAAGCCCATATCTTAACACTTTTTTGTTCCTTTGAAATGACTTTAGTGTTGGTAGGTTGTATTAGAAAAAGATTGGCACAGAGTAACATTTGTAAAGATGAAGACACTATACAGTGAAATCACAGTGTGCTTTCAACTTTTTAAACTAAAAACAAAATCAAGAATATTTCATTGATTTTTAAAAATTAATCAAAGACTTATAGATTCACTTTCATACTATGGTATCAAAGAAACTTAATGCTGTAAAAGACTTAGAAATTTATTTGACCCTTGTGAGTAAATGCATGACATGCATGATAGCACTCACCACCCCAAACCCCGATGAAAATTCTACCTATTGACCACAACATTCTTTTCCATGTTCCCAAATTTGGTTTACATCGTGGGTAGCCCAATGCTCCAGAGAACCAGTACCAATGATCAAGAATAGAATACAACATAAAACCGATTTTGCAACCCTAATTTCAGTGAACCCTTTCATTTCATAGTTTTCCTACATGGCACACTGAGTTAGTTATTTTCTCATCCAGTTATAAATACATGATTTCT
This sequence comes from Raphicerus campestris, assembly GCA_006410735.1. Lineage (NCBI taxonomy): Eukaryota > Metazoa > Chordata > Mammalia > Artiodactyla > Bovidae > Raphicerus > Raphicerus campestris. Next base: position 61,912 of record SJYW01035646.1, on the reverse strand, counting down.
GGACAAAATGTTTAAAGGAATTTTAAAATATATGATTAACTTGTAAGAAAGAAAAAAGATTTCAGACACCATGAATGAAGAAGAAACTTATAGACAGATATGTACCTATGTTAGTTGACATTATATTAGGTTAGAAAGAGATTCATTATAAATTCTTGCTGTTAAGGACTCTGATCTTAATATTCAGTATCAAAACATGTGGCCTTGATTTAAAGTATGGTATTGAAGCTGAACTTTCTACATGTAAAACTGGCTTCCTGGAACTCCAGCTTTTGGGACACTTGTACAGTTTCTACCCATAGACATAGGAAAGTGAAAGCAAAAAAAAAAAAAGTGCCATAGGAAATAATATCTGCAGTTCTTCCCCACATATGGGTTTGCAAACTGAATTAGGCTTCACATGTTATTATGAAATCCATGAGAAAAATGAGGATTAAGGGTAGTTAGAGATCAATAAAACCTTTAGGGTTCTCAGTGGAAGCTAACAAAAAAATGTTGAATTTGGACACTTTCAATCTCAAGGGCATAGAAACTCTTGCTTAAAAAACAACCACAGGTGAAGATAAATGTACAATCAAAAATTACAAGTCATACAGTTTATGATTTACCATATGAGAAAGTGGGTGGAGCTAATCTAGGAACAATAGTATCCCAAGACCATTTGGAACAACAATAGCATTCCAAATAATGACCTTAAAGAGACCATTAGAAAACTGGGTTAAAATATTAAATTTAAAAATATATAAATTATAATAAAAGAACATGCTATGAAAAAATGAACAGCTAAAACTGAAAAAGACCCAAACTGAGCTTCTATAAATGAAAAGTAGTCTCTTAAGTTAAAAATTCAATAGATGGTTTGATAGCTGGTTCAATATTACTAAAATGAGAATATTACTAAATTGAGAATACATGCACTAGAAGATAGACCTGAGGAAGCTACTTACAGTACAGCACAGACAGTCAAAGAGACTGAAAATATGAGAAAAGGGATTAAGAGGCATGGAGCAAAGACTGAGGAAGTTCAACAGACACCTCACAGAAAGTGTAGAAGGAAAGAATAGAGGGAATCAAAGGAAGGTAATATTTAAAGATTATGGCTTAAAATTTCAAAAATATATGTAAATCATGAATACGCAGAATAAGGAATTACAATTAATTCCAGGTATAATAAATAAAAATAAATAAATATGGAATGTGTGTGTGTGTATATATATATACACACACATATATAAACACTTAGAACTTCAAAGACAAAGAGAAAATTTTTAAAGCAATTAGAAGAATAAAACATTAGGTAAAAATGGCTGAGAACAGATTTCCTATCAAGTATGATAAGTGCTAGAAGACAATGGAATAATACTTTAAAGAGCAAGAGAAAAGAGTTGCTAATCTAAAACTATCATTTAAGAGGGCAAAATAAAAGAATTATTTCCTACTTAAAAACTGAGAGAATTTACCATTTCTAGATACTAATCACTATGAGACATTGGTTACTGCAGCCATGAAGTTAGAAAACAATTGCTCCTTGGCGGGAAAGCTATGACGAACCTAGACACTGTATTTAAAAAGCAAAGCTGTCATTTTGCTGACAAACGTCCATGTAGTCAAGGCTATGGTCTTTCCAGTAGTCATGCATGAATGTGAGAGGTGGACCATATGTAGAGAGCCAAAGAACTGATATTTCTGAGCTGTGGTGCTGGAGAAGACTCTTGAGAGTTCCTTGGACTGCAAGGAGATCAAACCAGTCAATTCTAAAGGAGATCAACTCTGAATATTCATTGGAAGGGCTGATGCTGAAGCTCCAATACTTTGACCACCTAATCTGAGCCACTGACTCATTGGAAAAGACCCTGATGCTGGGAAAGAAGGCAGTAGGAGAAGGGGGCAACAGAGGATGAGATGATTGGATGGTATCACTGATTCAATGGACATGAACTTAGGCAAACTCTGGGAGATGGTGAGGGACAGGAAAGCCTAGCATGTTGCAGTCCATGGTGTCACAAAGAGTCACACGCGACTTGGCAATGGAACAACAACATTAGAAATCAGAACTAAAAGGAAGTAATATGAGCAAAATATTGGGAAACATGAACATATGAGTGAAAAATAATATATTTACAAAAGAAATTAATATAATGTATATTTCCTGGTTTAGAGACAATAATAACATGGAAGCTAATGGAAGACAATGGATAATCAGAATCATCCCAAGGTCTTATTAGTAAAAATGGAAAAAAAAATTAATTATAGATTTTATTAAATCTAGCTTGTATTTAAATTATTTTAAAACAAAAAAAAATCACAATGCAAACATCCAAACTATTAGAAGAGAAAAGCAACTGTAGAAAGAGCAGGAGAAAAGTGGGAAACAAAAGAGAAAATATATTTATAGATATGATACAATATATAATAAATCAGATATTCTCAGATTGGATGAAATAAGAATTGAACCATAAGCAGTTACCAAGAGCCATTCTAAAGTTAATAATAACAGACAACATTTCCTGCATACTATGCAATCTTTTAAGCACTTTACATTTAATACTTCATTTATCATCACAACAATCCTTGACATGAGTATTAATATTGAGAAAAGGTGGACAGAGACTCAAATTTAGGCAGTATGGCTCCAGAATCTGTGTTTAGTCACTGAGACCCACTATCATTATAGTAAGAATAAAATAACTAGCACTTGCTGAATATTCACTATATGACAGGAAAAGTTCTAAGTGATTTTTCTAAACCTATGTGGTGGTGGTGGTTTAGTCGCTAAGACATGTCCAACTCTTGAGACCCCTTGGAATGTAGCCCTCCAGGCTTCTCTGTCTGTGGGATTTCCCAGGCAGGAATACTGGAGTGGGTTGCCATTTCCTTCTCCAGGGGATCTTCCCAACCCAGGGATTGAACCCAGGGCTCCTGCACTGCACGCTTACCAACTGAGCCACCAGGGAAGTCTCATAAACCTATGAAGTAAGTACTATTATTATTCTCATTTTTCAAATGAAAAGGCAGAAGCACAGAAAGTTTGAGTAACTAGCCCAAGGTACACGGCTATAAATAAGAGTCAGTCTTGTTCTGGAGGCCATGTTCTTAACCACAGTGCTCTACTATCTTCCATGAAAGCACAGAAAGTTTGAAAGTAAAGAACAGAAAAAGGACTGGAAAAGTGTGCTCCAGGAAAATACTAATATAAGAAGTCTGGTGTCATAATACAAACATTAGACAAAATAGAACTTAAGTAAAAAAGCAGGATTAAGAATGTAGAGCGTTACCATATAACAAACACATTTGCCCATAAGATTTAACAATCCTGAATTTTCATGTGCTTTAACAGCATAGCATAAAACATATAAAGCAAAACTCAACAGGGTAATGAGGAGAAATCCACAAGTTTATAACAGCAATGGTAGAATTAAAGAACCTTTCTCAGAAATTGAGGTTAAAACACCCACACACACAAAGAATTAGGAAAGGGAAAACAACTACAGTTCCAAGAGGTGAAGCAACAAGTTTAGGGTTGGTGCACTGTGCTTGGTTGCTCAGCTGTGTCTGACTCTTTGCAACCCCACGGACTCTAGCCCACTAGGGCTCCTCTATCCATGGGGATTCTCCAGACAAGAATACTGGAGTGGGTTGCCATGCCCTGCTCCAGGGGATCTTCCCAGCCTAGGGATTGAACCCAGGTCTCCCACATTGCAGGTGGATTCTTTACTGTCTGAGCCACCAGGGAAGCTCAAGAATACTGGGTAGCTTATTCCTTCTCAGGGGATCTTCCCGACCCAGGAATCAAACCCAGGTAGATTCTTTACCAGCTGAGCGACCAGGGAAGCACCACCACCCCCCACCCTCCGCCCCCAGCCCGGTTGCATTGCTAGGTAGTGTTAATTCAGATGGTGACTCAGACAAAGTAGCAATCCTTTCTATTTGGGCAATTTCTTTCACTTAAAGAAGATAATATCACATATGTTTTTAAACCTTTCTACAACTTGTTTCTTAAATGACACTGAGTAAACAGGCTCCAAGAAATTAAATAACCTGTGTTGAAGAGATAGCAAAGAATGACAGCAAAGAGTATGTCCGCTTTTTTTGCATTAAAAATTTTTTCAATTGGAAGATAATTGCTTTACAACGCTGTGTTGCTCTCTGCCACACGGCATGAATCAGCCATAAATATACACACGTGCCCTTCCTCTTGAACCTCTCTCCAACCCCACAATCCATCCCCTCCCTTTATCTTGTCGCAGAGTTACTGTATACCCATGTTATACAGTAGCTTCCCACTAGCTATTTATTTTACACATGGTAATGTCTGCTTTTATAACAGATCCTCCCACCTTACCTAAGGTCATAAACACTTAAGACAATTTTAATCTAACATCCTTCCAGATCCAAATAATTTTTGCATGAGCAATATACCAGAGAAAAAACTTCCTTTCCTTGATTAACTAAAAGAGATTTTTTTCATACTTTCACCATAGGGATTCTGTTAAGTGGAATGGAGTCTGGCAGTGGCACCCCACTCCAGCACTCTTGCCTGGAAAATCCCATGGACAGAGGAGCCTGGTGGGCCGCAGTCCATGGGGTTTCGAAGAGTCGGACACGACTGAGCGACTTCCCTTTCACTTTTCACTTTCATGCATTGGAGAAGGAAATGGCAACCCGCTCCAGTGTTCTTGCCTGGAGAATCCCAGGGACGGGGGAGGCTTATGGGCTGCCGTCTATGGGGTCGCACAGAGTCGGACACGACTGAAGCGACTTAGCAGCAACAGCAAGTTACCCCAAGTAGTAGAAAGAATGGAACTAGCAAGGAACTGGCCTGCTACAGCCTGCTCTCAAGGAGGCTAGACTAGAATGTCATCCTGAATTTTTTCGAATCAGCTGTAGGGATCATGGCCGCCAGTTTCTACAGAAATTTACCTTAGTGCTGACTATTAGCGTAACATGGTTCTCTCTTCATCTTTGGTTATTTTTCTGTGATCCCGTCTTTGCTTCTTACCATCTGAATTTTCTCTGCGTCTTTCTCTGCCTCACAGCCTCTCCATCATTATAATTCTAGTTCATGCACTTTAGCATTATGATCGTCATGATCAGTGCCAACTCTCAGATAGTCTTCGTATTTCCCAAATATCTTTAAAGTGAGCATCAGATTGGTCAAGGTATTTTCTATTTCAGAATCCTTTTCCACCCTAGGCTACCTCATAGGTATCTGTCTGGCCTATTGATTATTGCCTTCAGGACAGGCACATATGTAGTCAGCTGGCCCAAGAAGACATGCTCACACAGTCTAAAACATGCCCAGCTAATATGGGGTGTCCTTTTCTATGAATAAACTATAGGCTTAACATGAATGTGACTTCCAATTAAACATGTTTCTCCTAAAAGTTTACTTGAAGTCTAACAAAACACAATTTTTCTTTTCTTTTTTTTTTTATTTTATTTTTACTTTACTCTATGTTACAATACTGTATTGTAACTCTATGTTACAATACTGCCATACATTGACATGAATCAGCCACAGGTGTACACAATTTTTCAATGCAGAAATCTTTTCAATATTATTACTACTATGTGCTTAGCTGCTCAATCATGCCCAGCTCTTTGCAACCTCATGGATTGTAGCCCACCAGGCTCCTCTGTCCTTGGGGATTCTCCAGGCAAGAATACTGAAATGGGTTGCCATGCCCTCCTCCAGGGGATCTTCCCAACCCAGAGATCAAAGCCAGGTCTTCCACATTGCAGGTGGATTCTTTACTGTCTGAGTCATCAGGGAAGCCCAATTGCTACTCAGTCCATTCTTTTCTAGCCTATAATTGTTCTCAGGCAATCATCTTCATTACTATATTACCCTTACAGAAGACCATTAGAAGCAGATTGCTGCCTACCATGAAAATGAGGATTCCAAAATTTCAAAGCAGACACAGTGATTTAAGAGTTCAACTATTTTTCTATTTCTGTCAAACTCACAGAACCAAATAGAAAATAATCCAAATTATCACGTTATAATGTGCTTGCGATATATCTTGAGTTTGGAAGGGTAATTGCAGTTGATTATTTTTATCAGTTTTACTCAAGTCACAGAAATACTGGAAACTGATTTATAAGAATAAAAATTGAGATTAAATTTGAATAAGTAATGGGGAAAAAGCCAAAGGCATTGATTCCTGCCAAATGGCCATACGGGATGTTCCTTTTCATGCTGGAGTCCCTAGAGGGCAACAGATATTCAGAAAATGGGTTTGACAGAACTCATAAAATGTGTCACCATCTTGAGGCAGGCACCAGAGTGGTGATGCTATTGATGAGCCTTGAGTTCCAAAGACTCCAAACTAAGAACATTTCCAGAATTTTTTTAAAGCACTTGGTGAGAAATTTTAAAAAAAACATAAAATTTTTAATATTAAAAACAGAGAGACATTCTAAACTGGCATAAAATTCAACAATGGACATCAGCTCTATTTCTATCAGATTTCCACATAGGTCCACAAACTCCCTCAAATCCACCCTTGATGTCTGGAAGGAAAAAGGCTCTGTGTCATACATTCTCTTCTGGTTTTTCTGTTTCTGTTTTACCAAGTTCAGTCTTCAAAGAATGACTCCTTCCTTAAACAAAAGAGGGCCCTTGGCTTGTACAGCATAGCTGGACTGCCAGACTCTGACAGATTGAAAAGCTACAAATCTGCAATGAACCAACAATAGGGCTCCGTGACCTCTAGCACCTCCCTAAGTTGTCTGACCCCCTTCCTTTGTCTCTCTCACTTTTACTCTTGGATGTGTTACCTACGGCTCTTTCAGAGATTCCATGTCATCTTACCATGTTTCTGCAGAAGTTAATTTCTCAATTTCAGATCCTTTCAGTGAAAGTTAAATTAATTGCTTATCCCTTCACCCTTAGGAAGACTTCCACATATATACACATTGAAAGCTTACTCTTTGATATCTGAAAATTGGTCTCCTCTTGTATAGCGTCAATTTATTTTTGTTGAAATAAAAAATTGTATACATACATACATATACCTTAACTTATATATGTGTATACATATGTACTTATATAAATATCAGAATGGCAGACTCACTAAAAAGTTTTCAGTTTGCATAGTACATAGCAACAAGTGACCTGTTAAATGATGACAAATCCTTTAGATTATGGCTTTAGACCTTTAACCTTTTGACTTTAGGTTGTATCCAGGGAGCAGTCTGAGTGGAAGAATGCAATAAACTGCTTGTAATCTAGTGGTCTCAAAAGAAATTACATCAAAACCAGCTGTTACACCACTAGTCATTAAAGACTGACAACATGTTAACTAAAATACGGTCATTACATTGAAAAAGACTCTCCTCCCCACCCCACTGCCGAACTGCTAGAGGTCTCCTGCCTCACTTAACAACATCAGAAACAGTGCACGCAAAAAAGCAGACCCAACACTTAGACTCAAACTAGCAAGAAGTACGTTGCATTTGATTAAGACATGACCTCTTTATTGTAATGTGTTTGAGGGATGTGGACAGTTTCAAACATAGTGGTCCTCTAGACTGCTGGCAGATACTTGGGATTTTACGTGTCTTGGCAGCCAGTAGAACTTTTCTTTGATTTTTTTTTAAAGTGTGGGTTTGTTTAAGATTGCACCTGTCTTATTTCCTTTCTCATATGATGTGAAGGAAGTTGGTTCAGGGATTTTAATCATAAAGTACAATTCCCCAGGTACCATTTTCCAACTTCCTTCCACTGGCAATGTCAAAGGACTTTGAGCTGGAAGTCACACTGGTCTGTGTCTGACAACTGATGGCACGTCACAGTTGTAGCATAAAAGCTTGAAATGTAGTGCATGTCTTCCTGGGGATTGTCATCCAGCCACACCAGCATTTAAAATCTAGCAAACAGTATGGGTAGCCTTCAAAGATAAAAATCAAAATCAATGTTGGAAGCACACAGTGGAGGCTGAAAAACAAGGGTAGAAAACATGTTGCTAAGTGCCTGTTATAAACACAACCTGTACGAAACAGAGAGTGCCAAGGGTGTCCAAAGAAGAGAAGATGCCTTTCCCTGCCTGGGAAACTGTGCATTTGAGCATGAGGGAAAAGCCAGAGATACAGCCAGGGCACAAATTCAGCAAAATGCATCATTCCTGGAGCATCGTTTTGACCCTGTTCTTTCTCATGCAGTGTTCAGTACATAATCCTCTCATTCGGAAAGGCTCCTTGTTGAAATATCAATAATTTCAAGCTCTTCCTGCATTCTTGTTCTGAATTTACAGCAAAATTCAACTCNGAAGAGAAGATGCCTTTCCCTGCCTGGGAAACGGTGCATTTGAGCATGAGGGAAAAGCCAGAGATACAGCCAGGGCACAAATTCAGCAAAATGCATCATTCCTAGAGCATCGTTTTGACCCTGTTCTTTCTCATGCAGTGTTCAGTACATAATCCTCTCATTAGGAAAGGCTCCTTGTTGAAATATCAATAATTTCAAGCTCTTCCTGCATTCTTGTTCTGAATTTACAGCAAAATTCAACTCTGATTTTTTTTTCATTTACCATTTTAAATTTCAAAGCAGATTAGTGAAAAATAAAATATCCATTTTGTAGAGAGCAAAAATAACAAATATGTGATCTTATAAAGCTAAAGTATACTTATAATTCTTCAGGTGCTGAGCCAAATCTTTACCCACTGAGAAAGTCTGGGAGGTTTCCTTTTAGTTAAGCCCCTAGAATCAAAATCTAGCACGTTCCTTGTCTGTTCATGTGCTATGTAGTGAGCCAGCCCCCTACCTCAGCACAAGGCCTGTTCTAACCAAACACAAAGGCAGGATTTCAACTCTTGATTGATCCTCTTGAGTGAGTCAACGTTCACTTACTTGTGTTCTGTGCTTTTGGCACAGCTTCTTCAAGTTTTAGTTTTCACATGTAAAATGGAGTTGACAAAGCCAGGGCTGTCAGATTTCACTAACTGGATTTTTTTAATGAAAATCTAATAAAATATGGTGTATTAAAGGGTTCTATGTAATTTAAAGGGCCACACACATTAAAAGATACTTTTATTACCTCCTGCTGCTCCAATAATTCTCCAGTAAAGTGAGTGGTGACCCGGCTTTCTGAGATCATCTGCCTCCACAATGTACAGAGTTGATTCCATAAGAACACTCTGGCCTCTGACATCTCTGGTTCTGACCCCTTTCAGTTCAGTTCAGTTCAATCGCTCAGTCATGTCCAACTCTGTAGCCCCATGAACTGAGCACACCAGACCTCCCTGTCCATCGCCAACTCCCAGAGTTCACTCAAACCCATGTCCATTGAGTCGGTGATACCATCCAACCATCTCATCCTCTGTCGTCCCCTTCTCCTCCTGTCCTCAATCTTTCCCACCATCAGTGTCTTTTCAAATGAGTCAGCTCTTCACATCAGGTGGCCTAAGTATTGGAGTTTCAGCTTCATCAATCCTTCCAATGAATATCCAGGGCTGATTTCCTTTAGGATGGACTGGTTGGATCTCCTTGTAGTCCAAGGGACTTTCAAGAGTCTTCTCCACCACAGTTCAAAACCATCACTTCTTCGGCACTCAGCTTTCTTTAGAATCCAACTCTCATATCCATACATGACCACTGGAAAAACCATAGCCTTGACTAGATGGACTTTTGTTGTCAAAGTAATGTCTCTGCTTTTCAATATGCTGTCTAGGTTGGTCATAACTTTCCTTTCAAGGAGTACTTTAAAGGACCCCAAATAATTCACTAGTAAGTAAAACGTCAGTGAAACCCATGTGCCAGGTTGCCCTGGCAGTTATGATAATAATGTATGTAATGCTATAAAGTTTACAAAATGCAATGTCTTACCAATAGTAAGTGAGGAAAAAGCAAAGTAAAATTCACTGGTTCTCCTATTGTTCATCCCTCATTATTAATCTACATCCACCCTCTGAAGGGGGTTCTGAGAGCTTATGAACCTACTCTATAGCTCTTTTATATTCCTTTAACCTTGTTAAGGAAAAACAGTTTTTCATATATTGATGGTACTTATGTCTTCCCTTTCCAGTGAAAACTCTCATCCTGGCATGCTTCCTTTAGTTAATATTTTTAGGAAAATTCCACATTGAATATGATATATAAGTGAGCATAGTACACCCCTTTTTTTGTGGTGTTCTGTCCAATGCACAAGGAATCTTGATTTATCTTAAAACAACATTCTATGATTCACAGACATGCACAATGCCAGCCATGCTTATATTCCATGACCGTGGCTGATTCAGTTGGTGTGGACACCCAACCTAAGGTTCAACCAATCAGATCCTTTTACCTTAATTATGGAATTAAGATTTAGATGTCTAAATCTTAATAATCTACAGTTAGATTATTTCTACATATTGCAAAACCATAACCTATAAATTCAGGGATTGTGAGAGACATGTTTGTAGAAAGAGGGAAAGCTGGATTTAAAGATAGAAGAATGAGGCACATATTTGAAAAGAAGCCAAAATGGGAAGGTCCTCACAGTCTCTGGATCACAGCCTTTCATGATATGTGAATCTAATGTGCACTTCCATCTTTCCAGATATTTTTATATCTTTATGGCAAATTTTATAAACTTTTATTATTTTTAGCCTACACCAAGTTGATTTATGTTTCATGCAAAGTTCTAAAAAATGTATTGAGATTTTGTATTCACTAATTGGTTTAGAATATCTTAATTTGCCTGAGAAAAGAAAGTGAGGAAAAGAGAACATGCAAGTGGAGAAGATATTAATTGGAAATTTTACACATTTATCACAAGGTCTAAGATACAAATGAAAAAATCTACATGATTTGGTGATACTGAATCCAACTAATACAGAGGTTTACTATATTTGTCGATCAGATTCTTGCATCAGTTAAGAGTCAGACCAGAGGACCACTATATTTTTGTCATACCATCACCAGGTTTTTCTTTTAAAGTTGGCTAAAAAATTATCTACGCATCCATCTATCTAATGTCATGATATTTGGATACTAAGTGCTAAGTCACTTTGGTCATGTGTGACTCTGTGACCCTATGGACTGTAGCCCGCGGCTTTTCTGTCCACGGGGATTCTCCAGGCAAGAACAGTGGAGCGAGTTGCCATGCCCTCCTCCAGGAGTTCTTTCTGATGCAAGGATTGAACCTGCATCCCTTATGTCTCCCACATTCGCAGGCAGGTCTTTTACCACTAGCACCACCTGGGAAGCCCCATTTAGATACTAGGAAATCCTTTTTTAGAGCCAAGAAATAATGACACACAAAAAGCAATGAGCATTTCTAGTTTCTCTAAAACAAGAGGTAGCTTACTCCAGGACTGGAGCAGAGAACCTACAAGATGACCCTGGAATGTTTCGTTATGCCAGAAGTTTTGAAAATGATGGGTTATATCACAAGAACAAATAAGTCTATTTGAAGGGACTCTTAGACCAGATCTGTGACAATTTGTTGACTACAATCATTAAAAACAAAATTAAATTATTGAAAAAATTAGAATTCATGAGTCCATATTAATAATTAAAAATAAACAGAAACTTAGAGCAAACATTATTCTCAATGCTGAAAAACTGAAGGCATTCCCCCTAAGATCAGGAACAAGACAAGGGTGTCCACTTTCACCACTATTATTCAACATAGTTTTGGAAGTCCTAGCTACAACAATCAGAGAAGAAAAAGAAATAAAAGGAATCCAGATTGAAAAGAAGAAATAAAGCTCTCCCTATTTGCAGATGACATGATACTGTACATAGAAAACTCTAAAGATAGTATTAGAAAACTACTAGAGCTAATCAGTGAATTTAGCAAAGTTACAGGATACAAAATCAATACCCAGAAATAACTTGCATTTCTATATACTAATGAAAAATCAGAAAGAGAAATTAAGGAATCAATCCCGTTCACCATTGCAACAAAAAGAATACAATATCTAGGAATAAACTTACCTAAGGAGACAAAAGAACTGTACACAGAAAATTACAAGACACTGATGAGAGAAATCAAAGATGACATAAACAGATGGACCAATATTACATACTCCTGGGTAGCAAGAATCAATATTGTGAAAATGACTATACTACCAAATGCAATCTGCAGATTCAATGCGATCCCTATCAAATTAACAATGGCATTTTTCACAGAACTAGAACAAAAAATTTGACAATCATATGGAAACATAAAGGCCTTGAATAGCCAAAGCAGTCTTGAGAAAGAAGAATGGAGCTGGAGGAATCAACCTTCCTGACTTCAGATTATACTACAAAGCTACAGTCATCAAGACAGTATGGTACTGGCACAAAAACAGAAATATAGACCAATAGAACAAAATAGAAAGTCAAGAAATAAACCCATGCACTTATGGGTACCTCATTTTTAACAAAGGAGGCAAGAATATACAATGGGGCAAAGACAGCCTCTTGAATAAATGGTGCTATAGATGGAAAACTAGACAGCTACATGTAAAAGAATGAAATTAGAACACTTCCTAATACCATATACAAAGATAAACTCAAAATGGATTAAAGACCTAAATGTTAGACCAGAAACTATAAAACTCTTAGAGGAAAACATAGGCAGAACACTNAAGGAAAAACAGTTTTTCATATATTGATGGTACTTATGTCTTCCCTTTCCAGTGAAAACTCTCATCCTGGCATGCTTCCTTTAGTTAATATTTTTAGGAAAATTCCACATTGAATATGATATATAAGTGAGCATAGTACACCCCTTTTTTTGTGGTGTTCTGTCCAATGCACAAGGAATCTTGATTTATCTTAAAACAACATTCTATGATTCACAGACATGCACAATGCCAGCCATGCTTATATTCCATGACCGTGGCTGATTCAATTGGTGTGGACACCCAACCTAAGGTTCAACCAATCAGATCCTTTTACCTTAATTATGGAATTAAGATTTAGATGTCTAAATCTTAATAATCTACAGTTAGATTATTTCTACATATTGCAGAACCATAACCTATAAATTCAGGGATTGTGAGAGACATGTTTGTAGAAAGAGGGAAAGCTGGATTTAAAGATAGAAGAATGAGGCACATATTTGAAAAGAAGCCAAAATGGGAAGGTCCTCACAGTCTCTGGATCACAGCCTTTCATGATATGTGAATCTAATGTGCACTTCCATCTTTCCAGATATTTTTATATCTTTATGGCAAATTTTATAAACTTTTATTATTTTTAGCCTACACCAAGTTGTTTTATGTTTCATGCAAAGTTCTAAAAAATGTATTGAGATTTTGTATTCACTAATTGGTTTAGAATATCTTAATTTGCCTGAGAAAAGAAAGTGAGGAAAAGAGAACATGCAAGTGGAGAAGATATTAATTGGAAATTTTACACATTTATCACAAGGTCTAAGATACAAATGAAAAAATCTACATGATTTGGTGATACTGAATCCAACTAATACAGAGGTTTACTATATTTGTCGATCAGATTCTTGCATCAGTTAAGAGTCAGACCAGAGGACCACTATATTTTTGTCATACCATCACCAGGTTTTTCTTTTAAAGTTGGCTAAAAAATTATCTACGCATCCATCTATCTAATGTCATGATATTTGGATACTAAGTGCTAAGTCACTTTGGTCATGTGTGACTCTGTGACCCTATGGACTGTAGCCCGCGGCTTTTCTGTCCACGGGGATTCTCCAGGCAAGAACGGTGGAGCGAGTTGCCATGCCCTCCTCCAGGAGTTCTTTCTGATGCAAGGATTGAACCTGCATCCCTTATGTCTCCCACATTCGCAGGCAGGTCTTTTACCACTAGCACCACCTGGGAAGCCCCATTTAGATACTAGGAAATCCTTTTTTAGAGCCAAGAAATAATGACACACAAAAAGCAATGAGCATTTCTAGTTTCTCTAAAACAAGAGGTAGCTTACTCCAGGACTGGAGCAGAGAACCTACAAGATGACCCTGGAATGTTTTGTTATGCCAGAAGTTTTGAAAATGATGGGTTATGTCACAAGAACAAATAAGTCTATTTGAAGGGACTCTTAGACCAGATCTGTGACAATTTGTTGACTACAATCATTAAAAACAAAATTAAATTATTGAAAAAATAAGAATTCATGAGTCCATATTAATAATTAAAAATAAACAGAAACTTAGAGCAAACATTATTCTCAATGCTGAAAAACTGAAGGCATTCCCCCTAAGATCAGGAACAAGACAAGGGTGTCCACTTTCACCACTATTATTCAACATAGTTTTGGAAGTCCTAGCTACAACAATCAGAGAAGAAAAAGAAATAAAAGGAATCCAGATTGAAAAGAAGAAATAAAGCTCTCACTATTTGCAGATGACATGATACTGTACATAGAAAACTCTAAAGATAGTATTAGAAAACTACTAGAGCTAATCAGTGAATTTAGCAAAGTTAGAGGATACAAAATCAATACCCAGAAATCACTTGCATTTCTATATACTAATGGAAAATCAGAAAGAGAAATTAAGAAATCAATCCCGTTCACCATTGCAACAAAAAGAATACAATATCTAGGAATAAACTTACCTAAGGAGACAAAAGAACTATACACAGAAAATTACAAGACACTGATGAGAGAAATCAAAGATGACATAAACAGATGGACCAATATTACATACTCCTGGGTAGCAAGAATCAATATTGTGAAAATGACTATACTACCAAATGCAATCTGCAGATTCAATGCGATCCCTATCAAATTAACAATGGCATTTTTCACAGAACTAGAACAAAAAATTTGACAATCATATGGAAACACAAAGGCCTTGAATAGCCAAAGCAGTCTTGAGAAAGAAGAATGGAGCTGGAGGAATCAACCTTCCTGACTTCAGATTATACTACAAAGCTACAGTCATCAAGACAGTATGGTACTGGCACAAAAACAGAAATATAGACCAATAGAACAAAATAGAAAGTCAAGAAATAAACCCATGCACTTATGGGTACCTCATTTTTAACAAAGGAGGCAAGAATATACAATGGGGCAAAGACAGCCTCTTGAATAAATGGTGCTATAGATGGAAAACTAGACAGCTACATGTAAAAGAATGAAATTAGAACACTTCCTAATACCATATACAAAGATAAACTCAAAATGGATTAAAGACCTAAATGTTAGACCAGAAACTATAAAACTCTTAGAGGAAAACATAGGNTGAATAAATGGTGCTATAGATGGAAAACTAGACAGCTACATGTAAAAGAATGAAATTAGAACACTTCCTAATACCATATACAAAGATAAACTCAAAATGGATTAAAGACCTAAATGTTAGACCAGAAACTATAAAACTCTTAGAGGAAAACATAGGCAGAACACTTGATGACATGAATCAAAACAAGATCCTCTATGACCCACCTCCTAATGGAAGGTGGGTATGGAAGTAATGGAAATAAAAACAAAAGTAAACAAGTGGGACCTGATTAAATTTAAAAGATTCACACAGCAAAGGAGTGAGTTAAAAAGACAACCCTCAGAATGCAAGAAAATAATAGCAAATGAAACAACTGACAAAAGATTAATTTCCAAAATATACAAGCAAGTCATACAATTCGGTACCAGAAAAACAACCCAGTCAAAAAGTGGGGAAAATACCCAAACAGACATTTCTCCAAAGAAAACATACAGACAGCTAACAAACACATGAAAAGATGCTCAACATCACTTATTATTAGAGAAATGCAAATCAAAGCTACAATGAGATATCACTTCACACTGATCAGAATGGCCATCATCAAAAAGTCTACAAACAAGTGCTGGAAAAGGTGTGGAGAAAAGGGAATGCTCTTGCACTGTTGGTGGGAATGTAAACTGATACAGCCACTATGGAAGACAGCATAGAGATTCCTTAAAAACTAGGAATAAAACCACCATATGACCCAGCAATCCCACTCCTGGGCATATACACTGAGGGAACCAAAATTGAAAAAGACACAGGTATCCCATTATTCATTGCAGCACTATTTACAATAGCTAGAACACGGAAGCAACCTAGATATTCATTGACAGACAAATGAATAAAAAAAATTATGGTACATATACATAATGGAATATTACTCAGCCATAAAAAGGAATGCATTTGAGTCAGTTCTAATGAGGTGGATGAACCTAGAGCCTNAAATTCTTATGACTAATTTACTGACCACAGACATTTTACTTATGGTTACATGTCACTGTGCCATCTGTTTTTCCCACAGGAATTTAAAATACACATGTTAAAATAAATTTTACATATTTAAAACTACAATTTAAAAACCAATTTATTTTGTGAAGGCTTCTATGGCCTTTAACTGGAACATTTGACACAATTTATACCATACTCTATCTTTCTGAACTCTTTAATCCTATAAGAGAAAATAGGAGTTTCAAGTAGGGATCTGAATATAGACCTGTATATTCCTTTTGTGCCACAATTCACAGTGGCTTTGTTGATCTCAAAGGTACTAAAATAAATTTCATTTTCATGCTATAAACACCATTATTCTAAGCTATTGAAAGATTTGTAGGTAAGAGTCTGAGTAGTGTTATTTCTAAGCAAAAATGGGAAAGCAAAGTTTCAGGATCAGTTTTTGTCAGATATGTGAACACCCGTTCTATAGAATTCAACTCCTGTTTTGACAGCTTATTGAATACTCTCCCAACTTTTCCCGCCTGGTAATGTCTCCCATTAATTAATACCCATTCTCTGTTCACAGTTTTGATAGAACAGCAGTAGTTGTTAACACAACACTCATAATCACAATTGTTCAGGTATGTTTTTTTGTCTGTATTATGCATAAGCCTCAAATAGTAAATGTTGCCCAAAGAGAAAGGTAAGGTAGAATTTTTAGAAATAAAATTCAGACTTGTAATAGGAATAAGAATTGTGTTTGCATTTCACTTCTCCCAACCCCCTTTATTGTAGTATCAAACTCTGCAAACATCTCTTCTTTTTTTTCTTGTATGAGTAAGGCTATAAGAATATAATTTTAAAACTTTTTAAATACATTTAGAAAACAATATTTTTTACTTCGTTGGAATTGGGGAGCAACTTTTTACTACAACAGTGTAAATAATGGTCATCAAAAGAGGTCAAATGTTCAAATACAGTTTTGACCTTGGAGTGCAAAATAATTTAATGATATCACTTTTCAACATTTGTAAAGAGAAAATATATGTATTCTTACAACATATGCATTTATATNTCACTTCTCCCAACCCCCTTTATTGTAGTATCAAACTCTGCAAACATCTCTTCTTTTTTTTCTTGTATGAGTAAGGCTATAAGAATATAATTTAAAAACTTTTAAAATACATTTAGAAAACAATATTTTTTACTTGGTTGGAATTGGGGAGCAACTTTTTACTACAACAGTGTAAATAATGGTCATCAAAAGAGGTCACTTTTCAACATTTGTAAAGAGAAAATATATGTATTCTTACAACATATGCATTTATGTAAGTATACATGTATATATATGTAACATAGATATGTTGTTATATATATATAATATATATATACATACATACACATATAGGCTTCCCTGGTAGCTCAGCTGGTAAAGTATCTGCCTGCAATGTGGGAGACCTGGGTTTGATTCCTGGTTGGAAAGACTCCCTGGAGAAGGGAATGGCTACCCCCTCCTGTATTCTGGCCTGGTGGATTCCATGGACTGTTCATGGGGCCACAAAGAGTCAGACATGACCGAGCAACTTTCACTTCACTTCACACACACACACCTATGGAGACAGAGAGAGAGAATAGAAAAAGAGAATTTTTCCTCTTGCTTACATGTTTAGGCAAAAATGAGGGCAAGTGTCTAACTTCTCTTAATTTTTATTTGGCTATCAGATAGATTGATGATTTCCTTCCATATATTTGTAGGCTACAGTTCATAATTTAAATATAATTGGTTATATACGGTAGACCAATAAGAAAAGATATGAAAAATGAAATAATGTAAGTTATTTATGAAGTATGATTGAAATTATAATTAAAATTACTGAAGCCTACTAATCTTGTCTATAAAGTAAATAAAAACTATCTCAACCCATGAATCAGTTTGAGGGATAATAAAAGCAAAACCATTTTCAAAGCAACTGGCTAAAAACAAGTTTTTCCTGGTTATTTGGGCAACTTGTGCTGCTTTACTCCTAAAATTCATTGTGTTTTCATAGTAGAATTGAAATTTTTTTCCTGTTTCTATCAAGTGTTACTAAGAGAAAAAAAAATCAAGGATTCACACAAAGAAACAATGACTTAAGTGTTTTTTTAAGAAAGCAATAAAAAATTGTTTTTTATTTTAATGATTATAGATTATTAAAGAAGAGAAAATGTGAACCTTTCTGTGGAGATGTGTACGTTTTTTAAACATACTTTTGTTTAACATCATGATCGGTGTAGGTAAATAGATGAATATACAGAGGGAACAGGAGAGGAAATATGAATGAAAAGAAGATAGGAGGACAAAAAAGAAACCAATAGGCAAGAAAAAGAAAGGGATAGCCACAAGAGGGAATCACACATTAAGAGCCCCAAGGCAAGGAAGAAGAAAGACGTGCAGTTAAAGACCCTGAGGGAGGCGTCGGTTTAAGGAAAAGAAAGCCACTTTCGTCATACTTCGGTGTGTGCGGGGACTTGGACCTCTGATTCTGAGCTTTTGTGATCATCGCTTTCAAACACTGACTGAGGGGCAGAAACCAATGAACTGATAAACACGCGACACATCAGGTCAGAACTGGGTCTCCATAACCAATGAAAGAAGAATGCAATCCCTGAAACAGTATCAAATCCAACTTGGGTTCACTATGGAAGATTCAGTCTAAACAATTTTTTAAGACTATGATCAACGCACCCAACACAGTTATCTGCACAAGTAGCTCCTGGACAAGGGCTGTCTAATTTCTAACATAAGGAGAAATTACTCTTCCATCTGCTTGTGTCAATAGCGAAGCACAGCATTCTTTGCTCATTTTCCTTTTGATTACTTTTACCTTAACTGTGTTGTTACATGGTTTTTCCATGGAAACCACCAGGGAGGCCTCATTTCCACTACACTGGGATGGCGTGCCATTCTTGGCAGGGAACTGTAGGTGTTGCTGAAGCTACATAGCTGAAAAGGCTAAGCCAGGCCTCCGATTCTTTGGCTCATTACGGTTCTATTTTAGCCTCGTACTCTTCCTCCCACTCAAATTCTGTACCCTAGCATGTGTTTGGATATGCTGCATCCTCCAGCTCTTCACATTAAATATACTCTTAGTAACCACGAGTGCAACTTGCCGATGAGTCATTCTCTCTGGAAGACTCAGCTCCGCAGTGGACAGCTCGTAAATCGGAATAGATGCAGCTGGACGGGGGGAGTAGAGACAACAGTCGCTGGTTCATCATGTTCTGCAAAGAAAGCCAACAGGGTGGAGGTGGGTGGTTCCAGAGTAAATTGAAAAAAATTCTCATATCACACTTTAAAGAGAAGTTGGTTAAAGAGCCTAATACTCTAAAGATAATGCTCTAAAGCTTAGAATTTGTGTGTATCACTTGCTCGGGGGTCAAGCACTTTTTTCTTTTTTCTTCTTCCTTTGTGTGTGTGTGTTATCCTTTGACCAGTGTTCAGAGCATAATTTGTTTCCAGTCTTTTTTGTTCTACAAGTGAAAAGGTCAACGCCCTCTGACATGGCATGAGCTGTTCAGTACACCAGGGGAAACATCACCAGCAGTGCCGGGCTTAAAACAACTTCAGGGCAGCCGGAGTCAAACACAGGAAGTGTTGTTCAAACCCCGGGAGAACACTGGCTTTGTTTATTAGCCAACTTACATCTTGTTGAATTGCTAAGTGCCGCTATCTTGAATGAGCAGATCTATCAGAGACTCCAAACCCAGATGAGGTATTTGTAGGCGTGATAAAACAACATCACTCTTCTGAAGTGTCCCCTACAGGAATCTAAATACAGAGTGGCTATTTTCTTAAATAGGAAAAGTTCCATCTCAGGTCCCCATAGTACAATACATGCTAAATGATTCTACAAATGAACAAACACTGCTTTGATGAGACAGTAAATTTAGTGGGAGAAATAATCAACCAGAAATGCAGAAAAAAATGTGGATTTCTTTTATAAACAGTCTAACCAGGAAATGACTTACACTTTCAATTTTGTACCGCCACAAGATTTCTTTTTTATTAATTTAGCTGAAAACACTGACCTGTTCAACATTTTTATTTACATAGTACGTGTAAATCTCTAAGTGTTCAATGATTTATTAACTGTTACTTTACCAGTACAAGACAATATTTTAACTCCATTTCACAATTAATTGAGAAAGAAAGGTTAAGTGTTTTGCCTAAGGTCACTTGACAAATCTAAACCAGAGACACATTTAGCTCCTTGAACTACTGACTTTCTGCCTTATGTTTTAAGTCAGTTAATTATTTTGCTTCTAAACAGACTGAAAGAGTCAAAGCTCCACAAAAAAATCACATTCTGCAGCAGTCCTCCATTTGGAAATAGAGGAAATCTGGATGAAATACACATCAACCTTTTTTGTATAGTTTTGGAAGCAGTATTAAAGAGGGGGAAAAAGTAGCCCAAAGAAGGAAAAGTCCTAAGTAGGTACCAAGTGAGGCTTCCGTGGTGGCTCAGATGGTAAAGAACACGTTTGTAATGCAAGAGACCCAGGCTCAATCCCTCGGTCGGGAAGATCCACTGCAGAAAGGAGTAGCAACCCACTCCAATGTTCTTGCCTGAAGAATCCCATGGATGGAGAAGCCTGGCGGGCTATAGTCCATGGGGTTGCAAACAGTAGGACAAGACTGAAGCGACCGAGCTTGCATGCAGGTGCTGAGTGGTTTGGCCATGCAAAAAGCCTACTCTTTCCTTTCAGACCAAGAGTTAAGATGCTTGGGCTCAGGTCCCAGCTCTACCATATATTTAGTAGGATGGTCCTCAACCTAAGTCTTTTCTTCATCAGTAAAACAGATATAAAAAGACCTGCCCTCCCCTGAGGAAAGTCATGAGTTTCAAATAAAAGTATGGACATGAAAGAGTAATTTAAAGAATACTGTAAGTTGCAAAGTGCTGTTCAAATCCCATTAGTGATTGTGGTCATAGCGCTATTGTTGTGTTAGAAAGGAAACAACAGGAAGCCCATGAATAAAATAGATATCATAAATTATGTCACCAGCCTCACTGAAAAAATCCAGTGAATATCACGGACTCTCTTCAGCAAAATTCACAGAAATATACCCCAAACATTAATTATAATTTTCAAGAGGTTTTATAGATCATCTGAATCTCATGTGTTCATGGACCTCGTATTAAGAACACTTGTTACAGAGGAAGAGATATGGAAGATTATCTAGAAGGCAAGGAGGCATGGGAATCAAAGAGCAAAATAGACTTAATTAGTCAGCCCGATAATCTCATGGTGTCAAGCCGTAACAAGATGGTTTAGGGTCATTTGCTGGTGAGATGCAGACAAGCAGACTGCTGGTCAAGGAACAGTGTTAACATTGGCTTGTTCAGAAGAGAAGGAAATACATTATTCATTTCCATGACAATTCTAGGAGGAGTCTCCCAGAGATATAGGGAGGAACCCATAAAAGTGTGGGTGGCAGGAGCAGGGGGGTGCAGGGGTAGATGATGAAAGAGGATGGCAGCTGGGAATTCTGATTTGGGGGTAGATGTGGAAAGCCAGAGTCGGGGGGAGCATTGCACCCTAACACACGAGCCCCTGCACTCTTCTGACTCTCCTGCCTGTGGGTTCAGCAGGAAGCCAAACTGGGACTAATTCTGGCTAGACCCAGGGGGAAAAGGGACCCCAGCTGTCAAGACCTCTCTCTCTGTCTCTCTTTTTTTAAGTTGCAGCATATGGGATATAGTTCCCTGACCAAGGATCAACCCCAGGGCAATCCACCTTGGGAGTGTGGAATCTTAGCCTCTGGACCACCAGGGAAGCCTTAAGATCACTCTCCATTAAAGCCAACCTGCAGCTAACCTGGTTCTGACTTTGGCTCCTAGGCTTCTGTGAATGGATTTTACTACCCTATGGACTGCAGCATGCCAGGTTTCAAACTCATACTCACTGAGTCAGCGATGCCATCCAACCATCTCAACCTCTGTTGTCTCCTTCTCCTCCTGCTTTCAGTCTTTCCCTGCATCAGGATGAGTTTCCAATGAGTCAGTTCTTCGTATCAGGTGGCCAATGTATTAGAGTTTCAGCTTCAGCATCAGTCCTTCCAGTAAATATTCAGCATTGATTTCCTTTAGGATTGACTTGTTTGATCTTCTTGCAGTCCAAGGTACTCTGCTGCCNCTTTCAATCTTTCCCAGCATCAGGATGAGTTTCCAATGAGTCAGTTCTTCGTATCAGGTGGCCAATGTATTAGAGTTTCAGCTTCAGCATCAGTCCTTCCAGTAAATATTCAGCATTGATTTCCTTTAGGATTGACTTGTTTGATCTTCTTGCAGTCCAAGGTACTCTGCTGCCTGTAACCCCTTTCTATATCTGGATCAACAACCTTCCATCAGTCATTGGAAGGACTGATGCTGAAGCTGAAACTCCAGTACTTTGGCCACCTGATGTGAAGAGCTGACTCATTGGAAAAGATCTTGATGCTGGGAAAGATTGATGGCAGGAGGAGAGGGGGACGACAGAGGATGCGATGGTTTGATGGCATCACCAATTCAATGGACATGAGTTTGAGCAAAT
Source organism: Raphicerus campestris (assembly GCA_006410735.1). Taxonomy (NCBI): domain Eukaryota; kingdom Metazoa; phylum Chordata; class Mammalia; order Artiodactyla; family Bovidae; genus Raphicerus; species Raphicerus campestris. The sequence continues at coordinate 39,245 of SJYW01035646.1, read as the reverse complement.
TCTGGGAATTGGTGAGGGACAGGGAAACCTAGTGTGCTGCATTCATGGGGTCACAAAGAGTCGGACACAACTGAGGGATTGCACTGACTGACTGATGTGTTCCACAGGTCTATTTTATGCTTCTCTCAGACCCNATGGCAGGAGGAGAGGAGGACGACAGAGGATGCAATGGTTTGATGGCATCACCAACTCAATGGACATGAGTTTGAGCAAATTCTGGGAATTGGTGAGGGACAGGGAAACCTAGTGTGCTGCATTCATGGGGTCGCAAAGAGTCGGACACAACTGAGGGATTGCACTGACTGACTGATGTGTTCCACAGGTCTATTTTATGCTTCTCTCAGACCCACCTTCTCTATGCATCCTATGATGCATGACATTTCTTCCCTGGTGGCTCAGATGGCAAAGAATCTGCCTGCGATGTGGGAGACTTGGATTCAATGCCTGGGTGGGGAAGATCCCCCGGAGAAGGGAATGACAACCCATTCTAGTATTCTTGGCTGGAGAATTCCCATGGACAGAGGAGCCTGGTGGGCTACAGCCCATGGTGTCACAAACAGTTGTACACAACTGAGCAACTAACACTTTCACTTTCACTTTAGTCTTGATTTTGCAGCAGATCTCATCTCTTCATGGCTTTGAATACAGGACAGATTTTGGTCCCAGACTTTGCTTGGTCTGACTTGGCGTCTCTCCTGACTCCTGATCTGAACAGAGTAGGGGCTAGGGACTAGAGGTTCACAGTGATATTGCTTGTTAGATGGAATTGCTTGCTTTTGTGTTTTCAACAAATTGCTGTGAATTTTTCACCTTCTATAGATACTTCCCAAGTTATGGGGTCAACTCAGCAGTACAGAACTCTCAAATCCAGAGTGATTCCTCCAATTTACTGAATGTTAGATGACTGCTAATCTGTCTAAAGTTTCTGAGAATAAAATTATCAGTAAGAGAAACGGGGCACTTAATTGTTGGGCCATCTTTTACAGTGGAACTGCAGGTTGATATTTGTGCTTATAATAGTGCACATGTGAGAGGGCACATGCTCACACGCATGTCCTTCTACTTTATAAGAAGTCACCTTGGCATATCCTGTCCATCCTAGTGTTAACTTTCTGTACTCTGAGATTTACTGGCTTTTTTGTAGCCCACATAAAATTTCTAACTGTGTGTTCTATTATATAATGCAAGGCTTGGTTATATTCTTTTCAGCACTCACCTCTGCGAAATTCTTAACTGGGGAAAAAAAAAGTATGAAGCTCAAAGAGGGAGGAGAGGTGGAATTATTAAGTGAGGCCAGACACCTCTGACTCCACTATGCTTCCCTGAGTGTTAGAAATGGCAATCTATTTTAGGAGTCATAAATTTACTCTATTATATGCAATTCTGACTAGGGAACTTTCTTTTGAATATAAGCTGTGAGAACTTCAGCCAAACCTCTTGAGGATCTATAATATGATGTTTTACATGATGCTTACAACTGTACAAAGATGGAAAACATGTTCTATGAAACTGGAAAAATAGTACCTCATTTGGCATGTACTATTAAATATTTTATGGAAAGCAAATACATTATATAACCTTATAACCTCAGTAAGGGTGATAATCTACATGACTATTTCACTTGATGCTTAAGGTATGCTCTGAAAATTCAGTTCATAATTGTTTTACTCTATCACATAAGGCTTTCAACATAAAATTTAAGACACGGTAATAATAAATAACAATTTTCTGTAACATACAACATTCTCCTGTCTTTAGATAAGCATCTTTTGAATGAAGGAAGTCTCACCTCTTAACAAATATTGCAGGGACTATTAGCTAGCAATTTCAAAAGTACTCACTGGAAACATTAGTAAATATTTTGCTAAACTGTAGCACTAAAACAATCCAAGTTCATTTTAAACAGCATTATTTGAGTACAATTATAAATATACCTGGTTGCAATATTCATATGGGATGGGAATAAAGTAACGTTTTTCAAGGGCACTGATTTGAACCAATTACTTCTGGATGGCAAGTTATACAATCAATATCATGTTGTTGATATTAATTTGTATCTATAGTATCAGACCAGAAAGCAAGAAGGTAGTTGTTTCAGCGACAACCTGAGTTTGTTATTAATATATAATCATTTGGAGCAATCTAGAGAAAGGATGTATTATTCTGAGAACTCCAATCTGTAACCTATGGTTGAGGGCAAGTAACAAGGACAATTATATTGCATTCATACAACTATGGTATAAGATCTGACTCTCCGATTTAGTCAATTATTTGTTCATTCATCTATCCATTTATTCATTCCCTTAATCTACAAGACACAGCACAACACTCTGGCAACATGGAGATGTATCAGACATGGCTCCTCCAAGAACCTGAAGTTATTACAAGAAGAAGGCACTAAACGTCAGGGTAGGTTGAATAGTAACCTCCAATAATAAGCGCTCTTCCTACAAAGGATGTATGTTCACTCTACCTAGGGAAAGGAAAACTGAGAAGAAAGGGTTGGAAAAAGCAGAGTATGAGGCACACCTTGCAGGCTATGTTAAGTGTTAGTGGCTCCGTCGTGTCCGACTCTGTGACCCCATGGACTATAGGGTCTCCCATATACATGTATAAGAGCCTGGCCCTATTAGAGTCCAGGAGACCCTGAACTAGAGGGCCAGGCTCCTTTGTTCATGGAATTCTCCAGACAAGGACAATGGAGTGGGTAGTCATTCCCTTCTCCAGAGGATCTTTCTGACCCAGGAATTGAACCTGGGTCTCCCGCATTGGCAGGCAGTTTCTTTACCATCCGAGTCACCAGGAAAACCCTGTGGAGAAAGTGTTGAAAAAAAGCAGAGTATGAAATGCACCTTGAAGGATATGTAAGCATTCTCTATTTGAGACAATTAATGTTTTCACGCTTAAGCTATTTTTAGCTGGATGTTCTGTTACTTGCAGCCCAAAATGTCCTGATGCAGGTTTTAAGCAATTTCTATTATAAAATTACTCTTTTTATGGGTCAAAACCAGTCCAAAATCAGCAATTTTTTAACACTTCAACATCAGAGCTAATGTGAGGAAATCAGGGTTTTAAGCAAGGGATTAACACAGTCATGATCTGCAGCTTAGAATGATCATATTAACAGCAGAAAATAGAATGGATTTNGTAGGTTTTAAGCAATTTCTATTATAAAATTACTCTTTTTATGGGTCAAAACCAGTCCAAAATCAGCAATTTTTTTTACACTTCAACATCAGAGCTAATGTGAGGAAATCAGGGTTTTAAGCAAGGGATTAACGCGGTCATGATCTGCAGCTTAGAATGATCATATTAACAGCAGAAAATAGAATGGATTTATGGGAATCTTAAACAGTAAGCAAGGAGGTTAGTTAGAAAACTATTATCATAGCTGAGTTGAGTGTTAATGGGGCACTAAATCAAGGCAGGAGCTCTAAGGATGACATGGTGTGGGAGTTCAAGAAAGAGATGTTAAAGAGAGAGAATTGACAGGTTTGGTAATTTAATGGAATAAAATGTAAGAGAGAAAGGGATACCCTTCTAGGACAATGTTTTGGCTCAAATAGATAATTAAGCTGTTTAGTTGATTCTAACTCTGTGCTCACTTCTGAAGCTTGGCTCAGGAAGTCCGCTTGCCCTGGTGAGCCCCGCCCTTCCTTTCACTTCATGGAAACCCTTCCTCTGCTTTCAGTTCTCTGACTGCGCTAGCATCTGCTTGCAGTGACTTGTTTTGGGGGACCTATATTTTTATACTGCACATTTTGATGCTCAACAGCGCATGACTATGTTACGTGGTCATTTGGGACTTGAGGCCTGCACAATGATGGGCCTCCCCTGATGGAAGTATAAACTCTTTGCAGACAAGGACAGGACCCTGCCTTCTATTTCTTGATTGCCCTTATAACACCTGACATATACACATGCACAAAAAAAACAAAATTGTCTTCAATTATGGCCCATCAGATGCTTCCTTATGGTAAAATGTAGGGAATTTTAAAGAAATGTTGGCTAATTATAGGAAGAGATGACAGCTGTAACAGCCTAGCCTAAGCTGCCCATTCCCTTCTGATCCCAAGTTACAAAACCCCACTCCATGCCTCACGGGGTAGCAGACATCTGCCTTACCTCCACAATCCTTATGCCTCATCTATCTGGAAGATAAATAAGGAAATTTAAAGGCTTTGACATGCCCTATAATTCTGAGCTTTATTATTTGTATTAATAAATCTAGAGGGGGAAATAGTTGCTAAATAATTTAAATTTTAGGGATACTTGCAAATTATTTTGCTTATAGACAACTCAAGAAAATAAAAATAATACCAAAATTTATGACTTTGAATATTATTTTTATATAGTTACCTAGAATTGAGCATACATTTTTTACTGATATGTGATTTTCTTCTCAGTTTTATTATATAAGAAAAATTCTTTTAAAAGATAAGAAAATGGTATCATCCAAAAAAAATCAATTAAACATGTATTCCAACTTTAGTTGTGGATAGCTTGCCATGATTATAAAAGATATAACAGTAAAATATTAATTTTTGATGAAAAATTTTAATACAAATTTGTATATGTATTTTATACAAATAAATAATTTTTATACAGATAATGTAGATTCTTCTATTTATTTAGGAAAAAGAAAAATCTGCGATCTTAAAGATCATTCTACAGTTCTCTTTATGTCTATTCATATAATTTTGCCATTTTGATGCAATCTATCTATATTGCATATGAAACTGCAAAATTTGAAAGATGAAAATGATCTATTCAAATTATCTGCTATTACACAAACAGGTTAATAACAGTAATTAAAAGAATAATTATGCAACTACATGCCACTCAAAGGAGTCATTTAAATTATGCAAATCAAGCATAAGGTCATGTAATGCTAAGAGAAAAGAGCTAAAATATGCAAAATAGTGTGCTCTCTGTTGGTGGTTCCAGTATTAAAAATATTCATATCACAAGCATATACTGTGCATTTCATTTTTGAACCTTTGTACCATAAAATTGAATTAATTTTTCCTACCTTAGGTACTCTGAAATTTGAGTAGTACAAAGTTTTATATATGAGCTGATTTCATCCATGAGAGGAATGCTTGTTTCTCATTTGAGTACTTTATTTTTAAGACATTGATTTTTTCTTTTCTAGCTACAGAAACAAGTCACATTACAAAAACAAAAGACTTGGTAAATAAATGAAAGCATAAAATATAAAATAAAAACCACGTGTAATATTAACATTTTGAAACAAGCCTGATCTCACTTTTGGTGCATTTCCTTTCCTTCCTTTTTAAGTGCATTTTATTTTTGGTCATAATGGTATCAGTTGTTTTCTTGTCTGTGTCACTTTTGCTTTTGATTTCATTTAATATTATACCACAAACGTTTCCCCAGATGACTCTTGAAACCTGAATTCTTAACTGGTGGGATGAAACTTTTTACACATGTATGTAATATTTAACTATTTTATTATTTTTGCATTTTTATTGCCTGTTTTTCTATTATATCAAGCTATGATAAGCATATACTAAATCAGATGAGAATTACTGGTTTTTTATTTTACTAGATTGCTGAAAGTAGATTAGGAAATTGTGTTTATGGCTATGAATAAAATTAGATTTAGATTTAGGATGAGGAATAAAATAAACACGAATTTTTAAGTTTCTAAGTGTATACTAACAAATTTGTTCACAAAACATTTGGATCAGTTTGCTCACTTATAAGCAATCCAGAACACTATAAGGTTCTTAGTANGTTTGTTTCTTTTTATTTGTTTATATATTAGTATGTGTTTTAGGATTATTTAGTCTTGTTCACTGATTTGTGTTGATTCATATGTACAAATTATACTCTTTTAATTATCTTTATTCTGTACTATGTTATACTATTTAGGAAAGCAGGCAAGCCCCCACCATTTTTGTCTTTCATATGTCATGTATTTATCTTTTAGATGAACTTATCTGAAGAATTTTCAGAATTTATCCCCCAAAGATAAAGAGTTATTCATTTTAAAAATCACCTCATTATTTGTGTGCTTCATAAACACCTCTTACATTTGTATCTCATACAAGGGAAAGGAAATATTATAAAGTATCTCCCCCTTCTGTCTTCCAAATACTTGCTACACATACAATAAAAGATAGCGCTAAGTTGTNATTCATTTTAAAAATCACCTCATTATTTGTGTGCTTCATAAACACCTCTTACATTTGTATCTCATACAACGGAAAGGAAATATTATAAATTATCTCCCCCTTCTGTCTTCCAAATACTTGCTACACATACAATAAAAGATAGCACTAAGTTGTGTCCAACTCCTGCAATCCCATGAACCATAGCCTGCCAGGCTCCTCTAGTCATGGGATTCTCCAGGCAAGGATACTAGAGTGGGTTGCCATTTCCCTCTCCAAGGGAACTTCCTGACCCAGGAACTGAACCCAGGTCTCCTGCATTGCAGGCATATGCTTTACCAACTGAGCTATGCAGGAAGCCCATACAATATATACAATATACAACACATACAGTATATACAACACATACAATATATTCAACACAGTTCCTTAATTCTCAGTCATTCTGTGAAGACAGGATTAAGTATTGCAATTTATAAATAAGAAATCTAAGGCTTGGGGAATTTATGTCTTACCCAGTATTTCAGTAAAAATGCAGGTAGAATTACCCCAAGCTCCTTTTATAATATCACATATATTTGTCCCTTACTTAAAACATAAAACTCTCAAGTTAGTAGACTATCCTTTTACTTAAAATGCATGTTATATATATATATATATATGTATCTCAGATTTTAGGTTTTTATGTAATTAACACACATCTTTTTTTTTATTTTGCCAGATGATATATTTTGAAGTGAAATGTACCAGAAAAGAAGACTTGGAATCTCTAAAGGCAATCACATAAACTATGGTTTACTCTCCAACCACAATGGAGCTCCAGATAGGTCACTTAATTTGAATTTGCTTATGGGTAAATATCTGTTTCTAATCTTCTCAAAGCTAATGATAAAGACCTACATGTATTTTTCACTATTTGAGTAGTGTATAGAATTACTCTGCTGTAATATTACTATATTACAGTATGTGTAACAAAATTACTATATTGATATTCAAGAATTAAATGTGTGCAATATATTGCAGTCTAATGGAATTCTTTCCAAGTCAACCTATTGTAGAAATCCATTTCTAATTTAATCTTTCAGTAATCCCATTCCTATACCTTACACTCTGGTTAAATAAATTATTAGATACTTCTCCTATATCAAGATTAATCAGGATTCCTTGGTTGCAAGTGACAGAAACTTAAAGCTAAAGCAAGAAAGGAAATGGATTGTTCATGTAATTATGTTTAGAGATCTCTGGATTCCAGCACAATTTGATTTAGATGTTGAAAAAATATTATCATAAACTTCTTTCTCTACATATCATCTAGAAACATCTAAGTTGGTTAACTGAAGCACTGGGTAATGAGAAGAATCTAACATTTTATCCTACTTATAAGTAATGAGTTAACCTACCTCAGTTACATGAGGCTAAGAAAAAAGACATGAGACTCCTGGGCCAGCGTGAAAGGGCTTAATTACTCATGGCACAGCCAGCAGCAGAAATGTCAGCCTATTTCTATGATCCCCTTATCTCTAGATCCCACAGGAGTGATACAGACAAGCCCAGGTGAATGCCTACACAAGGCAGTATATTGTGCTACAGTACAGAAACTGTGAGCTTAAAGAACTTGAATACACTAGGGGCAGTAACCTTTCCTTTCCTTCACTCTGGATCTCTAGCTCTCTCTTCCCAAGGCTGTTTACTAAGCAAGCATATTTAAAAATATAGTGGAACTAAGTAAAAATGGAGTGGAACAAAATAATTTGGAACAAACAGCAATCAGTACTTTGTGCACAAGACTCAAATGTGAGAGGTTCACGGAGAATTGTCTCCCTACATAAGACTTTCCGCATCAGACAGCAAAGAAGTCCAGCAGCATAGGTGGTAGAATATATGCAACCTCAGCAGAAAAGAGAAAGTATGCTTTCTCTCACAGGTCCTAGAGAGCAGGCATGTTCCTGGGCCACTGTAACACTAACTGGCTAGACTCGACACTGTGGTCCTCTTTGGAGCAGAGTTACTGATCAACTTCCCTCACTTNACAAACAGCAATCAGTACTTTGTGCACAAGACTCAAATGTGAGAGGTTCACGGAGAATTGTCTCCCTACATAAGACTTTCCCCATCAGACAGCAAAGAAGTCCAGCAGCATAGGTGGTAGAATATATTCTACCACCTATGCAACCTCAGCAGAAAAGAGAAAGTATGCTTTCTCTCACAGGTCCTAGAGAGCAGGCATGTTCCTGGGGTACTGTAACACTAACTGGTTAGACTCGACTCTGTGGTCCTCTTTGGAGCAGAGTTACTGATCAACTTCCCTCACTCCCCCTAGAAACCTAGAGCTGGTGAGAAGTATCTGCTCAAAGAAATACTAGGGTAGTGTTATCAGAGAAGGGTGTACTGATATAAACCAAACAAAATGCAGACCGACACTTGATCATTTACCAGTTCACCTCTTGGTAGCTTTCTCTTCATCCCCCCTCTATTTCTGTGTCCTCTGGTCCTTTTTCATCTCTCTGTGTCCATATCTGAAGCATCCTAAGAAGCCATTGTCAAATGTCTTTGGCAATGAAGACAAAAATGTTCCCTTCCCAGCTAGAGGATTCTCTAGTTTCCCTTAGCACTTTGCCTTCCCCAGTTATAGCATTTTTACTTCCTACAGTGCATTTCAGTAATCTGTTTTGAAGCTTTAACCTTCCCAACCAGACAGGGATCTCCTTCTGAGCAAGGTCATATCCATGCCTCCTAGGGTCAAAGAGTATCACAGGTGCTTAGTATCTATGTACTGAATAAAGAGAAGGATATTAGATGAATTTCAATCACTCAGATTTCTCAGCTAACAATGATGGAACAATTACCAGGCCAGGAGTCCAGAGACTTATCTTCTCTTCTATTTTTACCACACACTGGTTGGCCACCTTGAGCAAATTTATTAACCTCTCTGAGGTTCAATTCTATCGTTTGTTAAAAAAAAAAAAAAGGTGAAACTATGTGCTATTCCTCGTATGGTTACTGAGATAATCACATGAGAAAATGCATGGGAAATCACTTTAGAAATGTAAACCACTCTAATAATTAATGAACTCCATTTTCAAATAACAAGCGAACCATTTCTGTGATAGGAATTCAATGTGTTTAGAATTATCAGAATAGTTATTATACAGAAGTACGCAGATATAATTTGAAGGATGCTTGCAAAAATTCTGTCTGTACCAAAATATATTCCTTGGTATTACTAATTCATCTATCACATTTTAATTTCTCTGATTTAATTTTAAGAATAATTACCTCCAAAAATTCCCATAAAAGTTTAAAATTTTTACAGAGTTAATACAGTAAACCATTATTGTTGATAAAAACTTTATCTATTTTTGGCTGACAGGCAAAGGGATATGTAAGGCAAGCTTTAAAAGGAAGAGGGGCAAAATTAACAAGTAAAATAGTGAGATGAGTTTGTCTAGAAGATGACTGGAGGAGAAGTGCAATGCCACTAAGGAAGAATGCTCTCAGTGAGAGAGATGTTGTCAAATAATTTTTTTTAATCTTTAATTAATATCTTTGCCTTGGACTGCTCTTGTTACTCAGGCCAACTTTCTGTACATCTATTTTTAATTCAAAATTTTCTCCTTCAAATTTGGACAGGAAAACAGACTAAAACCAAATAATCCATTGGTTTAGAAAATTTTCTCCCTTTCGAAGAGGAATCCCATAACTTTTTGAAGTTTCATTTCTGTTTTATTAACCAATAGTTAGAATATAATATTTTTCTTAGATTTTTTTTCCTAGAAGTTTTGGATGCCTCCTCAAATTTGAATAGAATTTACAAATACGTGTGTTGAAAATTACCCCTACCAAAGCTACGTGGTTCTCCCATCTGTCAGAGAAATCAGTTTGTCTCCACAAATGCCTTCCTAATTAACAATGAACAAATGCCCTATGAGCAAAATCATGACAGTGTGATTCATATGAAAAAATGACAGAAGGACAAAGTTACAAAAATAAAAAGACACTGAAGCTAATAAAGAAAGCCCAAAGCAACTACATTTTTCCACAGAGATCTGGGGACTGTTTGGAAAGAATTCCAAACTATTTCCTAAAAAATAAGCAAAAATGAAAAATCTGAGGCAGGACTGTACTTCTAAAGACTACAATGCAGTCTAGGCGTTCAGTTGAAGTTCACGATTCTCCAGCAACAAAAGCTATAACATGGATCAAGAAGAATTCAAATGGGTAGTTTGGCAGAAAGAATGCACCTGCAACATAAGGTCATTGCAACTTGCTTCTGCATTACAGCTCAGTTCAGTTGGTCAGTCGTGTCTGACTCTTTGCGACCCCATGAATCACAGCACGTCAGGCCTCCCTGTCCATTATCATCTCCTGGAGTTCACTCAGACTCATGTTCATCAAGTCAGTGATGCCATTCAGCCATCTCATCCTCGGTCATCCCCTTCTCCTCCTGCCCCCAATCCCTCCCAGCATCAGAATCTTTTCCAACGAGTCAACTCTTCTCATGAGGTGGCCAAAGTACTGGAGTTTCAGCTTCAGCATCAGTCCTTCCAAAGAAATCCCAGGGCTGATCTCCTTCAGAATGGACTGGTTGGATCTCTTGCAGTCCAAGGGACTCTCAAGAGTCTTCTCCAACACCACAGTTCAAAAGCATCAGTTCTTCGGTGCTCAACTTTCTTCACAGTCCAACTCTCACATCCATACATGACCACTGGAAAAACCATAGCCTTGACTAGA
>SJYW01035646.1:10405-25694 GCA_006410735.1 Raphicerus campestris | reverse complement strand
CTTCCTGACCTGCATACAGATTTCTCAAGAGGCAGGTCAGGTAGTCTGGCATTCCCATCTCTTTCAGAATTTTCCACAGTTTATTATGATCCACACAGTCAAAGGCTTTGGCATAGTCAATAAAGCAGAAATAGATGTTTTCTGGAACTCTCTTGCTTTTTCCATGATCCAGTGTATGTTGGCAATTTGATCTCTGGTTCCTCTGCCTTTTCTAAAACCAGCTTGAACATCAGGGAGTTCACGGTTCATGTATTGCTAAAGCCTGGCTTGGAGAATTTTGAGCATTACTTTACTAGCATGTGAGATGAGTGCAATTGTGCAGCAGTTTGAGCATTCTTTGGCATTGCCTTTCTTTGGGATTGGAATGAAAACTGACCTTTTCCAGTCCTGTGGCCACTGCTGAGTTTTCCAAATTTGCTGGCATATTGAGTGCAACACTTTCACAGCATCATCTTTCAGGATTTGAAATAGCTCCACTGGAATTCCATCACCTCCACTAGCTTTGTTCGTAGTGATGCTTTCTAAGGCCCACTTGACTTCACAGTTATCTGCTAAAGCAGGAGATTAACAACCTGTTGGGGAGGCTGAGAAAGTGCTTACTCCACTGTCCACTTGAAAGAGAACACAGTGACCGAAAAGGTTGTAAATCACTAGAACTGTGATTTCAGAGAACATGACAAGAATATACCTTAAGAGTCAAAATTAAAGGTCAGTACTTTCCTTGGAGGGCTTGCCAGGTAGCACAGTGCTAAAGAATCTGCCCACAATGCAGGAGCCCCTGGTTCAGTCCCTAGGTCAGAAAGATCCCCTGGAGAAGGAAATGGCAACCCACTCCAGTATTCTTGCCTGGAGAATTGCATGGACAGAGGAGCCTGGCAGGCTACAGTCCATGGGGTCATAAAGAGTCAGGCATAACTAAGTGACTAACACTTTTCACCTTCCTTGCACTTAACAGACGGGGCACACCTCTGTATCAATCGAACTGCAACTTTCAGACCCTTTCCCTGCTTGTCAAAGTTATAAGGAAAACCTTGATCACTTCTTCGAAGGCTTTGATTTTTTTTTTTTTTAACTTTTCAAAAGTCTCATCTAAATGTTTCTTAATAAAACACTGCCGTGTGAAAAGAGTACTCTGGGTGCTTTTTAAAAGTTCTTATGTGTTGTTGTTTGTGTCCCTGCCAAGTTTTAGATATCCTTATAGTAATCCTTCAAAGGAAAGTAACAACTTAAAGCCATATGGGGCTCTAGGTTATTCATTGACACTCAGTTCATTTCAGTTCAGTTCAGTTCAGTCACTCAGTCGTGTCCGACTCTTTGTGATCCCATGGACAACAGCATGCCAGGCCTCCCTGTCCATCACCAACTCCCGGAGTCTACTCAAACTCATGTCCATCGAGTCGGTAATGCCATCCAGCCATCTCATCCTCTGTCATCCCCTTTTCCTCCTGCCTTCAATCTTTCCCAGCAATAGGGTCTTTTCAAAGGAGTCAGCTCCTCAGTTGACACTAGTCATGCTTAGATTTTAGAATGAAGCATCTTCGGTCTGTTGAGATTCTGAAAGTGGCAATTTTTAGTTGTTCTGTTAGCTCCTCCAGAACAGCTCCACCTCCTCCTCCTTCCTCTACCTCTGCAAGCAGCTGAAGTCTAGAGGACTTATCACTTACACTATCTCAATAACTGACACTGGCTAGCACCTCTTATACTTATTCACACGTTAAGAATTATCAGTAGTTAAAACTATATTCAAAATATACATTTAAACATGTATATCTTTACATATGGTGCTTCCCAGGTGGCTCAGCAGTAAAGAAACTGCCTGCAATGCAGAAGCCTCAGGAGATGTGGGTTCAATCCCTGGGTAAGGATGATGCCTTGGAGAAGGCAACAGCAGCCCACTCCAGTATTCTTGCCTGGAGAATCCCATAGATAGAAGAGCCTGGTGGACTATAGTCCATAGGGTCGCACAGAGTTGAACAACGGGTGAAGCAACTTAACACAAACACACATATATCTTTATATACATAAAAATTCCATGTATTGGAATTTGTTTTAATGCATACATGAGAAATAATCAAAATAACAGGAAACAAAAAAAAAAAAATCAAGCCTAGAGTGAATGCAATCCAACATGACTGTCTACAGAGGAATTTTCCCCNGAAAAGGAGAAATGTGTCATATACTCAGTTAATCTGTTGGCGAGCTGGTTCTACAATTCCCTTTCTACCATATTTCAGCAATATTTGGCAGGAAAAAAAAAGAGAGAGAATTTAATGAAGTAGAACCTTGGAGAATATGAAGTTAGGACAGCATGGAAATACAGAGTACTCCTTGCCATAAGCCATGTCCCAGGGAACTTCCCACCATAATCCCAACAGTTTCAAACTTGCCCTTAAAGGAGTCAGCCAACTTGTTTCCCAGTCCAACATCTCTCAAGTCCAGAATTGAAGCGTGGCTGCCGTGTGCCCTCTGGACCTCCATTAGCAATGGCTCCAAGAGAATCCCAAGTTGCTTGCATTGCTGGTGTGAAATAACTTTAGTTTCTGCTTTTAAGGCAAGTGTACATGAGTCTGCCAGCGTGAAACTGATTGAAACAAATATTTCCCAAGTGCCTGCACTGTGGCAGGTACTGAACTAGATGCCAAGAACACAACAGTGAGCAAGATAAATCTGATCTCACTTCTCATGGAATCCATATTATCAGGGCAGACAGAAAATTACACAAGCAATTACAGTGGGGATAGTCATAGACATACTTGACTTTATCATCTACATTCATTCAGACAAGAAAAGAAGAGAAACAAGAAAAGGAAAAGGATGAGCAGGCAGAGGGAAAAAGAGAGAGAGAAAAACGTAACACAAACAAAAAACCCCTCAAACTCTACCCACTGTTATTCTCACTGACATGTCCTGAGTTAAACATGATCCAGAANGAAAAAAAAAGAGAGAGAATTTAATGAAGTAGAACCTTGGAGAATATGAAGTTAGGACAGCATGGAAATACAGAGTACTCCTTGCCATAAGCCATGTCCCAGGGAACTTCCCACCATAATCCCAACAGTTTCAAACTTGCCCTTAAAGGAGTCAGCCAACTTGTTTCCCAGTCCAACATCTCTCAAGTCCAGAATTGAAGCGTGGCTGCCGTGTGCCCTCTGGACCTCCATTAGCAATGGCTCCAAGAGAATCCCAAGTTGCTTGCATTGCTGGTGTGAAATAACTTTAGTTTCTGCTTTTAAGGCAAGTGTACATGAGTGTGCCAGCGTGAAACTGATTGAAACAAATATTTCCCAAGTGCCTGCACTGTGGCAGGTACTGAACTAGATGCCAAGAACACAACAGTGAGCAAGATAAATCTGATCTCACTTCTCATGGAATCCATATTATCAGGGCAGACAGAAAATTACACAAGCAATTACAGTGGGGATAGTCATAGACATACTCGACTTTATCATCTACATTCATTCAGACAAGAAAAGAAGAGAAACAAGAAAAGGAAAAGGATGAGCAGGCAGAGGGAAAAAGAGAGAGAGAAAAACGTAACACAAACAAAAAACCCCTCAAACTCTACCCACTGTTATTCTCACTGACATGTCCTGAGTTAAACATGATCCAGAAAAGATGAAGTCTTGGTTATCACTGCCCACATATAATGCAAATATCTTGCCATGAAATGATCTGAGTGGTTTGAAGGTTTGACCATTAACACAAGACACTGCCTTCTTCTTATCTTCTACTGAATTAATAGCAGCCTAGAAGACAAATGGGTTATGCTGGATTTATTAAAGACAGGATAAACAAATATATCCTCCAATGCAGTGTTTTTCCATAGAAGATTTCAAAGGTAATTTTGACCTTGTGTAAATTTTGTTTAGCAAAATGTGGAAGCTACGTCTCTCCTCCATGATAATGTGGTTTATGGTAGGAAAGAAAAGTTCTAGGCACTTACATGGCCAAAGTTTTTCCCGTTTGATTTCACAAATCACCACATACACGGGTGAAGTGGAGTGGGCGATGGAAGGGTCGTGTTTTCTGCCAAACATTGTAGTTTATTCTCTGTCCTTTTAACTATGCCTGTTGTGCACTGCTGATATCTTCATGTGCAAAGCAGTTCTGAAAAGATCAAAGCCTTTTACCATTAGAACAAGATTTTTCTCACCTGAGAGAATACTGTGTTTAATCTCAGTGCAATTCTTCTTGATACCAATGAGAAGGATCAACAAAACAAAACAAAACAGCCTTTATTTCTATTGGTAGATTCTCAAGATGAGAATCTATTTCCTCTCAGTTTGTTTCCTCATTGGGCATTCCTAGCAACCCTGCTCAAATGAACTAGGTTTAAGGAAGACTCTGGATGAAAGTTACCCCCATGGAACAAAAGAGAATCAGAGTATAAAATGAAGGCAGTTGCCTACAAAATTCAAGCCAATACAAAATTCACCTTTATCTCTATTACATGGATACTTAAAGGGAGAAAGGCAGTAAGTTATCTAGATAATTGTATCAATTCGTCGCATCCTCATACTCAACTACAAAGTTCCTTATTTTCTTTTTGCAAATAGTTCAGTTTCTAAACTTAATTGAAATAAATAACAAAACCAAATGAAACCATTTTCATTCAAAAACTTGATAATTCAGAGAAGGGTATAGTTTGCTATATCAGAGTGATAGCAAACTTTTGCATTACTGTTACATTACAATATTAATTGATATTCAGAAACATGCAAGGCCATGCTACTTTCCCATAAACAGAAGGAGAAAATGTTGAAATGGAGAACCACAACAAGAATGCATAAATAAAATATGAAAAGTTTTGTCATGTTCTATTAGGGTTTTTCATGTTAGCATCCTATTATGTTCGTATTTGTTTGCACTAATATGGAATGAAAATTGCTGAAATGATTGTATGGTCATATCTTGTTAGGCAACTCAAATTCCAAAATTACATGATTCTAATATAAGATGAAAGAAAATTGTTAATATTATAAAAAGTTTCTAATATGATCTGAAGGCCCATTTGGAAAAAAAAAAAAAAAAAGTTTTGTTACTTTGGTGTGATTTCTTGGAGACATTTTCTTTATAGGAACCAGGTGGTGACAAAGGAGAAATTGGGCACAAGGATATCACTGGTGGACTGGATTCATAAATGAAAATATTTCTCTCAGGTAGGCAATATGTTGCATAAATTTTTCTGCATTTTTTATCTATTCTAAACAATTGTGAGTATTGATACAAAGAGTTGAGTTTTATTGTCATTGCTTTTGAATGCAGGAGGTAGCTGCAGTAATTATAGTTTGCCTTTTTTGGTAAGAAAAGCCACTATTAGTAATATTTATCTTCATGATTTGTTTTCATCTGAGAGTTACTGTTAATTGTTAAACAATAAACTAATTGTTAAACAATATAGCTTGGTATATATACTATGAGATAATAAATAGAGGGTGTTGCTTAAGGAAACAATTTTTTGGCACTTACTGAAAAACTTTTTAAATTTATTACACTTATTAAATGTGACAAAGAATCAGTCAGTAGTCTGCCTTATTAAATAATTAGCGGTTAAATCTACACTTACTTTCAATCTGGGTATAAAGGTGATACTCTGGGATCTCAGAAGTAATGTTCGTAATGTAACTTTGGAGTCAAAGTAGACTTTATCAAAACTTGTTTTTATGTTGCAGAAAACTGCCATAAGTAGCAAGTTGAGAACTGAAAAAAATGTTGGAAGAATAAAATAGTTGATTGTAAAGGTCGTTATTTATTCTTTTAAGACTACTGACTTCATACTGTAAGATTCAATACTATAAGATTCAATACTGTAAGATTCCCTAAAATACTATATTTAATTGAAGACTGCCACATTTTAATATTTATCTTAATGTAACATTTTATACACTGAAGGAACCTTTTTCTCAAAGAGACATTATCAATGGTTTACAAAATGATTATGATTGCTTGAAGGACTTGGCTTAGGAAATCTAGTCCTGACATATATTATTTTTACAGAAAAAATAAATTTATCTCAATTGGCTCTTAATGTCAGCTGAAAGGGGAACCATTTAAAATTAGCTGCCAGACACAAAAATCATCTTAGTTGAAATTCAAATTCATTTAGAATATGTTTTAAAGAAAGACAAAGTGACAAAATTAGATTTAAGATAGGGCAACGTTTTTTAAAATGCAGTATATTTTATCTTAAATATGGTATAAGTTGGTTGTCAGAACCAAACTATTTTCATCTCTTTCGCCTATCCTCCTACTCCAAGGGCTCAGCATCATGTTCCAGTTCTTCAGAAATTATTTGGATTAGAACCATTTTGATGCAAACTTCTACAGGGCCATTTGGAACCCTGCAGAGGATCAATAAAACAAATGAAGTGAAATTACAGCTGAACTAATCATGAAAATGTTTAAAATGATAAGACATCAATTCAAGATTTTTCTGAATGCCAATACATCTAACTAATTACCATATCTGTTCTGGATTGGGATGAACCTATGTATCCAGGTCTTGTTATCAAGTCTTGTTCAAGGCAAAGAAAATCAAGTGGAAGAAGTTTCTGAGGTTAGTAATAAAAATTGAAACATCCATACCAATTTGTGATCCATTTCCGATATACTATGTGGCCAAAAGATCAGATTCATCTTGAAAAAAAGAAAGCAAATGCTTCTCATTTAAAAAAAATAAATAACAAGAACCACACCTCTACTTAAAGAATGGCCATCTTCCATAAAGAATGTCTCTTCCTATGTCTACAATGCTAGAGGTTTTTTCAGTGCTGGGAACTTCATATTTATCTATGCTCTAATTAATCAAGATAACATGATCCACCTTCAAATTAATGTTATCTAAACAACGTTTCCAATGTTTTCACTAACTTCCCTTAAATTGCACACATGGTGAAGATGTAACGTGTCACCCAGGCCCCTATCTTTCTGTCTGGTAGTAGTGGAAGCTGCAAAACTTCCACACTGTATTATCTATTGCAATGAGAATCCTGCTAGCCTCAGATCAAATGCTTTTCTTTCCTCAAAGCCCCAACAGTGCTGCCCTCCCCCCGCACCCCCCATAAATTAGCAGTGTTTAGAAGGAGACTTGCCCACATTCTATAGATTACTTGAAGGAAAAGCTCCATCATCCATAATACATTTGGGCTTCTTTCTAGTTGAAGATTTATATATTTTTTTATTGATGGGTTATGAATATTGACACAGGAGATATTCATTGTTTATTGAAGGGTTGTTTACATAAAAGATATTCACAGGCTACCCCCTAAGTCTAGAGGTCCTAAACCAGTGTCAGGGAGCTGTCTGGGTATTTTTTCCCACGTATTGCACTGCCATTCTGCCAACAATAGAGGCCCATTAACGTTTGGCCCTTCAAGTTACTGCAGCCCAAGCCTCAGTGGCAGGACGTCTGCCCAATATGTAAAATAACGGAATGAATGGATTCCTTGGAAACAATGATAACAAGACCTGGCTGAGCTAACTGTGACAGCATGTGGTAATTTTCCAGCCCGCTGGCCCTGTAAAGGAAACTGGGACACAAAGCGGAGACTGCGGGGCAGGCCGGCCTGAATAGCCGCAGACAAGTGCAGAGTATCTGATGATGTCATACGCACAGTTTGACAGATGGGGCTGGACAATTTTGCCCCCTTCAAGTGTGCTCTTAACTATTTGTAGTCCATCGGCTTCTCACTTGGGAAGTTCAATCCTGTAATCACCTGCTTGAAAGACTAAACAAACCTTAACTGTCATGTGCTTGATTCAAGTACCACTAGTTTTATGAAGAAAAATGATATCCATTATTAGTGGCTGAATGCTGAGGAGGGCCGTGGGGGAGAGAGTGCTGCTGTGGATTAATGCATCATCTCTGCTTTCAGCTGTGGGCCAGGTTTTGAGTCTAGCTCTCACTGAATCCTGCCATACACTTTGAATAGCATAATGAAGTATTGTTATGGCCCCCGTCTAGTCATTACATCAGGGAAACAGACATCTAAAGTTATCAAAACTGATTACTAGCTGAGCTTTTGTGTCTATAAAATAAATGTGTTAAAAGAAGGTTTGTTGTTTTTTTTCCCCCAGTCTTCTGGGAGTTCTCCCAAGGTTGGATGTTTTCGAGTTTATAACATTGAGTGTCACTATTTGGAAGTTGGTGCTAGGGCGTAGCTATACACAGCCCCTCTCCCAAAACACGTTGGTATGTAGATCTGCGTGTGTGTGTGTGTGTGTGTGTGTTTAAGTTGGTGCATGGGAGACAGAGAAAATGAAGATTGACAACATTTATAAAAATGAGACACAACTCAATTAAAATTCATCGAAAATAGTAAATGAACCAGCGTACTTGGTTTAATTGTAACGACACAAGACTGTCTTTTTCCTCCCTTCAAATAAGTAGTTGCTTTGGATCTCACATGTCTCTGCCATTTTATTCCTGTTGTTCTTTTTATTTACTTTCCAAGGAATTTATGTAAATATATGTAGGCTACAGAATGGGTCTCAGATACAGCTTTATTCTTTAATCTTTTCATCAAATAGCTAACCAAGGCGGGATAGCCAAAGGATTCTATTTGTTGAGAAGTGATATCTCTCCCACCGAAAAGCAAGGCACACTGCCTAGCTTGTGGAAACAAGAATAACAGTGATAGCATGATGCAAAAAATTAATGGTTAGTATTTACAAATTATCTTTTCATCTAGGAAAGTACCACACACTCAGCTAACTTTCCTGAGTCTTACAAACTATAGAGGTTGTATAGAAGTTGTGCTTAACTTAGCTTTCCCTGTCTTATGTAACATAGTTGTTGGATAGAGAAAAGGTAAAAGTAAGGGGAATTCTCCCTCTCATTCCTAAAGACTTAGTATTATGCCCAGCTCACCTCTACCCTCAGCCTCCACCCTCATTTTTCAGATGTGAAGAATCAAACCTATCGCTGATATCCTCTACCATTCCCTGCTCACCTGGACACAAGCAGGCTATGCGTTGGTCATCTTTCATGTATTAATTCTATTTTGAGTGTCTGTTATCTGCTTGGTATTGGGCTGTAGCTTTATCCTGTGCAAATACTCCAACGTCTTTAAAGTCAGTCTAAGAGAATTATTTGCACAATGTACATTTGCACCAGTGGTTACTTTTCAAAGGCAGAGTTGTGGCTCATAAACAGCCATAATCTCTACCAGGGCTGTGCCGAAGTTTGAGGGTCTAAATGGCCGCCAACGTCTATGCAGAGGAAGAAGATCATGACAGGGCACAGGGCTTATGAAGAGGAGTTCATCTCTGCTTCCCACATTTCTGACTAAGTAACACTAAGGGCATCCCTCTACGTTTTTGCACCAGATGGAGCTCCCCATCTGTTACAGAAACCCAAATTGTTTAATTCGTAGCTATGGTACTTGCATCCCTACAGGAGACTGAGAAGGTGAGAGGAAAGGGGGACAAAAAAAGTGGGGATAGGTAATGAGGGCTTTCTACTGTCACACGTCATAATCTGAAGCTATCCATAAGCTGTTCTCTGAGACTCGATTCTGGTCCAGGTGGGGCTCTCTTAGAAACCTGGAGATTGTGGGCATAAAGTTCAGTGAAGGAACAGTGGCACACTAGTTTGGAAAAAGAAACAGAATCCTTCATTCTCATTGTCAACACCAAGTAAAAGTGTATTAACACATTGGCTTTCTCAGAGTTTTCATCTGACCAAAAAGCCAAACTACTGAGGTTCATCAAAGTAATATCAGCTAGAAAGACAATCATGGTAGTATTTCATAGTAGGCTTCCCTGTGGCTCAGAGGTTAAAACGTCTGCCTCCAATGCAGGAGACCTGGGTTCGATCCCTGGTTTGGGAAGATCCCCTGGAGAAGGAAATGGTAACCTACTCCAGTATTCTTGCCTGGAGAATCCCATGGATGGAGAAGCCTGGTAGGCTACAGTCCACGGGGTCACAGAGTCAGACACGACTGAGCGACTTCACTCACCTTCACATAACCTGGCAGGATATTCAAAAGACATTGATAGATGGCATTTCCATACACATTTAATTCCACCTGTAAAAAATATCAGTAAAGATAATGTCATATTAAGTCAGGCCAAGGATCATCCAGCCCAATGTGCCAATTAGTCATTTGGAAGGATGTACTGTCATTCAAGTTTGCACTTCCAAATAGTAATTTACTTCTGAAAACATGACTAATTCCTTAACAATAAACTATAAGTGCCAGTACTTGACCTATCTAAAGATTTCTTCAATCTGCTGGGGCAACAAGATTTATAAATATATCAGCCACCTCATAAAACTATGCTTCATGTTTATCCAAAATTTACAATTCAGTTCAATTAAATAAATAATCATTAAGGAGTCACCTAGCAAATGGCATTATGCAAGAACAGCCAGAAATACAAAAGTGGACAAGAAGGCTTCTGAAAACATAAAATCAGTTAGAGTGAGATATGCATAGACATGTGTTGGCAATAATGATGGAGTAAAAGGTATACCATGAAAAGAAGATACAAGTCATATATAAAGTCTAGAGAAATAGCCCGCAAAGAGAGTGCTGGAGTTTGGGGAACATACCCATGCTTGTCCTAGAAATACTATACAACAGTTTCTAAACTTAAATCAAGATGTTACCCATACCCAGTCTTCATCTTTCTAAAGCCCAGTCTCGTCTTTTAGTTTATCTGCCTTCAGAAAGCACCCTTTAACCATTTTGTCATTTCAGTGGCTCTTCTCTGGACGTTTTCCAATTGCATCACTTATTTAATTATGTTTCCATCCTAATTTTCCATTAAGCATGTTTAAGTGTAAATGGACTTCTGAACTTGATATGTAAAAATAAGAAGGAAAACCGTCAGATCGAAGTCCAAAGTATGGTAGGTCAAACCTTAGAGTATAGAATTGTACATAGTTCTTTATATTCATTTCTTCTATAGAACAGTTCAAGAAGAGATTGAATTAGAGAAAGGAATTTGAAGATAGGGACAAAGAGATTCATGCGGTTCTTAGGGATTATTTTGCGAAAACTTTGAGGGTGAATTCACATAATTCACCAAAACACCCAATTCTGCTGCTAACTGTTTGTATAACTGTAGTTAATGCATGTTACAGCCTAAGTTTGAATGGCTGTACTTGGTTGTGGGTATAACAGACCTATTTTTATCATTTTCTAAGTGTGATGTTTGAAAAATTATTGATCCTTTCTGCATATTCTTTCTTTATTGGTAGAACAGAAATGATAGCTATGTTACATAGTTGTCAGTCCAGCAACTAGAATACAAAGGGTTTAATAAATTCCATAACCTGCTGCTCTAAACATCAACAAAAATAATAAAGGCTCTCTTCTTTTAACTGCAAAATGAAACGTTTTGTCAAAAGTGGTACAGTTGCTTTTGACTCTGAAAAATCTGTTTCTGTAAAGCAGAAATCTATAGTTAAATAAGATGATAAATACCATTTTCTGCTTATTTATTTTAAAAAGGAGACATAATTTGGGAGACTCAAATGAGGAAGCAGGAGTAACTGAAAGGAAGTGGGTCTCACTGTCTTGAGCCTTGCAATCAGTCGAGGTCTGGACCTCACTAATTGAATGACCACAAGCAAGTCAGGGAACTTTTCCAAAATCACCTGTAGAAAGGGGTTATTCATGCTCACCTCAATCTAAAAGCCCTTTTCAACTTCAAAGTGCTATCACAACATTAGTTATTGTCTTAGATTATAGAAGCTAGCTTCTCCAGAGGTGTTTCAGCAGTTTTGTTACCAGAACAATTAAAGCTAAAAGTTGATAAGAATATGATTTTTTAATATCTTATTCAAAATATTTACTTACATTTAAAAATTCAAAATTGCATGAAATTTCTTCTATGAAAGGTTTCTTTATAATTGCTGCTTGCTCACTGTATTCAATTTTATGTCTAAAGCAAGGTCTGCATTCTGTGCATACCCATCAATGTTATTGTGTATTCAGATCTGTTTCTCAAACTAATTAGAATATGTTGGGAGAGATTCTATTTCAATTTAGGATGTTTTGTTAAAAATTTCTTGAAACCAATTCACCAATTTTCATTAAGTCCCTTCTGAAAGAAGGCATTGAGATAGGGGCTGCAATAAATACAAAATGAATAAGATTAAGTCACCAACCTCAAGAAATTGCCCAAACTGGTAAAGTATGAAACAGGTACACAAATGATTATTACTGAGGATAAGACAAATGCTCTGAGAGAAATAAAAACCAAGTTTTATGAGAGAATCAAACAAAGAAAAGATACACTTCACCTGGAGAATAATTTCACTTGCAATTAGAAAAGTTCTTTTCAGGACGGGTCTGCCAATAACTTGCAAATTAAATATCTGAAAAGACTATAATTATAATGTGGGGTGGCCCATTTAAAGAAGTCCCACTTAACATAATGTGATTTCAACAGTAATAAGATAAAGGATACATAGTTCAAGCATATATGGATCCTCTTTTTTGAAGGGCACAAAGGAGTTTTACTCTTTTTTTTTCCTTGAAATGGGTCACCCTATCTAATAGGATCACAGAGTTTTGGTTTTTTTTTAATTTGAGATGATATAGACTTCCTAGATGAAGACGCCCCACTCCATCTGTGTTCGTGGACACCATGGGAAGTCCCGCATGTGTAGAGCCCACTGGCACTTCTCTGGGTGAGTCAGTCTTCTCAGCCATCAGGGTATCACCAGGTCACACAGACCTCCAAAGAAGGAGGCAGCTCCCGAAGAGACCCCTATCTAGGCTATCTTTCTTCAGAGTCTAGTGGCCCTCTCTAAAGGGTAGGGTCCCTCACCCCCCCCCCCCCCCCCACCCCGGTCTGGGTCTGGGTGCCATTAGCGCACTGAAGCAGCAATTTCACTAAATTGTACCTTAGTAGCCCCTATTACGAAAGGAAGTGTGAATGCTGCCAAGCCCTTTCCTAACTGGCAATGGAATCACAGGTCAGAAAACATCTTTAGCAAGCATAAATTATTAGGCTCACTATAAAAGAGAGCTGACAGATGAAACAGGCATTTCCATGGGTGAACAATACAGCTTCAATTCAAAGACTGCTGATTGGGTGTTCAGCCTCCCAGCATAAACAGCTATTCAGATTTTAAACTGTAACCAAGTGTATAAAGAGAAGGAATGCCACGGCCACTTCAGGATCTTTAGAATGATTCAACAAGGGATGTGAATATAAATAAAACGTCACCCTATAGGTTGGGTATTTCTTCCTCTTCCCAAGGGTGCTTCTCAGTCCGTGAAACAGAAGGCCAGTGTGTAAGACTTGAGTCCACTCTGGAAAGTTCTCCCACTGGCTGTCCCAGGTCCCTCCCAGGAGATGCGCCCTGAGCACCCCAGCCTCACTCTCCTCCTTCCTGGTCTGAGTAGTTTCCAGCCTCTGCTTTTGTAAGATGTTGTCTGTATTCATGGGGCGAGGCTGTTGGGGATGAGGTCACAAACATGTAATTATCAACCTCTTAGCAATGCAAAGCATCTTACTCCTAAGGAGAGTAGATGCTGCCAGTTTCTTGCGGCGATGCCACAAAGGAAGAGCGCCTCCCCAAGATAAAATTCTGTGTAGTTAACAAAAATGAAAGGCATTTATATCTATGTTTTGCTGAAGGGAGCAGTTCCCAGATGCTTCAAGCATTTCTCAGGAGAAAGTGATGAGAACCTAAGACCATCTGCAATCTTTGGTTGTATGTAAATCTCCAGTTAAAATAGAAGCGGGTAGCTGCGTATATCTACAAACGGGAAATGCAAGAGGGCTTCATGCTTGCTAAAAGAACACTTGGCCATCTTACCAGCAGGGTACAATTTTTTAACAATGTCAAAATTCGGGACAGTTCCATGTTGGGCTTAAATTTTGTGCCCTTAAGTTCCAGAAGGTCAGCAGAAGTCACTTTAGGCACGAGTGACAAAGGAAGTGACCTGGAGTTTCTTTCCTAAGGGACCTGGTCTCTAGTTTCTCAAAGACCTACATGCTAAGTCCTCTGCCCCCAACCTTTGCCCTGTGGGGTCAGTTTAGGCCTCTCTTCTTACACAAAAAGGCACCTGTTATCACAGAAACATAAACACTTGTCAGTGGTCACATCTGGATTAATTTGTCAGTAGTTTCCACCACAGGCTGGAAGTCCACCCAGAGAAGCCCCAGGTCTGGGGAAAACTCTGATTGTTTTTAATGAATCTGAGCACACAAATAGAGTTTAAATACAAGATCTAGTCAGAGGAGCTTAAAATTGTAACTTAAATGTATTTGTTTCATCTTGATATGTTTTCATGAGATCATAATTGTGAAAAATGCACTGGAATCCCAGAAGTAACTATTTAAAAACCTGTTTGGGAATGATGTTTCTCTACACTGCCTGGAATTGCAGAAACAAATGGGCCTTTCCTCTCTTCAGTTCAGCTCAGTTCAATTGTTCAGTCATGTCCAGCTCTTTGTGACCCCATGGACTGCAGCACGCCGGGCCTGCCTGTCCATCACCAACCCCCAGAGTCTACTCAAACTAATCTCCATTGAGTCAGCAATGCCATCCAACCATCTTATCCTCCATCATTCCCTTCTCCTCCTGCCCTCAGTCTTTCCCAGCATCAGGGTCTTTTCCAATGAGTCAGCTCTTTGCATCAGGTGGCCAAAGTATTGGAGTCTCAGCTTCAACTTCAGTCCTTCCAGTGAACACCTTTCTCCTTAAGTACCTCTTTTTATTGTCCTTGCCTCCTGGAATATACTGGTAACATTGTATTTAGATGATAAGAATAAAGTCCATTATTTGCAAATAAACAAGGAATTCTACTGCTGAGAACGACTCAAAATGTGCCATAAAAGAAACTGTGACTTGAAAAAGGAGAAAACTGCACATGTCTGTGATTAGATAAGCCTTTTATAACCTATGACTTGAGAAATCT
This sequence comes from Raphicerus campestris, assembly GCA_006410735.1. Classification (NCBI taxonomy): domain Eukaryota; kingdom Metazoa; phylum Chordata; class Mammalia; order Artiodactyla; family Bovidae; genus Raphicerus; species Raphicerus campestris. The sequence goes on along the minus strand of SJYW01035646.1, from coordinate 10,809 downwards.
GTATGCAGGTCAGGAAGCAACAGTTAGAACTGGACATGGAACAACAGATTTTCCAAATAGGAAAAGGAGTACGTCAAGGCTGTATATTGTCACCCTGCTTATTTAACTTCTATGCAGAGTACATCATGAGAAACACTGGGCTGGAAGAAGCACAAGCTGGAATCAAGATCCTGGAAGAAATATCAATAACCTCAGATATGCAGATGACACCACCCTTATGGCAGCAAGTGAAGAAGAACTAAAGAGCCTCTTGATGAAAGTGAAAGAGGAGAGTGAAAAACTTGGCTTAAAGCTCAATATTTAGAAAATGAAGATCATGGCATCCGGTCCCATCACTTCACAGGAAATAGATGGGGAAACAGTGGAAACAGTGTCAGACTTTATTTTGGGGGGCTCCAAAATCA
>SJYW01035645.1:252691-311060 GCA_006410735.1 Raphicerus campestris | reverse complement strand
GAGGCTCTTTAGTTCTTCTTCACTTTCTGCCATAAGGATGGTGTCATCTGCATATCTGAGGTTATTGATATTACTCCCAGAAATCTTGATTCCAGCTTGTGCTTCATCCAGCCTAGCATTTCACATGATGTATTCTGCATATAAATTAAATTAGGAGGGTGGCAGTATACAGCCTTCACATACTCTTCCAAATTTGGAACCAGTCTGTTGTTCCATGTCTGGTTCTAAGTGTTCCTTCCTGACCTGCACACAGGTTTCTCAGCACGCAGGTAAGGTGGCCTGGTGTTCCTGTCTCTTTAAGAATTCTGTCTTCCACATGCTGTTTTCAAAACTCATGCCTCAGATATAAATAAGAAGAAATTTTGAAAATAAAAGAATGGAGAATATGTACTAGGGAACCATTATCCGAAATAAAATTGATATAGTTGCTAAATGGATGTTTGGAAGGGAAAATAAGGCATTTTAGAGTTGAGAAGAGTTACCACATTGTGATGAATAAAATGAATTCACCAGGAACGTGTAACAATTTTAAACTAATAAGTACCCTATAACATACCTTCAAAATTTATAAAGGAGAAATTGACAGAATTTAGTAACTGATACATCTACCATCATAATATCAATACATATATTTTAAAAAGAGATACTGAGAATGAATAAGTATTCAGTATTAAGAACTTATAGTGATTAAAAGCAGGAGAATCAGCTTTAAAACATAAGGAAGAAATATATGAGCAGAGATTCATATAATAAAGACTAAGGTACTGTAAGAGAAATTAAAGTAACCAAGAAAATTTTGAAAACCTAATAAAATTTAAAAATTTTAATGATATTAATCAAAATTAAAAGAAAAAAGCACAAGTAAGCCGTGTGAAAAATGAAAAATAAATGAGCAATAGAGATACAGTGAATATTGAAGTACTGAAGTATAACTATGANAAAGTCTGTCACTGTTTCCCCATCTATTTCCCATGAAGTGATGGGACTAGATGCCATGATATTCGTTTTTGGAATGTTGTGTTTTAAGCCAGCTTTTTCACTCTCCTCTTTCACTTTCATCAGGAGGCTCTTTAGTTCTTCTTCACTTTCTGCCATAAGGATGGTGTCATCTGCATATCTGAGGTTATTGATATTACTCCCAGAAATCTTGATTCCAGCTTGTGCTTCATCCAGCCTAGCATTTCACATGATGTATTCTACATATAAATTAAATTAGGAGGGTGGCAGTATACAGCCTTCACATACTCTTCCAAATTTGGAACCAGTCTGTTGTTCCATGTCTGGTTCTAAGTGTTCCTTCCTGACCTGCACACAGGTTTCTCAGCACGCAGGTAAGGTGGCCTGGTGTTCCTGTCTCTTTAAGAATTCTGTCTTCCACATGCTGTTTTCAAAACTCATGCCTCAGATATAAATAAGAAGAAATTTTGAAAATAAAAGAATGGAGAATATGTACTAGGGAACCATTATCCGAAATAAAATTGATATAGTTGCTAAATGGATGTTTGGAAGGGAAAATAAGGCATTTTAGAGTTGAGAAGAGTTACCACATTGTGATGAATAAAATGAATTCACCAGGAACGTGTAACAATTTTAAACTAATAAGTACCCTATAACATACCTTCAAAATTTATAAAGGAGAAATTGACAGAATTTAGTAACTGATACATCTACCATCATAATATCAATACATATATTTTAAAAAGAGATACTGAAAATGAATAAGTATTCAGTATTAAGAACTTATAGTGATTAAAAGCAGGAGAATCAGCTTTAAAACATAAGGAAGAAATATATGAGCAGAGATTCATATAATAAAGACTAAGGTACTGTAAGAGAAATTAAAGTAACCAAGAAAATTTTGAAAACCTAATAAAATTTAAAAATTTTAATGATATTAATCAAAATTAAAAGAAAAAAGCACAAGTAAGCCGTGTGAAAAATGAAAAATAAATGAGCAATAGAGATACAGTGAATATTGAAGTACTGAAGTATAACTATGAAGTATAACTATATCTCTACTCTAGATAAATATCAGCAAATTGAATTTAAAAAGCCAGATACAAGAAAAGCACACTATATTATTTTGTTTATAAATGTACAATATAAGTAACTAAACAATATTTTATTATATTTATGTTTACAACCAGATGATGTAAAACCACAAAGAAAAACAGGAAAATAGGAATTATAAAATACAAAGTTTAGAACTGTAATTTGACTAGGGATGGTAATTTGACTAGGGATGAGTACATAGAGGGCTTAAAAGTCTTTGTTTTTATTCTTTTTTTTCCAAGGTAAGTAATGGGAACATGCTGTACTATTTATTTGTATTCTTAATGCCTTAATATATATAATATGCTCTTTGATATAAATATAATTTTTAATAATTTTAATTAAAACATCTTAAATATGTAGCTGCATGTGATATATTAATAATAGAAAACAGCTTGGTTAAAGGATACTTCCTGAGTTTAATTTTAAAATATGCCCTAAAACCAATATTTTACTTTTATTAGAAATGAAAATACTTAGTTTTACTTTTAGACAATGAATGCTGAAATAATAATCCTTTTGCAAAGATACATATTTAGGTCACTGCTTTTTAATTCTGAGCTTGCTGTTATATCACCCAAACATTTAGTCCATCTGTCTTCAGGCAACAATGGAGCATGGAAATAATGCTTGCTTAAACTTATAAGGTATGTTACTTGGTGGCTGCTTTACTTGATAATCTCTCAAATTTATGGAAAATATGGACAACCAATGACAACCTATGTCAGATGGTTGATATAAGTTCATTTTCTTGGACTTACTATTTACTAACAATAGGGATGTTAAGTCAACTGAGGTCTGGAGATTTGTCACCTATCAGAGTTGACTGAAATATTTTGATAAATTTTTTGCAAGCAATAGAAAATGAAAGTGAAGTCGCTCAGTCGTGTCCGACTCTAAGCGACCCCATGGACTGCAGCCCACCAGGCTCCTCTGTCCATGGGATTTTCCAGGCAAGAGTGCTGGAGTGGGGCGCCACTGCCTTCTCTGGTGCAAGCAATATGGCAGGCTATATAATGGTGCTGGGTTTGGGAGACTGAGCCAGCTCCATTGTTTCTCTCAGTAGAGCTAGCTTGTCATAGACATATTCAGAAACTAGGATCCTGAGGTCCTTAAAATGACTTTTATTTTTCCCTTTGGGGAGATATTTGCTCTTTCTATGATATAAGGACTGTTGATGAATAATGATTCTTATAATCACATTTCTGAAAGCATCTTTTCTTTGTCTTTGTATTGGCTATCCATTCATATGTACAATTACAAAGCTACTGTAACATGACCTATTTTGTATAGTTAATTTCTCTAGTAACAATAATATCTATGTTAAAAAAAAAAAGGAAGGTCTGGAAACTGAAAGCTACTTATTCCTTCAAGTCACAAAACAAAAATAAATTCTTGACCATGTAATACTGAGCTACTATCATTTAATAATTTAGCTACTCATAAGGAATAGCATGTCAGAAGATAATGTAAATATTTTTCTGTTGGTTTCTTGCTTAGAAAAACCAGTAGTAATTTTTATTCTTCCCATTTTTTCTAAATTGTAATTCAGTGTGGTAGACAGCAAATTGTACTGGAGCACATCATATTTATTTTGCATCTGTTAACACACTGTTGGGAACTCTGCAGACCTTGCCTCGGAAGGTACTTTTAGATTGTGTCTATTTCTGTATTCAGGTTATTCAGGTATCTTTTTCTAAATGCTTCTATATTCTGAGACATGCCTAATTTCCTTACTTAATAATAAAACAGCCCGTGACTCATTGTAAATCAGTAGGGGTCCAGCAATAAGGTGCAATACATCACAAAAGCAGTGCAGCTATCATTGGAGATAATAAGCAGGTGCATTAATATTCATGCTATATGACATCCTGGTTGTGCTTCTAAGAAGCTGTAGAATACATTCCAGGTTTAATGTTCACCAATAGATGTTTGCCAGTGATTTTCAGATATTTCTTGTAGCAATTCATTCAAAGCATCACTGGGTAATTTAGAAAACTTTCATCCTTGGTTTCCATTTACTTAATTGTATACTCAGCTCATGTATCTCAGTGAGCATGCATAATCCTTCCTGGTTGGACTTTGGCTCTTTCTTTTTCTCACCTGGAAGTGCTGTTGTATCAGGCAGATTGTATGTGTGTGTCTGTGTATGTGGTATGGTGTGTGCGGTGGGGGTCAGATGGCAATGAAAGGGAGAAAACTACATGCATTATCGTATACAGTTCAGTATTCCCCTAGTGTCAAAGAAACACATTTGGACTTTGTTTCCATATGGAGTGACCTATGAGGGAAGATAAGAAAATAATACTTTGTTATAAGTGATACAGAGATACCAATAAAACAGGAATACCACATAACAATACACGGGCTGGGCACTGTCCACATCCAGAGGCCACCACACACCACCCTCCAGAATTACACGATGTAGCAACACCACAAATAAGGCACATGAAAGTGGAATCCTGTTCGATTAATACATGTCCTTATTTAATTTACCTATAAATAAGTTTATAATAAACCAAACATATTATGCATATGGATAATGTTTGGTAGCATGCATCTTAGACTAAATATCCTTCTTGTTTGAAATTGTTTTTGATTTTTTTTATTTTTCCAAGCATTGATAAAGACCTTTTCCACCTATTTTAGAATCTTGACTATATATCTTCTGTGTCTTCCTAGCTTCCCAAGCAGTGAAGGGATAGGGTTGGGAAGAAAAGGAATATTCTACCATCCAGAGAAGAGTGGATGGTGAGGCTTAAAATTAGTCAGTAGTCAAACATCAAGCAAAAAAAAAAAATAGAGTCAGACTCTTTACTCCAGTTCTGATGATGGTAGGAGAAATTTGGGGATATATGTCTGCAGTATGAACAAGGACTTCCCATCAATCTTCTTAGAAACATAGAAGTAAAATGAACATTTTCAAGAAATACTGGAGCCTTGCTCACCATCTTTTCCTCCTGTCCAATTTAAGTGCTGACATTTCCTGGTTTGTGACCAATGACTTTTTACTCACTGTCGTGTTCATGTTTTTCATAGTGATAAGCAGTCTTTCTTCTTGGCCTGAGTATGTGAAGATTCACTCATTTTGATGTTGGCTTTAGCTATTGGTAAATCAGTGTGTCTTGAACCATAATTCTCTGGGCAACTAAAGCCCTCAAAAATAGTTTCTTCCATATTACAAATTGAAGAAACTTTGTAACTTCTCATTCTGTCCCTGAATGAACCACTATAGGGAATTTCAAAGCACATGCCAAAATGTAGATTTGCTTGGTATTGAATATTTGGCATTAATTGACTATTCTTGCTTAGTAAGTTCCAAATACTGGCTCATAATTCCACCTAAAGAATTTTGTAAAATTAGTATGTACAAATTAATATGTGTGATATACCTCAATCTAAATAAAAGTAGCATCAGTAAAGTCAAGGAAAGAATATTGCAGCTCTAGTGGATAATTATTACATTACTGATCATCTCAATTTACTTTCTTACTTGGACAAGGAAGTTAAAAAATGAACAAACAAAAGACAAATCTTGGTCATAATAACAATTATACAAGGACATTTATTCAAGTGTTTAAGAAATAATTGGAGAAATCCATGAAGACCATCATATGCCATGCCATATGCTGATAGCATATGTGCTGCTCGGTCACTTCAGTCGTGTTCAACTCTTTGTGGCCCCGTGGGCTGTAGCCCGCCAGGCTCCTCTGTCTATGGGCTTCTCTAGGCAAGAATACTGGAGTGGGTTGCCCTACTCTCTTCTAGGGGATCGTCCGAACCCAGGGATCAAACCTGCACCTCCTGCATCTCTCACATTGCAGGAGGATTCTTTACCCAGTGAGCCACTTTGGAAGTCCCTGCTGATAGCATATTTTGCTCTAATTTTCATGACATGGGAAACTACTGGAAAATGATTAGCATTATTACCTTTAAGAGATGAAAATTATTAATGCTCTTACAGAATGTTTATCATTACATCAACTAAATACTTTTTCAAATTTCACTTATCTGATAAATATAGGTAGCCACATAACCTAATTAAAATTTTGTTACACATATATACTATACTGAATATAAAGCAAAGCTTTTCTTCAAAATAATCTCTCAGAAATTCTTAGCCTGCTTTATGTTCAAATGACTATAAAATCACATATTATGTTTAATTAGTTTATTTTGAAAAAAGGTGTATTTGGGGAAGGCATTAATCTAAAACAATGTTAAATAAAAGTGAACTTCGAATGTTATTTAGGTCACCTGATAGATACTATTAAAAAAGGAGACAAGTATATCACAGATGTAGTAATTATTTTTGATGGTCTCAAAATTGCCAAAAATACATATTGTTGTAAAGAAGCCTCTTAATAATCACTTTAAATAGTAATATAGAATTTTTATTTTNTAAAAAGGAGACAAGTATATCACAGATGTAGTAATTATTTTTGATGGTCTCAAAATTGCCCAAAATACATATTGTTGTAAAGAAGCCTCTTAATAATCACTTTAAATAGTAATATAGAATTTTTATTTTAAGATAGGAGATATAGGCAATGAACTCAAAGTGCAGAGTATAAGTATCAAAGATTCTAACTTTATCTTAAAGAGGAGTAAATCAGATGCTTGATCTGTGATGGAGGGTTGTCAAATGTAGTGACAGTCAGCTATGTTTCAAGACAGTGCTAAGTGGAGATATGATGGCTACTGATCTCAGGCTCAGATGGCAAAGGACAGTTCTCCAAGGTAGGTGGTACTCCCTAAAAGACCTGGAATAATGGTAATAGCTTACTTTGAACAGTGTCACTGGATTTGTGGTCTCCGAAGAATATTTAACAGTGGGACCAAAGACAGGTCTCAGTCACGCAGATCTTTGTGCAGCAAAATTTTATTTCAAGTGACAGGACAGAGAAAGCTTCTGACATAGACACCAGAAGGGCGTAGAAAGAGTACCCACCCTCATTAGTTTAAACAGGGCCTTATATACTTCTCAACTGGCTGCTAAGAACAGATAAAAAGAATACCTCAAGGTTTGTAAAAATGCCACCAGATCCTTTCCCAGGACATACATCTAGGATAATTTTGGCACAAGATTAGCCAGGGAGAATGGGTTCTGGGTGAAAGTCTCTGGGTAAGATATACTGTTGCTGTGTAATCAGAGGGACAAGTCTTGAGAAACATGTTCCCAGGCAAGATTTGCTATAATTAAAATCATTAGCATAGAGCTAAGAAAGGCATTTCTATGAGTAAAACATTGTGTTGTGTAGTCATTAGTTCTGGACCTGAAGCAAGGCCAGTTCTTGGGCAAGATACATTGTGCACAAGGCTTAAGGAAAGCATAAGTGAGAATGTTCACTTCCTCCTTAAAGGCCTTAGACCGCCTGCCTAAGCTTTAACTCTCTCCATGGGGATAGGTGTTTTGATTGGGAGAGGGCTCTGCCACCCATCAACATGAGCCTCTTGCAGAATGCTAGTCTAGAAGCAACTCACATCATTCAGATGGCAATCCATTCCAAATGAGCCAGTATGAGAATTTTTTTATTAAGAATAAAAAGGAAGAAAATAACAAGAAAATCCAATAATAGTTGAATCCTCTGCCAGAAAAATCATACCACAAACCAGAGGAAAATTTTGATAGAAACATCTTAGTGAACTAATAAAATTAGAAGAATCATTTTCTTTATAAAATAAGATTTCAAATCAAGACTTTAGAGGAAAAAAAGAATTTAGAGAGGGTGCTGTAAGACAGTAGAAGAAATGAGAGACAAAAGGCTCAAGGAAAGATGCAGAAGAGAAAAAGTAGAGGAATAAAAGTCAAACTGGAATCTCCAGAAACATTCATCAACACACCCAAAATCAAAGTACAGGATATGACTGAGGGAGTAAAATTAAAAAGAGATGTAGACATCAAAGACAGAAGAAATAAAACTATGCCCCAAAGACTTAATAGACTAAAGAAAGTCTTGAATCTTTAGACTTAAAAGGCAAGTTGTGTCTAGAAAAGAGACAGACAACAAAAAACTTAGCAAAATTATTACACTTAAAAGATATTGTAGGCTTCCAAGCAATTAAAAAAAATCCAATTCACTTGTAAAAAAAAAAAAAAGGGAAAAAAAATTCAGGCTCCAGTTTTATGATATTTCTCCTTGGCATCACTCAGTAGTGTTATGGTTGCAAAGAGTCAGACATGACTGAGCGACTGAACTGAGGGCTGGCTGATTCACATTGTTATATGGCAGAAATCAACACAATATCATAAACAGTTTTCCTCCAATGAAAAATGAATACAAATTAGTACTTCCATTGTGGCAGTAGATGAGAACCCACCTGTCAGTGCAGGGGCCNTTTGTAAAAATGCCACCAGATCCTTTCCCAGGACATACATCTAGGATAATTTTGGCACAAGATTAGCCAGGGAGAATGGGTTCTGGGTGAAAGTCTCTGGGTAAGATATACTGTTGCTGTGTAATCAGAGGGACAAGTCTTGAGAAACATGTTCCCAGGCAAGATTTGCTATAATTAAAATCATTAGCATAGAGCTAAGAAAGGCATTTCTATGAGTAAAACATTGTGTTGTGTAGTCATTAGTTCTGGACCTGAAGCAAGGCCAGTTCTTGGGCAAGATACATTGTGCACAAGGCTTAAGGAAAGCATAAGTGAGAATGTTCACTTCCTCCTTAAAGGCCTTAGACCGCCTGCCTAAGCTTTAACTCTCTCCATGGGGATAGGTGTTTTGATTGGGAGAGGGCTCTGCCACCCATCAACATGAGCCTCTTGCAGAATGCTAGTCTAGAAGCAACTCACATCATTCAGATGGCAATCCATTCCAAATGAGCCAGTATGAGAATTTTTTTATTAAGAATAAAAAGGAAGAAAATAACAAGAAAATCCAATAATAGTTGAATCCTCTGCCAGAAAAATCATACCACAAACCAGAGGAAAATTTTGATAGAAACATCTTAGTGAACTAATAAAATTAGAAGAATCATTTTCTTTATAAAATAAGATTTCAAATCAAGACTTTGGAGGAAAAAAAGAATTTAGAGAGGGTGCTGTAAGACAGTAGAAGAAATGAGAGACAAAAGGCTCAAGGAAAGATGCAGAAGAGAAAAAGTAGAGGAATAAAAGTCAAACTGGAATCTCCAGAAACATTCATCAACACACCCAAAATCAAAGTACAGGATATGACTGAGGGAGTAAAATTAAAAAGAGATGTAGACATCAAAGACAGAAGAAATAAAACTATGCCCCAAAGACTTAATAGACTAAAGAAAGTCTTGAATCTTTAGACTTAAAAGGCAAGTTGTGTCTAGAAAAGAGACAGACAACAAAAAACTTAGCAAAATTATTACACTTAAAAGATATTGTAGGCTTCCAAGCAATTAAAAAAAATCCAATTCACTTGAAAAAAAAAAAAAAAGGGAAAAAAAATTCAGGCTCCAGTTTTATGATATTTCTCCTTGGCATCACTCAGTAGTGTTATGGTTGCAAAGAGTCAGACATGACTGAGCGACTGAACTGAGGGCTGGCTGATTCACATTGTTATATGGCAGAAATCAACACAATATCATAAACAGTTTTCCTCCAATGAAAAATGAATACAAATTAGTACTTCCATTGTGGCAGTAGATGAGAACCCACCTGTCAGTGCAGGGGCCATGGGTTTGATTGCAGTTCTGGGAAGATTCTGTATGCCACAGAGCAACTAAACACGTTCACCACAGCTACTCAGCCTTCAAGCCGCAACGACTGAGCCCATGTGCTACAGCTACTGAAGCCTGCAGGCCCTGGAACCTGTGCTCCGCAACAAGAGAAGCCACAGCAATGAGAAGCCCAAGCACCTCAACCAAGAGTAGGCCCTCTCACTACTCACTGCTCACTACTACTGCAAGTAGAGAAAGCCTGCGCAGAGCAATGAAGACCCAGCACAGCCTGATAAAATAAAATTTAAGACATATGAGTATTAAAAATAAGGAAACAATGCCCTCAGTTCTAAGGAAAACAATTGTGATTCAGTAACTTCATATTCCGCCTAATTACTGTGTGTGTTAGCTGCTCAGTCATGTGCGACTCTTTGTAACCCCACGGACTGTAGCCTCCTAGACTTTGTTTAAGATCATGGCATGTGGTTCCAACACTTCCTGGCAAATAGATGGGGAAGCAATGGAAACAGTAATAGACTTTATTTCCTTGGGCTCCAGAATCACTGTGGATGGTGACTGCAGCCATGAAATTAAAAGATGCTCCTTGGAAGAAAAGATTTGACCAACCTAGACAGTGTATTAAAAAGCAGAGGCATTACTTTGCTGACAATTGTCCATTGTCAAAGCTATGGGTTTTCCAGTTGTCGTGTATGGATGTGAGAGTTGGACCATAAAAAAAGGTGAGTGCCAAAGAGTTGATGCTTTTGAACTGTGGTGTTGGTGAAGACTCTTGAGAGTCCCTTGGACTGCAAGGAGATCCAACCAGTCCATCCTAATGGAGATCAGTCCTGAATATTCATTGGAAGGACTGATACTGAAGCTGAAACTCCAATACTTTGGCCAACTGATACGAAGAACTCAGTCATTGGAAAAGACCCTGTTGCTGGAAAAGATTGAAGGTGGAAGAATAAGGGGATGACAGAGGATGAGATGGTTGGATGACACCACTAACTTGATGTACATGAATGTGAACAAGCTCCGGGGGTTGGTGATGGACAGAAAGGCCTGGCGTGCTGCAGTTCATGGGGTCACAGAGTTGGACACAACTGAACTGAACTGGAGTGTAAAGAAAGAATTTGCATGTAGGCTGCATTGTTATCATGAACCTCCCCAAAGAATGTATTGTAGAAAAAAATTCAGGCATTGGACATAGTATAAAAACTCTAGCTAGAGTTCTGGAAAAGATCACTGAGGCAATTTGTTTGCAGGGCTAAGGTCCAAAAACTACATGGCTTCTGATTAGAGACCAGAGTGTAGATGTATTCCCAAACCATAACAACATAGAAATGATATATGATGTAAGAAAGAATAATATTCTGATGTTCTCATCTGTTTTAGATGAGGGGGAAAGATATCATTTAAAGATGATTAAAAATAGGGATTTAAGATATTTTGCAAATCAAAAAGTTAGTAGGAAAAATAAGATAATAAGTACAATAAGGTGATGGAGGGGGAGAAGGCAGAGGGAGAATAATCAAAAAAATTTTATCAGTGCTGTGCTAAGGAGTAAATAACATTGAAAGAAATAATAAAATACATCTATTAAATGAATTTTTTTTTTACTTTACAATATTGTATTGGTTTTGCCATATATCAACATGAATCTACTGCGGGTGTACATGTGTTCCCCATCCTGAGCCCCCCTCCTACCTCCCTCTTCATACCATCCCCCTCTGGGTCATCCCAGTGCACCAGCCCCAAGCATCCTGTATCATGCATCGAACCTGGACTGGCGATTTGTTTCATATNTATTGATTCTACAGAAATAAAAAGGATTATGAGATTATTATGAATAATACACCAAAGAGTGGGATAAATCTAGATGAAATGGAGAAATTCTTAGAAACACAAAACCTACCAAAACTATGTTATAAAGAAATAGATCTATAACGAGTAAGAAAACTCAATCAGCAGTCAAAAATATCCTAACAGTGTTAGTCGCTCAGTAACGTCTGACTCTTTGCAACCCTGCACTGTAGCCTGCCAGGCTCCTCTGTCCATGGAATTCTAAGGCAAGCATACTGGAGTGCATTGTCATTTATCAAACCTTACAATAAGCTTGTATTCTACTGAGTAAAACTACCTTCAAGGCATAATGCGATAAGGAGCATAATGAAGTTTTAAATTTTGTGCTAAGACCTAGTAAAGAGGAAAGGATAAGGGAACAATTGTGAAACTCAAAGAGTTAAACAAATATCTCTCAGCTGAGAAAGTCCCACAATTTCAAATTCAAATAATCTTCCTTAGAGAGAAGCATCAGCAAGTTTTGCATTATATTTATGTTACACAGCAACCTTCTTTTGCATTGTCCTCAGTAACCCCTTTCCTGCAACTTTTCCCACAAAGACTGTCCTTGACCAACATAAGAAATGCATTTGATTTCTCTAATGCAAAAGGTAATTGGATTTTTCCTTATTGAATGCATCCCTTTAATGACTGTCTCTGCTCCTGCCAATTTAGCTGCAAGTGACCTGACATTGATCTGATGATATGACTTAAAATAAAGAGTTGGAGCTGGGGGTGAAAAAGACCAGCTGTCTGGAATCAGAAAAATGTTCTTTGCCTCATCTTGCCATTTTCCTGAAAAAAGCCTTTATCCTTGAATGTCATTTTTACAAAACATGCTGCTGTAATAATTGGTATATAGCAGCAGATTGCCTCCTTCTAGAAAATATAATAAGTATTTCCCAGAAAGTGCCCTGGAGAAAACATTGAAAATTGAATAAAATCCACCCAGTAATCATTCTATACCTTGAAAATATTTATTACCATGCAGCCACTTTCTGAAACAGGATAAATATTGCTGAACAGAATTAATTAAATCTGTTGCAAAACTGGTGAAACATGAAATATTTATTTAAGTATTTATTTACTTAACCTTGAGGTTTTGTAAAAAATAAAATTTGACAAGAGAATTGTTATTCAAGACTTTATAAAGGAATAGTGGATGAAGTCATTATATTCAGAAGAATAGCAATTCTTTCCTCAAGGGGAATTATGATATAAAACTTTTAATGCCCAAGAATATATGGAATTTAAATGTCTCTCCTTTTGTCTTTACTCGTTTTCTTATAAGCATGTAACTCACTTGATTCATGGTTTGCTTTTATTCTATCATCCTCCCTTTGTTCATTCTGTTAAATATCATGAATCTTTTTTTGATTGAATATACAATCTATAGGCAGTAGTCTGAGTGAGAAAATAAAATCTTGTAATTTTAAAGTGTCATGAAGAAAATAAATAATAAATTCACTAATAAGTTTCCTTTAAAAGTAGATGAAACCAGTATTTTTCCTTTTGAATTCATAATATTACTTGCATTCACAATTACCAAAGTCATTAACAATTTAAATAAATAAACTGAAAGTCTATATTATGACTACTTATACTTGAATCTTCAGATTCAGTAGTAAAACAAAGTTGGTATAAGCCCTGAGTTAGACAAAGGTATAATAAATTCACAGTGTTACTCAGTGACGGTCCATGAACTTGCTTTGGTTCTCATCAACCAAGAGAAGCTTGGGAGTTCTATCCAAGAAGTGATTTTGAAAAGAGAACATAAAGAAGAAATGAGTGAATATTTCCTGGAGACTGGGCTCCTCACCTTCTGTTCTGATTTCATCTTAATCACTAGCATGCCAATGAGTGTTTTTAGAGACCATTTCTTAGATGTTGAATAGCACATCAGAAGGGCTTGCCTGAGAATTGGTGTGCCTTCCATAGAAATTCCAGTAGTATTGAAGGGGTCACTGATCTAGAAGACATACCCCCTCTACCCAGTCAAAATCTTTCATCATAAATGATTAAATCTCATTCATTCCATTCCAGTCAGATCATTGTTGGAAGTCATACTTAAATGTAATGTCAACACTTTAAAAGAGCATGAAGAAGTATATTTTAATGGATGATGAAAATGTTTCCTTACTCAATTCAGTATATCTCATCCTATATAGTTTCTTAATTTTGAATTTGTTTTGTTTGATTTTGAACTCTAGCAATTAAATATATAATTAATGAAATAGTATTCTCTTAAAAGGAAGGTGTATTTTGTGAAAAAGGGAACATGTGTGTGTACATACACAAATACATTTTCTTTTATTAGCAAAAGTGTATTCCCCACCTCTATCAGCTTTTTAAAAATACTTTTGTAATAGGTTATTTACTTATGATTATCTTTAATTTTGGCTGAAACTATTAATATGAGATGTAGCCAGTGAGCAGTTTACTTTGTTAATGCACTTTTGTGCTTTTTAAAATCGAAGTATAGTTGATTTACAGTATTATATTAGTTTCAGGTGTACACCATAATTCAGTATTTTACAGATTATACTCTATTTAAAGTTATTATTAAATATTGACTATATTCCCCGTGTTGTACAATATATCATTTTAGCTTATTTATTTTATATATAGGAATTTGCACCTCTTAACCTCTTACCCCTATCTTGCTATTAATGCATTTGTAAAAAGAAGCACGCATTTGTGTCAATTCATTTCCTTGTATCTTCTTTGAGCAAATATTTTGAAGTCTTTTACGTAAAAGATTCTTAGACATTAAAAGAGAAACAAAGACAAATCTTCACCTTCAAGAATTTTAAAATGTAGAGAGAAGAGGGGAAAATAGTACATAAATGAGTAAAATAGAAGGTGGAAAGGGATATGTGACATAAGAAGGATGACTCAAGAACCACAGTTGGAAGGAACAGGGAAAAACATCACAGTGGTGATGTGACTTTACCCAAGATGTCAGGATCTGTGCGTGTGAGAAAAAGAGATAGAACATTTTTGAGAAAATGCTGGATAATTATAATAAATGTGCCATAAAAGGGTTCAAGTCATGGGACTTCCCTGGTGGTCCTTTTTTTAAAAATCCACCTCCCAAAGCAGGACATATGGGTTTGGTCCCTGATCTGGGAACTAAGATCCTATATGCCTCGGGGCAACTAGCCCATGTGCCACCCTAGAGAAGAGCCTGCATGCCACAACGAAAGATCATACGTGCTGCTACTAAGACCTGATGCAGCAAAATAAATAAATATATTTTTTAAAGGGTTCGTACCATTGAAATGGAAAAGGGAGAAAAAAGAAGTCACTATTTTGACTAGTAGTATAGGTAAAAATCTCAACACATCAGGAAATATTTGAATTTTGGAGTTTCTGATTTAGAAATTTTTAAAGAATATGGCATTTATTTAAATATTATGTTTTTGTTTCTATGGAGAAGTTAACAGTATCTTAAGATGCTTCCTTATATAAGATCATCTTGATGGATGTTTTAATTAATTTATTTATTTATTTTAAATTTTTTACTTTACAATATTGTATTGGTTTTGCCATACATCAACATGAATCTGCCACGGGTGTACACGTGTTTCCAATCCTGAACCCCCTCCCACCTCCCGCCCCATACCATCCCTCTGGGTCATCCCAGTGCACCAGCCCCAAGCATCCTGTATCCTGCATCTAACCTAGACCAGCAATTCATTTCTTATATGATATTATACACATTTCAATGCCATTCTCCCAAATCATGCCACCATCTCCCTCTCCCGAATTTAGAAAGATGATAATGATAACCCTGTATGCAAGACAGCAAAAGAGACACAGATGTATAGAACAGTCTTTCGGACTCTTGATAGATGTTTTTAAAAGAATATTACTATTTGATATGTTGAACGACCTTGAATATGCTCATTCATTATGTAAAGTCAAATGAACTGTGAAAACTTTTAACTGAGGGAAATATATCCTTGTAATTTTTATCTCTGCATGTGTTCTAGTGTTAAAATACATATTTTATTTTTANCAGTATTATATTAGTTTCAGGTGTACAACATAATTCAGTATTTTACAGATTATACTCTATTTAAAGTTATTATTAAATATTGACTATATTCCTCGTGTTGTACAATATATCATTTTAGCTTATTTATTTTATATATAGGAACTTGCATCTCTTAACCTCTTACCCCTATCTTGCTATTAATGCATTTGTAAAAAGAAGCATGCATTTGTGTCAATTCATTTCCTTGTATCTTCTTTGAGCAAATATTTTGAAGTCTTTTACGTAAAAGATTCTTAGATATTAAAAGAGAAACAAAGANAGCTTATTTATTTTATATATAGGAATTTGCACCTCTTAACCTCTTACCCCTATCTTGCTATTAATGCATTTGTAAAAAGAAGCACGCATTTGTGTCAATTCATTTCCTTGTATCTTCTTTGAGCAAATATTTTGAAGTCTTTTACGTAAAAGATTCTTAGACATTAAAAGAGAAACAAAGGCAAATCTTCACCTTCAAGAATTTTAAAATGTAGAGAGAAGAGGGGAAAATAGTACATAAATGAGTAAAATAGAAGGTGGAAAGGGATATGTGACATAAGAAGGATGACTCAAGAACCACAGTTGGAAGGAACAGGGAAAAACATCACAGTGGTGATGTGACTTTACCCAAGATGTCAGGATCTGTGCGTGTGAGAAAAAGAGATAGAACATTTTTGAGAAAATGCTGGATAATTATAATAAATGTGCCATAAAAGGGTTCAAGTCATGGGACTTCCCTGGTGGTGCTTTTTTTAAAAATCCACCTCCCAAAGCAGGACATATGGGTTTGGTCCCTGATCTGGGAACTAAGATCCTATATGCCTCGGGGCAACTAGCCCATGTGCCACCCTAGAGAAGAGCCTGCATGCCACAACGAAAGATCATACGTGCTGCTACTAAGACCTGATGCAGCAAAATAAATAAATATATTTTTTAAAGGGTTCGTACCATTGAAATGGAAAAGGGAGAAAAAAGAAGTCACTATTTTGACTAGTAGTATAGGTAAAAATCTCAACACATCAGGAAATATTTGAATTTTGGAGTTTCTGATTTAGAAATTTTTAAAGAATATGGCATTTATTTAAATATTATGTTTTTGTTTCTATGGAGAAGTTAACAGTATCTTAAGATGCTTCCTTATATAAGATCATCTTGATGGATGTTTTAATTAATTTATTTATTTATTTTAAATTTTTTACTTTACAATATTGTATTGGTTTTGCCATACATCAACATGAATCTGCCACGGGTGTACACGTGTTTCCAATCCTGAACCCCCTCCCACCTCCCGCCCCATACCATCCCTCTGGGTCATCCCAGTGCACCAGCCCCAAGCATCCTGTATCCTGCATCTAACCTAGACCAGCAATTCATTTCTTATATGATATTATACACATTTCAATGCCATTCTCCCAAATCATGCCACCATCTCCCTCTCCCGAATTTAGAAAGATGATAATGATAACCCTGTATGCAAGACAGCAAAAGAGACACAGATGTATAGAACAGTCTTTCGGACTCTTGATAGATGTTTTTAAAAGAATATTACTATTTGATATGTTGCACGACCTTGAATATGCTCATTCATTATGTAAAGTCAAATGAACTGTGAAAACTTTTAACTGAGGGAAATATATCCTTGTAATTTTTATCTCTGCATGTGTTCTAGTGTTAAAATACATATTTTATTTTTAGCAAAATGTGGATTATATATATATATATATAATTTATATATATATATATATTTAAAGCTGAATGGAAGATTTATGAAAATGCCTAATAAGTTTCTTTCATTGTTGCAGGTCACTGATATGATGCTTCAGGACAAACCCTATCCTGATTGGGGAAAATCTGCAAGAGCTTTCTGGAAGAAAGGAAATGTTAGGATCATTTTATTCTGGTAAGAGACTGTTTTGTTTATTGACTGTGTCTTGCCTCATTCACAAAAGACTTGAGTTGGATTTAGTTTTCTTTAAATATATAGAATTCTATCTAGAGAGGCATTTCTAGTGGACACTATGCTCCATCATTAAAATGATGAAAACCATTATCCTAACTAATCACTTTTTGCCTACACATTGTTGCATATACCCATTTACAAAAGATATATTTACTAATACAGTAAAGCAAATGAGATTTTATCAGAGGTAAGTAGGTTTTTGACTCAGTAAAAATAAGCTAGAATTTTCAATGAAATCTGACATAAAATTCAGTAAATACTGAATTTCCAGCATATTTGACAGGATGTAATTTCGCTTTGAAGAAATCGTACAGGAAGGGAAATTCACTACAGATCACATCTGGCTCACTGGCACTTCTTTATGTAATTTCCTTCAGTTTTCCAGCCCAATTATTGCAATGAGAAAACAATCCATGTATTATAGAACTTTGTTTTTTGGCGGAGTCGAAGTTATTTATATATATTTGAACAAGCTTAGACAGAAATGGTAGGAATACAGAAACAGCAAGAAGGGCATTTTACCAGGCTGTGTGACACTGCGCATGCACAGGGATTCAACCTGATGTGTGAAAAGTTATCTACTCTGACACTCAGAAGCCCTGTAATTGATGATAATTTTAACTTCATAAATTGCATAAAGTGCATATTGTTTACCTGCATTTCAAAAAGAAAAAATAAAATCTCTTTATTCTTGGATTTAATTCAGAGATTTTATTTTATTTTTTCATGTACAGACTCCAAAAATCATGGTCACTAAGTACTTGGAAAAAGTATACACTCTAAGCTATCTTTATGCTTTAGCAATATTACTAAAGATTTCTTTAGATATATAGTATTTTGAATTCAATTATTAAGACTGGTAAGAATCCCTTGGACTGCAAGGAGATCCAACCAGTCCATTCTGAAGGAGATCAGCCCTGGGATTTCTTTGGAAAGAATGATGCTGAAGCTGAAACTCCAGTACTTTGGTCACCTCATGTGAAGAGTTGACTCATTGGAAAAGACTCTGATGCTGGGAGGGATTGGAAGCAGGAGGAGAAGGGGATGACCGAGGATGAGATGGCTGGATGGCATCACTGACTCGATGGATGTGAGTCTGAGTGAACTCCGGGAGTTGGTGATGGACAGGGAGGCCTGGCGTGCTGTAATTCATGGGGTGGCAGAGTCGGACACAAACTGAGCGACTGAACTGAACTGAACTGAATTAGCAAGTAAACAAAAATAGATTTTTACTACTATAAAAATGAATATGATTTTGTAGATGTTTATATTCACAACTTGTCTCTATGAGTCAAGTGTGGCGTATTTTTATGATGCATTTAACTTTATATCTTTTCCTGTTTGTAAGCTCCTCATGTAGCTTGACCAGATAATATATAATAAAATAATTATAGCATATATTTACTGAAGGTATGTTTTGCTCCAGTCTCTGTGCTGAGTATTTACTCATTTCATCCTGATAACCCTATAAGTAAGTGTTACTACTATAAGTATAGGTCTCTGACTTTAAGGCTCCAATTCTTAATCTTTACACTAGACTGTCTCTAGAAAAACCAAGGATACATTGGTGTGCAAATTCCAAATGATTATCCTTAATCATTATTTAGGTAATGGTGCTAAATAAGAGTGTGAAATTCTGGAAGATCATTCTACCCTATAGAATTCTGTGCAGGGGTTTTAAGAATCATGATTCAAAAGGAGATAAACGTGAAGAGTTGACTCATTGGAAAAGACTCTGATGCTGGGAAGGACTGGGGGCAGGAGGAGAAGGGGACGATAGCGGATGAGATGGCTGGATGGCATCACGGACTCAGTGAGCATGAGTCTGNCCCCCTCCCACCTCCCGCCCCATACCATCCCTCTGGGTCATCCCAGTGCACCAGCCCCAAGCATCCTGTATCCTGCATCTAACCTAGACCAGCAATTCATTTCTTATATGATATTATACACATTTCAATGCCATTCTCCCAAATCATGCCACCATCTCCCTCTCCCGAATTTAGAAAGATGATAATGATAACCCTGTATGCAAGACAGCAAAAGAGACACAGATGTATAGAACAGTCTTTCGGACTCTTGATAGATGTTTTTAAAAGAATATTACTATTTGATATGTTGAACGACCTTGAATATGCTCATTCATTATGTAAAGTCAAATGAACTGTGAAAACTTTTAACTGAGGGAAATATATCCTTGTAATTTTTATCTCTGCATGTGTTCTAGTGTTAAAATACATATTTTATTTTTAGCAAAATGTGGATTATATATATATATATATAATTTATATATATATATATATTTAAAGCTGAATGGAAGATTTATGAAAATGCCTAATAAGTTTCTTTCATTGTTGCAGGTCACTGATATGATGCTTCAGGACAAACCCTATCCTGATTGGGGAAAATCTGCAAGAGCTTTCTGGAAGAAAGGAAATGTTAGGATCATTTTATTCTGGTAAGAGACTGTTTTGTTTATTGACTGTGTCTTGCCTCATTCACAAAAGACTTGAGTTGGATTTAGTTTTCTTTAAATATATAGAATTCTATCTAGAGAGGCATTTCTAGTGGACACTATGCTCCATCATTAAAATGATGAAAACCATTATCCTAACTAATCACTTTTTGCCTACACATTGTTGCATATACCCATTTACAAAAGATATATTTACTAATACAGTAAAGCAAATGAGATTTTATCAGAGGTAAGTAGGTTTTTGACTCAGTAAAAATAAGCTAGAATTTTCAATGAAATCTGACATAAAATTCAGTAAATACTGAATTTCCAGCATATTTGACAGGATGTAATTTCGCTTTGAAGAAATCGTACAGGAAGGGAAATTCACTACAGATCACATCTGGCTCACTGGCACTTCTTTATGTAATTTCCTTCAGTTTTCCAGCCCAATTATTGCAATGAGAAAACAATCCATGTATTATAGAACTTTGTTTTTTGGCGGAGTCGAAGTTATTTATATATATTTGAACAAGCTTAGACAGAAATGGTAGGAATACAGAAACAGCAAGAAGGGCATTTTACCAGGCTGTGTGACACTGCGCATGCACAGGGATTCAACCTGATGTGTGAAAAGTTATCTACTCTGACACTCAGAAGCCCTGTAATTGATGATAATTTTAACTTCATAAATTGCATAAAGTGCATATTGTTTACCTGCATTTCAAAAAGAAAAAATAAAATCTCTTTATTCTTGGATTTAATTCAGAGATTTTATTTTATTTTTTCATGTACAGACTCCAAAAATCATGGTCACTAAGTACTTGGAAAAAGTATACACTCTAAGCTATCTTTATGCTTTAGCAATATTACTAAAGATTTCTTTAGATATATAGTATTTTGAATTCAATTATTAAGACTGGTAAGAATCCCTTGGACTGCAAGGAGATCCAACCAGTCCATTCTGAAGGAGATCAGCCCTGGGATTTCTTTGGAAAGAATGATGCTGAAGCTGAAACTCCAGTACTTTGGTCACCTCATGTGAAGAGTTGACTCATTGGAAAAGACTCTGATGCTGGGAGGGATTGGGAGCAGGAGGAGAAGGGGATGACCGAGGATGAGATGGCTGGATGGCATCACTGACTCGATGGATGTGAGTCTGAGTGAACTCCGGGAGTTGGTGATGGACAGGGAGGCCTGGCGTGCTGTAATTCATGGGGTGGCAGAGTCGGACACAAACTGAGCGACTGAACTGAACTGAACTGAATTAGCAAGTAAACAAAAATAGATTTTTACTACTATAAAAATGAATATGATTTTGTAGATGTTTATATTCACAACTTGTCTCTATGAGTCAAGTGTGGCGTATTTTTATGATGCATTTAACTTTATATCTTTTCCTGTTTGTAAGCTCCTCATGTAGCTTGACCAGATAATATATAATAAAATAATTATAGCATATATTTACTGAAGGTATGTTTTGCTCCAGTCTCTGTGCTGAGTATTTACTCATTTCATCCTGATAACCCTATAAGTAAGTGTT
Organism: Raphicerus campestris; assembly: GCA_006410735.1. Taxonomy (NCBI): domain Eukaryota; kingdom Metazoa; phylum Chordata; class Mammalia; order Artiodactyla; family Bovidae; genus Raphicerus; species Raphicerus campestris. The sequence continues at coordinate 289,532 of SJYW01035645.1, read as the reverse complement.
ACTACTATAAGTATAGGTCTCTGACTTTAAGGCTCCAATTCTTAATCTTTACACTAGACTGTCTCTAGAAAAACCAAGGATACATTGGTGTGCAAATTCCAAATGATTATCCTTAATCATTATTTAGGTAATGGTGCTAAATAAGAGTGTGAAATTCTGGAAGATCATTCTACCCTATAGAATTCTGTGCAGGGGTTTTAAGAATCATGATTCAAAAGGAGATAAACGTGAAGAGTTGACTCATTGGAAAAGACTCTGATGCTGGGAAGGACTGGGGGCAGGAGGAGAAGGGGACGATAGCGGATGAGATGGCTGGATGGCATCACGGACTCAGTGAGCATGAGTCTGAGTAAACTCTGGGAGATGGTGATGGACAGAGAGGCCTGGCGTGCTGCGATTCATGGGGTCACAAAGAGTCGGACACGACTGAGTGACTGAACTGAACTGAAACTCTAATATTGAAAGTATTTATGGGCTATGTCTCTTTTAAAATATCCATTTACTGTGGAGGATTTCCCTGGCAGTCCAGTGGTCAAGACTCAGTGCTCCCATTGTAGGGCACTTGGGTTCAATCNCCCCCTCCCACCTCCCGCCCCATACCATCCCTCTGGGTCATCCCAGTGCACCAGCCCCAAGCATCCTGTATCCTGCATCTAACCTAGACCAGCAATTCATTTCTTATATGATATTATACACATTTCAATGCCATTCTCCCAAATCATGCCACCATCTCCCTCTCCCGAATTTAGAAAGATGATAATGATAACCCTGTATGCAAGACAGCAAAAGAGACACAGATGTATAGAACAGTCTTTCGGACTCTTGATAGATGTTTTTAAAAGAATATTACTATTTGATATGTTGAACGACCTTGAATATGCTCATTCATTATGTAAAGTCAAATGAACTGTGAAAACTTTTAACTGAGGGAAATATATCCTTGTAATTTTTATCTCTGCATGTGTTCTAGTGTTAAAATACATATTTTATTTTTAGCAAAATGTGGATTATATATATATATATATAATTTATATATATATATATATTTAAAGCTGAATGGAAGATTTATGAAAATGCCTAATAAGTTTCTTTCATTGTTGCAGGTCACTGATATGATGCTTCAGGACAAACCCTATCCTGATTGGGGAAAATCTGCAAGAGCTTTCTGGAAGAAAGGAAATGTTAGGATCATTTTATTCTGGTAAGAGACTGTTTTGTTTATTGACTGTGTCTTGCCTCATTCACAAAAGACTTGAGTTGGATTTAGTTTTCTTTAAATATATAGAATTCTATCTAGAGAGGCATTTCTAGTGGACACTATGCTCCATCATTAAAATGATGAAAACCATTATCCTAACTAATCACTTTTTGCCTACACATTGTTGCATATACCCATTTACAAAAGATATATTTACTAATACAGTAAAGCAAATGAGATTTTATCAGAGGTAAGTAGGTTTTTGACTCAGTAAAAATAAGCTAGAATTTTCAATGAAATCTGACATAAAATTCAGTAAATACTGAATTTCCAGCATATTTGACAGGATGTAATTTCGCTTTGAAGAAATCGTACAGGAAGGGAAATTCACTACAGATCACATCTGGCTCACTGGCACTTCTTTATGTAATTTCCTTCAGTTTTCCAGCCCAATTATTGCAATGAGAAAACAATCCATGTATTATAGAACTTTGTTTTTTGGCGGAGTCGAAGTTATTTATATATATTTGAACAAGCTTAGACAGAAATGGTAGGAATACAGAAACAGCAAGAAGGGCATTTTACCAGGCTGTGTGACACTGCGCATGCACAGGGATTCAACCTGATGTGTGAAAAGTTATCTACTCTGACACTCAGAAGCCCTGTAATTGATGATAATTTTAACTTCATAAATTGCATAAAGTGCATATTGTTTACCTGCATTTCAAAAAGAAAAAATAAAATCTCTTTATTCTTGGATTTAATTCAGAGATTTTATTTTATTTTTTCATGTACAGACTCCAAAAATCATGGTCACTAAGTACTTGGAAAAAGTATACACTCTAAGCTATCTTTATGCTTTAGCAATATTACTAAAGATTTCTTTAGATATATAGTATTTTGAATTCAATTATTAAGACTGGTAAGAATCCCTTGGACTGCAAGGAGATCCAACCAGTCCATTCTGAAGGAGATCAGCCCTGGGATTTCTTTGGAAAGAATGATGCTGAAGCTGAAACTCCAGTACTTTGGTCACCTCATGTGAAGAGTTGACTCATTGGAAAAGACTCTGATGCTGGGAGGGATTGGGAGCAGGAGGAGAAGGGGATGACCGAGGATGAGATGGCTGGATGGCATCACTGACTCGATGGATGTGAGTCTGAGTGAACTCCGGGAGTTGGTGATGGACAGGGAGGCCTGGCGTGCTGTAATTCATGGGGTGGCAGAGTCGGACACAAACTGAGCGACTGAACTGAACTGAACTGAATTAGCAAGTAAACAAAAATAGATTTTTACTACTATAAAAATGAATATGATTTTGTAGATGTTTATATTCACAACTTGTCTCTATGAGTCAAGTGTGGCGTATTTTTATGATGCATTTAACTTTATATCTTTTCCTGTTTGTAAGCTCCTCATGTAGCTTGACCAGATAATATATAATAAAATAATTATAGCATATATTTACTGAAGGTATGTTTTGCTCCAGTCTCTGTGCTGAGTATTTACTCATTTCATCCTGATAACCCTATAAGTAAGTGTTACTACTATAAGTATAGGTCTCTGACTTTAAGGCTCCAATTCTTAATCTTTACACTAGACTGTCTCTAGAAAAACCAAGGATACATTGGTGTGCAAATTCCAAATGATTATCCTTAATCATTATTTAGGTAATGGTGCTAAATAAGAGTGTGAAATTCTGGAAGATCATTCTACCCTATAGAATTCTGTGCAGGGGTTTTAAGAATCATGATTCAAAAGGAGATAAACGTGAAGAGTTGACTCATTGGAAAAGACTCTGATGCTGGGAAGGACTGGGGGCAGGAGGAGAAGGGGACGATAGCGGATGAGATGGCTGGATGGCATCACGGACTCAGTGAGCATGAGTCTGAGTAAACTCTGGGAGATGGTGATGGACAGAGAGGCCTGGCGTGCTGCGATTCATGGGGTCACAAAGAGTCGGACACGACTGAGTGACTGAACTGAACTGAACTGAAACTCTAATATTGAAAGTATTTATGGGCTATGTCTCTTTTAAAATATCCATTTACTGTGGAGGATTTCCCTGGCAGTCCAGTGGTCAAGACTCAGTGCTCCCATTGTAGGGCACTTGGGTTCAATCCCTGGTCAAGGAACTAAGATCCCACATGCCCCTTGGAGTGGCCAAAAATAAATAACTAAGATAGTCATTCATTTTTTTTAATCCACTTACTATGTTTACAGATTTTTTGCATTATTAAATGTGCCTTCAAAGGCAGCCCGTTGATTATTGCAGGCTGCAGTCGCAAAGAGTCGGACACAACTAAGCAACTAACACACACTTTGGTTATTAGATAATATATTTGAGAGATGATTTTTCATTGTTATATTTCAGAGCATGGAGAGCATAAAACAATTGGAGGAAAATTTAAATACCACTTTTAACATATTTTTTCCTATTTTATCCATTACATATAGTCAGATTATCTTGACAACAGTATTCATTGTTTTAAAAAAGGAAAATCTGATGTAAAAAGGTGAATAAGGAAATTATGTGGGAAGCAAAGCAAAGAAATCTCCTTTTTGGTTTTTACTTTTCAGATAAAAGGGATTTAGCAAGTATAAAGAACATTTTTTTTTTTTTAGCTCTAGGAGATAAAAATATAGAAATCATTGGCAATGTTTTAAACGAAATAAAAGATAGTATTTACATACTCTGTGTCACCCATTCAAAAAGAGGTGTTTTTTTTTGTTGTTGTTGTTGTTGTTGTTGTTTTTGCTTCTACCTTAGTTAGGGAGAGATGGATTTATGTAAAGAAAAGAAATCTGTAGTAAAGAAATTTTGCAAAGGAATGCCTTTATAAGTTGCAGTGTGATTGCGTGCCAGAGTTTAGACATTACAACATGCAATTATGCTGTTGTAAACTTTTTACCTATATGTAGCTGCTTAACTCACATTTCTGAGTCTGTCAGAAAGTATTTCATTTGCAAATATGTGGCTAAGTTCTTAATTAATTCTTAGTAATAGATGTTTCTACACTGGAGGAAATGGTTCTTCTTTATTTCAATAAATGTGCAAAGATACATTTCATGGGCCTTTAAGCCTTGGAGGAGACTCAACTGTGGTAGGTTTGAAAATACTAAATGCAAAAGGACAGACTATAGAACTACCCTTTCAAAGCCCCATTCCTAGGCCTTTTGTTAACTACAAAGAATAAAAATTTAAAATCTAAATCCTAAATTAATGCTGTAATGTGTGATCAGTTGTGTTGATCTTTGCAACCTCATGGACTGTAGCCTTCCAGGCTTCTCTACCCATGGAATTCTCCAGGCAAGAATACTGCGATGGATAGCCATTCCCTGATTCAGGGGATCTTCCTGATCCAGAAATCAAACCTGAGTCTCTTCCATTGCAGGATAATTCTTTATGTCTCAGCCACCAGGGAAGCCCCAAGTTAATGCCACATACTGTTCTGTTTTCCAGAGGGANCTGGGAGATGGTGATGGACAGAGAGGCCTGGCGTGCTGCGATTCATGGGGTCACAAAGAGTCGGACACGACTGAGTGACTGAACTGAACTGAACTGAAACTCTAATATTGAAAGTATTTATGGGCTATGTCTCTTTTAAAATATCCATTTACTGTGGAGGATTTCCCTGGCAGTCCAGTGGTCAAGACTCAGTGCTCCCATTGTAGGGCACTTGGGTTCAATCCCTGGTCAAGGAACTAAGATCCCACATGCCCCTTGGAGTGGCCAAAAATAAATAACTAAGATAGTCATTCATTTTTTTTAATCCACTTACTATGTTTACAGATTTTTTGCATTATTAAATGTGCCTTCAAAGGCAGCCCGTTGATTATTGCAGGCTGCAGTCGCAAAGAGTCGGACACAACTAAGCAACTAACACACACTTTGGTTATTAGATAATATATTTGAGAGATGATTTTTCATTGTTATATTTCAGAGCATGGAGAGCATAAAACAATTGGAGGAAAATTTAAATACCACTTTTAACATATTTTTTCCTATTTTATCCATTACATATAGTCAGATTATCTTGACAACAGTATTCATGGTTTTAAAAAAGGAAAATCTGATGTAAAAAGGTGAATAAGGAAATTATGTGGGAAGCAAAGCAAAGAAATCTCCTTTTTTGTTTCTACTTTTCAGATAAAAGGGATTTAGCAAGTATAAAGAACATTTTTTTTTTTAGCTCTAGGAGATAAAAATATAGAAATCATTGGCAATGTTTTAAACGAAATAAAAGATAGTATTTACATACTCTGTGTCACCCATTCAAAAAGAGGTGTTTTTTTTTGTTGTTGTTGTTGTTGTTGTTGTTTTTGCTTCTACCTTAGTTAGGGAGAGATGGATTTATGTAAAGAAAAGAAATCTGTAGTAAAGAAATTTTGCAAAGGAATGCCTTTATAAGTTGCAGTGTGATTGCGTGCCAGAGTTTAGACATTACAACATGCAATTATGCTGTTGTAAACTTTTTACCTATATGTAGCTGCTTAACTCACATTTCTGAGTCTGTCAGAAAGTATTTCATTTGCAAATATGTGGCTAAGTTCTTAATTAATTCTTAGTAATAGATGTTTCTACACTGAAGGAAATGGTTCTTCTTTATTTCAATAAATGTGCAAAGATACATTTCATGGGCCTTTAAGCCTTGGAGGAGACTCAACTGTGGTAGGTTTGAAAATACTAAATGCAAAAGGACAGACTATAGAACTACCCTTTCAAAGCCCCATTCCTAGGCCTTTTGTTAACTACAAAGAATAAAAATTTAAAATCTAAATCCTAAATTAATGCTGTAATGTGTGATCAGTTGTGTTGATCTTTGCAACCTCATGGACTGTAGCCTTCCAGGCTTCTCTACCCATGGACTTCTCCAGGCAAGAATACTGCGATGGATAGCCATTCCCTGATTCAGGGGATCTTCCTGATCCAGAAATCAAACCTGAGTCTCTTCCATTGCAGGATAATTCTTTATGTCTCAGCCACCAGGGAAGCCCCAAGTTAATGCCACATACTGTTCTGTTTTCCAGAGGGACACCCAAAGCCTATTGTCACTCACCTGTATCTGAAGTGAATGTGTGCATAGACATGGACATAAAATAACAAGTAGTATAATATTTATGTTAGCGTCTATCTCCTTGCTTTATTTACTCTCTGGAGACACAATTTATGTGCTTTTGGGAGAAAACATGTCACAAAGATAATTCCCAAAGTCTTATATTAAAAAATAAGGGAAGACACCCTTCTGTAAGGAGAATCAGTGGAAAAAGAAACTGGGAGAGCTGGTGGGTCATTCGGGCTTCACAGATACTTCAGTTCATTGCCCTGGAGACACATTAAGAGGATTGCACTTTTCTGCGCCCTCTGATCACATGACTTGTTTTGACCAATTAAAATGTGAGTGGAAGAGACATGGGTTACCTCTAAGGAGAAGGATTTAATTGCCAATGAGAAGATTGAAAATGGCTCCTTTCTTGGTAGCCACTGTTGGAGTTTGTGTCTAGCTGAAGCCTTTGTCATTCAGGCTCTATGAAAGACCAGAATAGAGCCAGCATCCTTAACAACACATGTAATATAAGTGAGGAATCAGTTCAGTTCAGTCACTCAGTTGTGTCTGACTCTTTGCGACCCTGTGAATCGCAGTGAGGAATAAGTCTTTGTAAATGGTAAGCCACTGAGATTTGGGGATGTTTGATAGGGCAACAAAAACCAGCCTGTCCTGATGTACCCTAAAAAGTGGAGTGCTGTCACAGCAGAAAGTGAAAATTTTTGTCTTTTAAGGGCTAGACAGAAAATGGCAAGGAAACCAATGATGGAGGCTAGAAAGATGGCAGTGCAGATGTTATAGTGCCAAAGCATTTGGTAAAAACTGTGACCTGTAATTAATTAGATGCTTAGACTTTTAAAGCATAGTGTATGGCTGTGTGTGTCTGGGTATAAATGACCTCTTCCATTTTACTCTGTTGCGTAGAAGAGATTGCATTTCATTTTTTCTGTATTTGATGATTCAGTTCAGTTCAGTCACTCAGTCATATCCAGCTCTTTCAACTCCATGGACTGCAGCATGCCAGGCTTCCCTATCACCAACTCCTGGAATTTGCTCAAACTCATATCCATACAGTTGGTGATTTCATGCAGCCATCTCATCCTCTGTCATCCCCTTCTCCTGCCTTCAATCTTTCCCAGCACTAGGATCTTTCCAATGAGTCAGTTCTTCGCATCAGGTGGCCAAAGTTTCGGAGTTTCAGCTTCAGCATCAGTCTTTCCAGTGAATATTCAGGACTGATTTCGTTTAGGATTGATTGGTTGGATCTCCTTGCAGTCCGAGGGACTCTCAAGAGTCTTCTCCAACACCATAGTTCAAAAGCATCAATTCTCTGGTGCTCATCTTTCTTTGTAGCCCTACTCTCACATCCATACATGACTACTGGAAAAAAACATAGCTTTGACTACATGGACCTTTGTTGGCAAAGTAACATCTCTGCTTTTTAACATGCTGTCTAGGTTGGTCAAAGCTTTTCTTCCAAGGAGCAAGTGTCTTTTAATTTCATGGCTGCAGTCACCATCTTCAGTGATTTTGGAGCCCCCCAAAATAAAGTCTCTTCTTGTTTCCATCATTTCCTATTTATTTGCCATGAATTGATGGGATTGGATGCCATGATCTTAGCTTTTTGAAGGTTGAGTTTTAAACTAACTTTTTCACTTTATGTATATTTTTAAAGTACCTTGTCTAGTCCCCTTATGGTTTGGGCTGGCGACTTTTTATCATGACTATCTTTATTCTTGACTGAGAAACAAATGAGCTGATGCTGGTTCTGTCTCTTATACACATCTTAGAGACATTTTAGTTATGTCAATGACCTATGAGTAGACACTCATTGTCTTGGAATAGGAGGGTACAAGATTTATATTCTTTCTGTTAATAACCAAATATTGCTAAGCACTTTATTACCCAGCACATATCACTAAGGAATAGGTCAAATAATTTACATATTAGTTTCATTAAAAAAAAACAAANGCCCAAATGGACTAAGATATGAGTCAATGAGTGTAAGTCCCATGAAACAGATTTAGGTCCAAGTATGAAAGAATGCCGTAATAACATGAGTCTCTGAGTGCTGAATGAGCCTGCCTGATGATGTACTGCTAAATTCCCCATCAGTGGAAGTATTCCTACTAAGACTACTACATAATCCTTCAGGGATGCTATACAGGATTTTCACATTGAATGAGAAAAAAGGTAAATCACTTAAAATTTTCATCAAACTTCAAGATTCTCTGACTCTACATTTTTAACTAGAAAAGTACTGCATATTGATTTTTAATAGAGAGTATACTAATTATAATTTAATATGTTCTGTATAATTCCATCATCATTATAGCAAAATCTTTGCAGTAGACAATAATTCATGAAAGGTTCCAGAGGCAACTAGAATATGCACAGACTTTTTTTGCCTCACTTCCCAAGTAATAAATGAGCCCATATCTTCTCTCTGGATGGATTTTGTCTTTTTGCCTTCAGCCTTCCTTCCACCTCAACATGCCTCTTTGTGCAGTTGTCTATCTTTAATTAAAAGCTGCCTCTGTGAGGAAAAGCAGAACATTTTTAGCCCAGGTCATCTAAGTGTACCTTTTGAATCAGTCACCTTCACTTTTTACACTACACTAAGTTAACAGACTCCATTTAAATCTGGCTACTTCACAGTGGATGGATCCAAGGATACGCTTCACCTGGTTTTCTTGCTAAATGTTGAGTTTGCTACTGCTGAATAAATAGATGATTGATGTTGCATTACTGTTTTGTCAGACTGATGTGTTATATCACTTGGTGATTTTCATGTAAAAAGTAAATTTTATATTTACGCCTTAGGGATTTAACTCTCAATCATATATTTATGCCTGGACATTAATACCCATGCCCTTCAAGACATAATTTTGATGAATTAAGAAAAAGTCTTCTTTTCATTAACTTCTTTAAGTAAATGCTTAAGCACTGGGTACAGTATGGTTAGAAGTGGTTACAAGCACAACTGGAGCAGGTTGCCTGACTTCCCATCCTGGCTTTATTCCTTACCATTGCGTGTCAGTTGTTACTATTTTGCTTTACCTGGTATTGTGGTATGTTATGGAAACAATGGCAGCTTTTATTATTTTTTGGCTCCAACATCACTGAGGATGCTAACTGCAGCCATGAAATTAAAAGACGCTTGTTCCTTGGAAGAAAAGTTATGACACACCTATGTATGCTCAGTTGCTCAGTCATGTCTAACTCTTTGAGATCCCATGGACTGTAGTCCACACGCTCCTCTGTCCATGGAATTTTCCAGGCAAGAATACTGGAGTGGGTTGCCATTTATTNGTGAGAAATAAATGTCTGGTGTATATATGTCACCCAGTGTGTGATATTTTGCCATTACAGCCCAAATGGACTAAGATATGAGTCAATGAGTGTAAGTCCCATGAAACAGATTTAGGTCCAAGTATGAAAGAATGCCGTAATAACATGAGTCTCTGAGTGCTGAATGAGCCTGCCTGATGATGTACTGCTAAATTCCCCATCAGTGGAAGTATTCCTACTAAGACTACTACATAATCCTTCAGGGATGCTATACAGGATTTTCACATTGAATGAGAAAAAAGGTAAATCACTTAAAATTTTCATCAAACTTCAAGATTCTCTGACTCTACATTTTTAACTAGAAAAGTACTGCATATTGATTTTTAATAGAGAGTATACTAATTATAATTTAATATGTTCTGTATAATTCCATCATCATTATAGCAAAATCTTTGCAGTAGACAATAATTCATGAAAGGTTCCAGAGGCAACTAGAATATGCACAGACTTTTTTTGCCTCACTTCCCAAGTAATAAATGAGCCCATATCTTCTCTCTGGATGGATTTTGTCTTTTTGCCTTCAGCCTTCCTTCCACCTCAACATGCCTCTTTGTGCAGTTGTCTATCTTTAATTAAAAGCTGCCTCTGTGAGGAAAAGCAGAACATTTTTAGCCCAGGTCATCTAAGTGTACCTTTTGAATCAGTCACCTTCACTTTTTACACTACACTAAGTTAACAGACTCCATTTAAATCTGGCTACTTCACAGTGGATGGATCCAAGGATACGCTTCACCTGGTTTTCTTGCTAAATGTTGAGTTTGCTACTGCTGAATAAATAGATGATTGATGTTGCATTACTGTTTTGTCAGACTGATGTGTTATATCACTTGGTGATTTTCATGTAAAAAGTAAATTTTATATTTACGCCTTAGGGATTTAACTCTCAATCATATATTTATGCCTGGACATTAATACCCATGCCCTTCAAGACATAATTTTGATGAATTAAGAAAAAGTCTTCTTTTCATTAACTTCTTTAAGTAAATGCTTAAGCACTGGGTACAATATGGTTAGAAGTGGTTACAAGCACAACTGGAGCAGGTTGCCTGACTTCCCATCCTGGCTTTATTCCTTACCATTGCGTGTCAGTTGTTACTATTTTGCTTTACCTGGTATTGTGGTATGTTATGGAAACAATGGCAGCTTTTATTATTTTTTGGCTCCAACATCACTGAGGATGCTGACTGCAGCCATGAAATTAAAAGACGCTTGCTCCTTGGAAGAAAAGTTATGACACACCTATGTATGCTCAGTTGCTCAGTCATGTCTAACTCTTTGAGATCCCATGGACTGTAGTCCACACGCTCCTCTGTCCATGGAATTTTCCAGGCAAGAATACTGGAGTGGGTTGCCATTTATTCTCCAAAGAAAAACCTAGAAAGCATATTAAAAGCAGAGACATGTTGCTGACAAAGGTCCCTATAGTCAAAACTATGGTTTTTCTAGTAGTCATGTATGGATGTGAGAGTTGGACCATAAAGAAAGCTGAGTGCCCAAAACTGATGCTTTCAAATTGTGAGCTGGAGAAGACTCTTGAGAGTCCTTTGGAAAGCAATGAGATGATACCAGTCTATCCTGAAAAAAATCAACCCTGAATATTCACTGGAAGGACTGATGCTGAAACTGAAGCTACAATACTTTGGCCACCTAATGCAAACTGGTGACTCACTGGAAAAGACCTTAATGCTGGGAAGGATTGAGGGCAGGAGGAGAAGGGGATGACAGAGGATGAGATGATTGGATGGCATCACTGACTCAACGGACATCAGTTTGAGCAAACTCAGGGAGATAGTGAAGGACAGGGAAGCCTGGTGTGCTGCAGTCCATGGGCTTGAAAAGAGTTGGACACAACTGAGCAACTGAACAACAGCAGATGTTATAACTGGTATTATGAGCACCAGGTGCTCTCTATGATGCTGAGAATACAACTTTGACAGAGAAAATAAGGACTCTGACAGCATAATATTCTGTCCTGTGAGAAATATGGTAGTAGGAGGAAATACCTACCAAGGTGTAAGGGAAGTGCTGTGATGTAGTCTGAGGTGAGCAATAGGGATGGTTTACCTAGGGGTGAGATGTCATCCAGGATAAGGACTAGCCAGAAACATGATGATTGGTTAGGAATGTGGATTGAGGTCAGGCAGAGGAAGTTCAGGGTATTGCTGTGTGGTTAGGCTTGAGCCACTGAAAAGGTGATTATGGTACTCACTGAGATAGGAGATCCTGGTGGAGGACTAAGTCTTCAGAAGAAGTGTAGTGAATCCAGACTTGAGCATGTTGAACTTGTACTAATTGAGGTACCTACTGTGCCGTTCTCTATGTGGATGTGAAGCTAAGGAGTGATGTCTGAGACAAAAAATACAACTAACATTTGTATTTTGATTTACATTTTTATACTTTTGTAGATGTCATTATCTACATATATACAGTGTTTGAGTGGGTGTAGAATAAAAAGAGGGCTTCCCAGGTGACGATAGAGGTAAAGAACTGCCTGCCAATGCAGGACTCATAAGAGAGCGGGTTCGATTCCTGAGTCAGGAAAATACCCTGGCATGGCAACCCACTCCAGTATTCTTACCTGGAGAATCCCATGGTTAGAGGAGCCTGGCAGGCTATGGTCTGTAGGGTTGCAAAGAGTATGGCACAACTGAAGCGACTTAGCACACGCACACACACACACACACACACACACACACACACACACAGGGTGAAAAGATCTGCTAGAATAAACCTGCAGAGCTCTTTTATTTAGGAGCAGGCAGAAGAGGCATCTTCAAAGAAGACAGAGAAAGAGGGGACAAAAAGAATGAAATTCCAAAAAAGGTGTGTCATGGATTCCAAGAAAAGAGAGAATGTCAAGAGACAGTCACGTCAACAGTGAAATGCTGGTGATACATCAAATAAGATCAAAATGCAAAGTGTCAGTGAGACTTCACTTTAAAATTACCATCAGTGATGAGCTTGACAAGAATGGTTTTCTGGAATGTTGCTGATAGATTCCAGACTTGTATCTCTCTTGTATCAAGGGTAAACCCATGTTTAGGAGAGGAGGAAAGAGAAACAGTGAGGGGATTCAGAAGCTAAGAGAGAAAACTAAAGGACCATTTATATTTAAAAATTAATATTTCCCAGGAGAATTTAAATATAGTTTACTGATTTGGTTATTAATGTATTTGTTTCATCCAAAGCATATTCATTTTTCCCCCAAGAGATAGAGCTCATTTCAAATTATTTGCTGCCCAGATATTGAATGAAAAGCTCTTAAATTCTGTAGTGACAATTTACTGTTTGTTATTCTCATGTTTTAGTAGGAAGATAGAGAATAAACAGTTTAAATAGAGTTTTAAATTAAAAATCTTTAAAAGTTTAAAGAAATGTATTAAAGTCAAATGGTGACTCAGTTCTCTCCATATTTCTGCTCAGATCACATTACTTGAGAGCATGACAGCATCTTACCATGTCCCTAGGACTGTGTTCCTGGTACACAGTAAGCATTAAATATACTCTTGTCATGTTGACTACTTTGGTGAGAACTGTCAAATCTAAGTATGACATTACTGAAAATTTCTTCATTTCATTTCACTGAAAATGATGAGGATAATTAAAAGTATTTTGACTTTTTGATTAACTGATATGTTTATTAAAAGACTGATAGTGCTTAGGAGTTTTTTTCCGAAAAATGTTTAGAAATGTTTTTTTTTCAGTTTTAAAAAAATCGTCTTGGGTACAAATTATGTGCTTTACCTATACTAAAAAGCCAATTAAAATAGCATGGGATATGTTTCTACAGAGACTTAACATTAGCCACACACTGACCCTGAAAATTTTAAATTTAGGATCTTTCCCTCATCTCTTAAAGGTGAATTAAGTTTAAGGAAAAAGAATTCAATAAATTGGTGTTATCTTACTTATTAGTACTTCCCTCTTATGGGCACTAGTGGCAAAGAACCTGCTTGCCAATGCAGGACAAGTAGGAGATGTGGGTTCTATCACTGAGTTGGGAAGATCCCCTGTAGGAGGGCATGGAAACCCACTCCAGTATTCTTGCCTGGAGAATCCCATGGATGGAGGAGCATGACAGGCTACAGTCCATAGAGTCACAGAGTCAGACACAACTGAAGCAACTTAGCACACGTGAACCTCCCTATTATAGGCTTTTAATTGCTAAGCCCTGGAATAGCAACCCTGAGCCCAGGAACAATCCTTTGATTTATTAAAGAAAATGCCCTTTAATAATGGGTTGGAAATACTGCATAGTTTTTCTGTGTGACAATTATTGGTAGAACAGAATTATTCCTCTTCAGTTTTAAATTTACTGGTCATGTGGAGTACTCCCTGCTCTGGGAGGCCTAAGTCATACTTACTACTTTTCTAAAGTATAGGTCATGTTTTCTAAGGTCCCTGAGTTCACATGTAATAGTATAAATGCACAAAATTAAAATAGAAACAATAAATTCTAGAAGAAAAAAAGCATTATTTAACCAAGTTTAGTGTCTCAATTCATCTCAGCAGTGTAGGAACCCTTGCCTATCTTTTCCTTCTTTCTCATGAATGTGCCCCATCCCACTTTCTCTAATAGAATAAAAATGCAAGTCTTTCATATTAACAAAACTCCAAGTATTTCTATGACTCTACCTGTTAGAAAGCCCAAATATTATCTTCACTCTTGCTATTTCCCTAGTAACTATTAGTGGAATATTTTGAAATATTTATCTTCATCCTGTATATATATTTATATACAAAGTACCACAGTACAAATGTCTTAAACTGTCTTTGCTAGCATAAAAAAGTCCTCCTTAAAAAAAAAGTGTTTTGTGGGCTTTGGTCAAAACCTTGCCAGTTAGAATTAAAGTTTCCTATNAAAAAATCGTCTTGGGTACAAATTATGTGCTTTACCTATACTAAAAAGCCAATTAAAATAGCATGGGATATGTTTCTACAGAGACTTAACATTAGCCACACACTGACCCTGAAAATTTTAAATTTAGGATCTTTCCCTCATCTCTTAAAGGTGAATTAAGTTTAAGGAAAAAGAATTCAATAAATTGGTGTTATCTTACTTATTAGTACTTCCCTCTTATGGGCACTAGTGGCAAAGAACCTGCTTGCCAATGCAGGACAAGTAGGAGATGTGGGTTCTATCACTGAGTTGGGAAGATCCCCTGTAGGAGGGCATGGAAACCCACTCCTGTATTCTTGCCTGGAGAATCCCATGGATGGAGGAGCATGACAGGCTACAGTCCATAGAGTCACAGAGTCAGACACAACTGAAGCAACTTAGCACACGTGAACCTCCCTATTATAGGCTTTTAATTGCTAAGCCCTGGAATAGCAACCCTGAGCCCAGGAACAATCCTTTGATTTATTAAAGAAAATGCCCTTTAATAATGGGTTGGAAATACTGCATAGTTTTTCTGTGTGACAATTATTGGTAGAACAGAATTATTCCTCTTCAGTTTTAAATTTACTGGTCATGTGGAGTACTCCCTGCTCTGGGAGGCCTAAGTCATACTTACTACTTTTCTAAAGTATAGGTCATGTTTTCTAAGGTCCCTGAGTTCACATGTAATAGTATAAATGCACAAAATTAAAATAGAAACAATAAATTCTAGAAGAAAAAAAGCATTATTTAACCAAGTTTAGTGTCTCAATTCATCTCAGCAGTGTAGGAACCCTTGCCTATCTTTTCCTTCTTTCTCATGAATGTGCCCCATCCCACTTTCTCTAATAGAATAAAAATGCAAGTCTTTCATATTAACAAAACTCCAAGTATTTCTATGACTCTACCTGTTAGAAAGCCCAAATATTATCTTCACTCTTGCTATTTCCCTAGTAACTATTAGTGGAATATTTTGAAATATTTATCTTCATCCTGTATATATATTTATATACAAAGTACCACAGTACAAATGTCTTAAACTGTCTTTGCTAGCATAAAAAAGTCCTCCTTAAAAAAAAAGTGTTTTGTGGGCTTTGGTCAAAACCTTGCCAGTTAGAATTAAAGTTTCCTATTCAGGAGATAATTAGTATTTCAGAAGAGCTGTCAATCTTTATTTAAATCACTCCCATCATAACTGTCCATCAGCTTTTTGCAGACTGGATGAGACAACAACAAAGTCTCAGTGTCACCAAGTACAGCTGATTGTTTAGTGCCCATGATTCATTCTGGTTCACATTCAGTGCTGAGATGGGCGAGCCACCAACTCAGTTTCTGCGGCACATCATTCACTGTTGGAAACTCACAATTGATTGGTTTTCAAACAAGGATTGCTGGTAAATAATACTTCAACTTTCTCTACAAGGCAAATCTTTTACTGTTATCAACTGGAAATGAATCATTGTTTATTTCATGAGCCACTGATCAAAACTAAGGCAGTTAAAGAATACAGGGCAAGATTCATCCAACACAAGCTGAGGCCTGTGACAGTCCCCACCCAAGTGCAGTTTCTTTCTTTCTGAATCCCCCCCAGCAGTTCTGGTTCCTTAATGCCAGCTCTTGTTTTCAGAATATCCTATTCCTACATTTTCCCCTGCTGGGCAGATCTCTCTGTACCTTCTCTCTTTAATGGATTCATTAACCATGTTAAAGACTGAACTGCTTTGATGCTTGTTGCACCTGGGAAGCTTTCTGATGAACTAGAGATAGAATGTATAGGCAAGTATCAGATCAGATGAGACCAAGTTTGTTCTCACATGTGTGTTTTTAGCCTAAAGTGAAACTGAAAGTTTTTCAGTCATATCTGACTCTTTGCAATCCCATAGATTTCTCCAGGCCATGGAATTCTCCAGGCCAGAGTACAGGAGTGGGTAGCCTTTCCCTTCTCCAGGGAATCTTCCCAACCCAGGGATCAAACCCAGGTCTTCTGCATTGCAGGCAGATTCTTTAACAACTGAACCATTTGGGCAGCCCGAGAATACTAGANAAAATGCCCTTTAATAATGGGTTGGAAATACTGCATAGTTTTTCTGTGTGACAATTATTGGTAGAACAGAATTATTCCTCTTCAGTTTTAAATTTACTGGTCATGTGGAGTACTCCCTGCTCTGGGAGGCCTAAGTCATACTTACTACTTTTCTAAAGTATAGGTCATGTTTTCTAAGGTCCCTGAGTTCACATGTAATAGTATAAATGCACAAAATTAAAATAGAAACAATAAATTCTAGAAGAAAAAAAGCATTATTTAACCAAGTTTAGTGTCTCAATTCATCTCAGCAGTGTAGGAACCCTTGCCTATCTTTTCCTTCTTTCTCATGAATGTGCCCCATCCCACTTTCTCTAATAGAATAAAAATGCAAGTCTTTCATATTAACAAAACTCCAAGTATTTCTATGACTCTACCTGTTAGAAAGCCCAAATATTATCTTCACTCTTGCTATTTCCCTAGTAACTATTAGTGGAATATTTTGAAATATTTATCTTCATCCTGTATATATATTTATATACAAAGTACCACAGTACAAATGTCTTAAACTGTCTTTGCTAGCATAAAAAAGTCCTCCTTAAAAAAAAAGTGTTTTGTGGGCTTTGGTCAAAACCTTGCCAGTTAGAATTAAAGTTTCCTATTCAGGAGATAATTAGTATTTCAGAAGAGCTGTCAATCTTTATTTAAATCACTCCCATCATAACTGTCCATCAGCTTTTTGCAGACTGGATGAGACAACAACAAAGTCTCAGTGTCACCAAGTACAGCTGATTGTTTAGTGCCCATGATTCATTCTGGTTCACATTCAGTGCTGAGATGGGTGAGCCACCAACTCAGTTTCTACGGCACATCATTCACTGTTGGAAACTCACAATTGATTGGTTTTCAAACAAGGATTGCTGGTAAATAATACTTCAACTTTCTCTACAAGGCAAATCTTTTACTGTTATCAACTGGAAATGAATCATTGTTTATTTCATGAGCCACTGATCAAAACTAAGGCAGTTAAAGAATACAGGGCAAGATTCATCCAACACAAGCTGAGGCCTGTGACAGTCCCCACCCAAGTGCAGTTTCTTTCTTTCTGAATCCCCCCCAGCAGTTCTGGTTCCTTAATGCCAGCTCTTGTTTTCAGAATATCCTATTCCTACATTTTCCCCTGCTGGGCAGATCTCTCTGTACCTTCTCTCTTTAATGGATTCATTAACCATGTTAAAGACTGAACTGCTTTGATGCTTGTTGCACCTGGGAAGCTTTCTGATGAACTAGAGATAGAATGTATAGGCAAGTATCAGATCAGATGAGACCAAGTTTGTTCTCACATGTGTGTTTTTAGCCTAAAGTGAAACTGAAAGTTTTTCAGTCATATCTGACTCTTTGCAATCCCATAGATTTCTCCAGGCCATGGAATTCTCCAGGCCAGAGTACAGGAGTGGGTAGCCTTTCCCTTCTCCAGGGAATCTTCCCAACCCAGGGATCAAACCCAGGTCTTCTGCATTGCAGGCAGATTCTTTAACAACTGAACCATTTGGGCAGCCCGAGAATACTAGAATGGTGGAGTGGGTAGCCTATCCCTTCTCCAGCAGATATTCCCAACCTAGGAATAGAACCAGGGTCTCCTGCATTGCAGGTGGATTCATTACCAACTGAACTGTCAGGGAAGTCCATTATTTAGCCTAAAGCTTAAATAAAATCTGATTATAATGGCTGGGAATATGAGTGACTCACATTTCAGAAACCAAACAAGAACCAGTGTCTCCATGTGTAAGCTGGACAAAGCTTTGCTCCAGAGTTATCAACAAAACATGCAAGCTTGTCTCACTCATTTATTCATCAGATGGTAAAGAATCTGCCTGCAGTGCAGGAGACCAAACCTGGGTTGGGAAGATACCCTGGAGAAGGGAATAGCAACCTACTCCAGTATTTTTGACTAGAGAATTCCATGGACAGAGGAGCTTGGTGGTCTGCAGTCCATGGAGTCACAAAGAGTTGGACACAACTGAGTGAATAACACACTATTGACTGTATTAGGAGTTCTGTTGGGAATGCAACAGTGAACAGGAAACATACATAGCTCTTGTGTCACATGATTTGCTGTCTTTCTTACCAACTAGATTATTGATCGACTAGAAAAAAATAAGCAAATAAAATTATAAATAATAAGTTATAAGAAGAAAACAAATACCAGGTATTGTAAACTTGGCCAATTCTCTCCTTCTTCAGCTCACATTTCTTGAAAGGATTGCCCACATTTACTCTCCCCCTTGGGCTTCCCTAGTGGCTCAGTGGTAAAGAATCTGCCTGCAATGCAGGAGATTTGGTTCCCATCCCTGGATTAGGAAGAACCCCTGGAGGAGGAAATGGCAGCCCACACCAGTATTCTTGCCTGGGAAACCTCATGGATAGAGGAGTCTGGTGGGTATAGTCCATAGGGTCAAAAAGAGTCAGACATGACTGAAGTAACTTAGCATGCATGTACTCTCTACCTTGACATTGGCCAATTACACTGTCATCTCTACTCTTCTTCTACTCCATAGTTGGTTTCTTATCATCAGTTTTCCTGAATTTCAGCTTTTGTCAGATTTATACTGCACAAACCAGCACTGTTTTGGAGGTTAACTAAGCACTTCTGACTTTGGTGGGCCATCTTTTATTTTAAGGTGGTCAGTTATGGAAGGACATAGTTGAGAAGTAATATCTTGACTTTTTAAATGTTCTTTGGTTCAAATAAGAAAGGGGAACTTTTGCATATGGGTATTAGACATTATGTTATTTTCCTAAATATAAAATGTCATAAAAAAAACTTTATACAAGTATTGTTTTTGTTGTTCAGCTTCTAAGGTGTGCCCATCTCTTTGTGATTCCATGTACTGCAACATGCCAGGCTTCCCTGCTCTTCATTATCTTTCAGAATATGCTCAAACTCATGTCCATTGAGTCAGTGATGTCATCTAACCATTTCATTTTCTGTTGCCATCTTCTCCTCCCACCCTCAATCTTTTCCAGAATCAGGATCTTTTCCAATGAGTTGTTTCTTCACATCAGGTGGCCAAAGTGATCTTCAGCATCCAATGAATATTCAGGGTTGATTCCCTTTAGGATTAACTAGTTTGATCTCCTTGTTGTCCAGGGGGCTCTCAAGAGTCTTATCCAACAACACAATCTGAAAGCATCAGAGCATCTTTGGGGCTCAGCCTTCTTTATAGTCCAGCTCTCATATCCATACATGACTACTGGAAAAACCATATATTTTACTATCCTTTTCATTATTATTTAGAATAAGAATGAAACTCCAAAAAAGCACTTTCTCTTCATTTTTAAAATTAGTACATATGTGTTGGCATGGTCTCTCACTTTATACAGGGCCTTGTATTTTAGTATTTACAAACTTCTGAGTTTTATTTCTTATTTTTTTGGTTTCATTTTTTAATAGGCAAATAGCCTTTTTCCTCTTGGTTTTATTTATTATTTATTTTTATATTTTTATATAAATTTCTTTATTTTAATTGGAGACTAATTANTGTGTGTGGGCGGGGTGGAGGGGGAGGGGTTTGGAGGGAGCTCATCTGTATGAGTAGCCCTACATCCCTTGAGGTATTGCCCTTCCCTGGGGTTCTATCATTTATATTCCTGCCACCATCGCCACAACTTTGGCCAAACGTGATAAGAAACACATTTTTCATTTCTCTTTGTCATGGTTAGAGTCCAAAATGTTCCAGAAGACCAGTACAAAACATTAAAACAGAAAGTATTTTAAGAATGTGAAGATGTCATAAACACAGTCTGGTATCCTACATACAGGTCTGTGATCCTCTACCATCTCCTCTGTTTAGTTCAGTTCAGTCACTCAGTCATGTCTGACTCTTTGAGATCCCATGGACAGCAGCACGCCAGGCCTCCCTGTCCATCACCAACTCTTGGAGTTTACTCAAACTCATGTCTACTGAGTCGGTGATGCCATCCAACAATCTCATCCTCTGTCATCCCCTTCTCCTCCCTCCTTCAGTCTTTCCCAGCATCAGGACCTTTTCCAGTGAGTCAGTTCTTAGCATGAGGTGGCCAAAGTATTGGAGTTTCAGCTTCAGCATCAGTCTTTCCAGTGAATATTCAGGACTGATTTCCTTTAGGATGGACTGGTTTTATCTCCTCTCTGTCCAAGGGACTCTCAAAAGTCTTCTCCAACACCGCCAGTTCAAAAGCATCAATTCTTCAGTGCTCACTTTTCTTTATAGTCCAACTCTAACATCCATACATGTCTACTGGAAAAACCACAGCTTGGACTAGACGGACGTTTGTTGACAAAATAATGCCTCTGCTTTTTAATATGCTGTCTAGGGTGGTCTGGAGAAGGCAATGGCATCCCACTTGCCTGGAAAATCCCATGGATGGAAGAGCCTGGGAGCCTGCAGTCGATGGGGTCACTAAGAGTTGGACACGACTGAGTGACTTCACTTTCACATTTCATTTTCATGCATTNTGTATGAGTAGCCCTACATCCCTTGAGGTATTGCCCTTCCCTGGGGTTCTATCATTTATATTCCTGCCACCATCGCCACAACTTTGGCCAAACGTGATAAGAAACACATTTTTCATTTCTCTTTGTCATGGTTAGAGTCCAAAATGTTCCAGAAGACCAGTACAAAACATTAAAACAGAAAGTATTTTAAGAATGTGAAGATGTCATAAACACAGTCTGGTATCCTACATACAGGTCTGTGATCCTCTACCATCTCCTCTGTTTAGTTCAGTTCAGTCACTCAGTCATGTCTGACTCTTTGAGATCCCATGGACAGCAGCACGCCAGGCCTCCCTGTCCATCACCAACTCTCGGAGTTTACTCAAACTCATGTCTACTGAGTCGGTGATGCCATCCAACCATCTCATCCTCTGTCATCCCCTTCTCCTCCCTCCTTCAATCTTTCCCAGCATCAGGACCTTTTCCAGTGAGTCAGTTCTTAGCATGAGGTGGCCAAAGTATTGGAGTTTCAGCTTCAGCATCAGTCTTTCCAGTGAATATTCAGGACTGATTTCCTTTAGGATGGACTGGTTTTATCTCCTCTCTGTCCAAGGGACTCTCAAAAGTCTTCTCCAACACCGCCAGTTCAAAAGCATCAATTCTTCAGTGCTCACTTTTCTTTATAGTCCAACTCTAACATCCATACATGACTACTGGAAAAACCACACCTTGGACTAGACGGATGTTTGTTGACAAAATAATGCCTCTGCTTTTTAATATGCTATCTAGGGTGGTCTGGAGAAGGCAATGGCATCCCACTTGCCTGGAAAATCCCATGGATGGAAGAGCCTGGGAGCCTGCAGTCGATGGGGTCACTAAGAGTTGGACACGACTGAGTAACTTCACTTTCACATTTCATTTTCATGCATTGGAGAAGGAAATGGCAACTCACTCCAGTGTTCTTGCCTGGAGAAGCCCAGGAATGGGGGAGCCTGGTGGGCTACCGTCTGTGGGGTCGCACAGAGTGGGCCATGACTGAAGTGACTTAGCAGCAGCAGCAGCAGCTAGATTGGTCATAACTTTTCTTCCAAGGAGCAAGTGTCTTTACTTTCATGGCTGCAGTCACCATCTGCAGTGATTTTGGAGCCCCCAAAGTAAAGTCTCTCACAGTTTCCATTGTTTCCCATCTATTTGTCATGAATTGATGGGACCAGATGCCATGATCTTAGTTTTCTGAATGTTGAGTTTTAAGCCAACTTTTTCACTCTTCTCTTGCACTTTCATCAAGAGGTTCTTTAGTTCTTCTTTGCTTTCTGTCATAAGTAGTGTCATTTGTATATCTGAGGTTATTGATATTTCTCCCAGTAATCTTGATTCCAGCTTGTGCTTCATCCAGTCCAGCATTTCTGATGATGTGCTCTGCATATAAGTTCAATAAGTAGGGTGACAATACACAGCCTTGATGTACTCCTTTCCCTATTTGGAACCAGTGTGTTGTTCCATGTCCAGTTCTAACTATTGCTTCTTGATCTACATACAGATTTCTCAAGAGCCAGGTCAGGTGGTCTGGTATTCCCAGCTCTTGAAGAATTTTCCAGTTTGTTGTGATCCACACAAAGTCTTTGGCATAGTCAATAAAGCAGAAGTAGATGTTTATCTGGAACTCTCTTGCTTTTTCAGTGATCCAGCAGATGATGGCAATTTGATCTCTGGTTCCTCTGCCTTTTCTAAATCCAGCTTGAACATCTGAAAGTTCACGGTTCACATACTGTTGAAGCCTGGCTTGGAGAATTTTGAGCATTACTTTGCTAGTGTGTTC
This sequence comes from Raphicerus campestris, assembly GCA_006410735.1. NCBI lineage: Eukaryota > Metazoa > Chordata > Mammalia > Artiodactyla > Bovidae > Raphicerus > Raphicerus campestris. The sequence goes on along the minus strand of SJYW01035645.1, from coordinate 266,737 downwards.
AATTGTCAGACATTTGTACAATTCAAGGACATTTTACTTTTTCCATTTGCTATTCTGCCTGATTCTTCATGGTTCAGGCCACTGTATTTCTCGCTGGAGTCTTCTGAATGAGTCTGGCACAGAGTTATAATTACTTTTCCAGTTATGAGTCTGAGTTATTGCCAGACTGTGGTGATTAATCCAGGACTGGTCTTGACCTCTACGTAGCTATTAGTCTACCCAGAGTATTATATATGAGCCATGACAGTGGTGATTTTGTTACTAAGCCATGTCCAGCTCTTGTGACTCCATGGACTGTAGCCTGCCAGGCTCTGTTATCCTTGGGATTTCCCAGGCAGGAATACTAGAATAGGGTTGTCATTTCCTCCTCCAGGAGATCTTCCTGACCCAAGGATTGAACCTGGGTCTCCTGTATTGCAGGCAGATTCTTTACCATTGAGTCACCAGGGAAGCCCATATATGAGCCATACAGGAGCCCAAACCTCCATAGGAAAATTAGCTCCACCCATAGGGTCACAGAGAGACAGATACAACTGAGCTACTTTCACTTTCACTTTTTCAAGTCCTTTTTATATGACTTTCAACCATATTAACTTTTCTGTTATTACCTCACTATTGAAATACCCTTAGAAATCTATTCCAAAATTAGTATCATTTATTGAGTGTTTCCTGTGTGGCCAGCATTGGGCGTTCATGGTCATTTCATTTAATCCACACCACCACTCTGAAAGGTGATAATCATCATTATCTACACTTTAAAGAAAATCTCTGTCTTACAGAGGTTGTGTAGCTAGGGTTTGAGTGCAGTCTGGCTGATTTTAGAACTTGCACAAAATCACACTGGTGAGCCTCACTTAATCCAAGATTTTAAGACATTTAGCACAGTTAATAATTATTAGTCACATATTCACAAATAAGTTGTTGTAACCTTTTCTTTCTTCTTGCAAATGAATTTGGGTTGATAAAAAAAGAGACAAGTCCAAGAATCCTTTGAGTTTATCTGCTTTTGTTCTAATACCCTCATATTACTGACAAAGAAATCAAAACAAAAATCAGTTCAGTGACCTGTCAAGGTAACAAAATTATTATCTCTATGCCAATGAACATTCAGGACTATTGGTTCCTTGTTTAATATACTTTTGTTTCCTACATCACATTGCTTCTCTATATGATTTTTTAATCGATATAATTTAGACTAAAAGAACTTGCTGATGATTGGATATGTTAAGGTAACAGGTCATGTAAGCCAATAGTAATAATCAGAACATTCTGTGTAAATTAGTGTAATTGTATATAATTTTTTCTCAATTATAGGAATTAGGCAAGAAGAAGATGTACAATATGTAGTTTAATATGCCAATAAAGCATGATGTATTAACAGAATCTTCACTGAAGTGTTTATATGAAAAAGCAATTGCTGTTTTTCTTATTTTATCTTCAGGAATTTCAAGGACTTCATTTCTTTAAAACATATTTGCAAGGTTGAAAATAAAGATTACAGTTGATGTCCTAAAAGCTGGCACTAACAACTACAATAAAAATGCAGCATTTTACCAGGGGATGCTAGAAGTGTGAAGATATTAAATATTACAGCCAAAGGACCTTCTCCTTGGAAAATAGTGAATTTAATATTCCTGCAGAAAATATGCCAGAAAGAATAATTCAGCACTGATTGCAGGAATAAACTAGATGACATCCAAAGTTCTTGAGATTCTAAAACTCTATCATTCTATGTCGATGATTTTCTTATCTAAGCTTATCTATGTGTTTGGACAGACATGAAGAGTTCAGAATATTGATTAAAGCAACTCGAAGCAATATTGTAAGGAAATGTTCCTTTTAGCATGGTTATTTTATGGAAAACTATCCAGCCATTAAAAGCTGTGCTTTGGAAGGAGGATTTTTAATGACATGAAAGGTGGAGATGAATAAAGAAGATGCTGATCTAAGTAAATGTGGGAAACTTTTGATTGGAAACTGAAAAACCAAGAAAAAGGGAGCTAGAGATAAATAACTATTTATTTGGTAAAATTATTTCTCTGGGGATATGGATTAGTAATTCTGAGCCTGCTTCACATGCATACTGGGGTTGATCAATGAATAAATAAATGGTGCATGGTTTTCAATGAATTTCTAACTGTGAAACTGGAAAGTTAGAAATAAGTAAGGTGGGTAGGTGGGTGAGGTTACAATGAGCAGTGTGGTACTAGATTAGAGTCAGAAATATCAGTATAAATTCATGTTTAGTTTAATATAAAGACAGATGTATACTTACAGAAATAATTTTAGGTACATTTGTATATATGGGTTGGAATATATACATATATTTCCTGTTCTGTACACTGAGAGGGCTTAAGCAGAGTGACACTCTGGTAGCAAAAAGCACACCTAGTGACCAAATCTTGGTTTCTAATGTTGTTCTTCAATGAAAGAAATCAGGGTACTTGGGAGAAATGGTCAACCCTAGATCTGGGTCAGATAATATGTAAAGTGATCCTAGAGTATCTTGAAGTATACCAGAAGTTAAAGTGAAAGTGGAGTTGCTCAGTAGTGTCCTACTCTTTGCAACCCCATGGGTTGTAGCCCACGAGGCTCCTCCATCCATGGAATTTTCCAGGAAAGAATACTGGAGTGGGTTTCCATTTCCTTTTCCAGGGGACCTTCCCAACCCAGGGATCAAACCTGGGTCTCCCATATTGCTGGCAGACCCTTTTACCATCTGAGCCACCTGGGAAGCCCTGGGAACCAGAAGTTAAGGAAATGTTCAAAAACAAAATAAGAGGCATGTCAAAGGGACTCATGAGTCAATTTGAAAGAGCTTCTAATGACCAAAGTTAGAATAATTTGATCAGCAAAATAAATGAAATAGTACTGGGTTATGCTTCAAAGTATCAAATAAGTATTCATGAGTTTATATCAATATTGAACAGACATAAATGATTGAATGGGCTTCCCCAATGACTCAGTGGGTAAAGAGTCTGCCTGCAATCCAGGAGAAACTGGAATCATGAGTTTGATCCCTGAGTTAGGAAAATCCCCTCGAGGAGAGCATGGCGACCCACTCCAGCATTCCTGCCTGAAAAATCCCATGGAGAGAGGAGCCTGGTAGACTCAGTTTGTACGGTCACAAAGAGTCAGACACGACTGAGCAACTAGGCAAGCAAGCACATGATTGAATAAATAAATGAAGAAGAAGATAGAAGTCTCCCATGTAGAAGAATTCTAAATAATTTATGGAGAAACTCCTTCCTTCAAGATAGTGAAGCTCAACTGCTCACTCATTGAATGCAGGCAGAAGTTTTGTCTTGGTTCCAAAGGGTAAAGTAAGGAAAGGGTGAAAAAAGTCACCTGCCATTGAAAAACTCTGGCAAACATAACCCCAGCTCTATGTTCAAGCTTAACGTCATCAGTGATGAGCCATGTTGGTAGCATGTAGATTGACCCCATCTCTAAAATTCTGTCCTGTTAAAAACATTTTATATTTACTTGGGCTTAGTTTTTAAATATTGTGTCATCATAAGATTGGAAAGAAGAAAAGGCCATTTATCTCCTTTTCTAATATTTTGAGGGGCCTTCTGCCAAATTGTTAAGTAAACTCAGTTGTTTATGGGGAGAAAGATGCCTATTCTGGATGACCTCCTGGCTAGCAGCCACAAGCTTCATATGGCCAGTGTTCTAACCTTGCAGTAAGATTCTAATTATGGGCTTTATGTTTTATTTACTGATCTCATTCCCATCTCAATGCAGAAATATCTCAAACATAACATATATGTTTGAGATATATGTTAACATATATGTTAACATACATATATATAAGTAGGTAAAGAAGTTAGAATATATTGTGATCTCTATCATGCCTTCCTTATAAGCCTGCTTCCAGTTACTAGAATTTGTAGGTTTGAGAGATCATCAAAAAAATTTAAATTACTAGTTAATGATACTTCTGATGCTTTGGATCTAAATGGTCACTTTTAGAGGACTCATTCTTACTTAAAGTCTGTCTGTTTGGGATTAATGTTCAGTTTTTTCAGATCTCCTTTCCCCTCTAGACTTTCTTGCCTTACATGATGATAGAGGAGAGGAAAGGCTCTGTATCTTTGCTGATCTCCGCAGCAGAGTTGCTGATTTAGCTTTATCTGTGGACAGAGATGACTGACATATGATTAATTCTGTCTGACCTTTAAAGTCTTTTTCTACTTAGGGATTCTATGTGCTTTTTCCCACTCAAGTCTCAACAACCCTTTTGTCTTGATTGCAGGCCTGTGCTGTCCTCTCCAGGAGGTATTTGGAGCAGGTTTAATCTCTTGTACATAGCCTTTCCCCTCTACAGTGTCCTAAAGCTGTAATAGCATCCTTTTGTAAGAAAGACCTGCCGCTTTCCTTGGACTACAGCTAGGGAAACCCTGATGTGCTGGAGTACTTTCTTTTTTATGTGGTCATTTCTACACATCACTACTTCCTCCTTAAAGTGGACCCTGGTTGTATCGGGGGGTAGGATACTTTCTGTCTGGTCTCTTCATCTGTTTTCTATCTTTCTTTTACTTCTAATGCTCATGGCTGGAAAAGCCAATTTCTCCTATTTCCATTCATATTGTATCCATCCTGTATTATCTCTACTCCTCTGTTCAAGACAGCCAAGGCTCTTTACAGAGGAACCCTGAGATAATAGAAACTAGGAACTGCCAAGGATGCCAAGGATTAAAGTATAATGGCTTAGTCAGTCAGTCAGTGTTAGTCACCCAGTCATGTCTGACTCTTTGCGACCCATGGACTGTAGCCCTCTAGACTCCTCTGTCCATGGAATTCTCCAGGCAAGAATACTGGAGTGGGTTGCCATTCCCTTCCCCAGGGGATCTTCCCTGACTCAGGGACAACACCCAGATCTCCCACATTGCAGGCAGATTCTTTATTGTCTGAGACTCCAGGGAAGCCTCCATAGTTTCAGAATATAATCCTCACTGCATCTCCGCCCTGACCTTGCATGCAAGCAGTACTATAATGCCCTATGCTACACTTCCTAGGAATTTAAATCTTTTCAGAATACTTTATTCTGTAAATCACGTGTGGTGGTTGTGGATACAAGAAGGTGCTGAAACTATGAACTCTGGGGAAAAGTCACAAACTGAGAATTTGAAAATTCTCCTTGAACTTTCATTTAGTCCCCAGTCCCTGGGCCAATCCCTAGGAATTTCTTTATACTAAGTTCTTCTTATTCCAGCATTATAATGCCAGCGTTCCTGTAGATGACTTGGGCCCTTCAGCTGTGTTAAAGAACACTCAGTCTCCACCCTAGACCTTCTATCCTTAAGGAGGGGGGGAGTCTAACTTGACCATCATTTGGAACTTGGTGCTTCAGTTTTTATACATTTTTTTAAAAACACATATTTCAGTGTTTTTTTCTTGCCACCAAAATGAATATTTACCTATGTTTTTAACATGGTTCCAAACAAAGGCTATTAAAATATTCTATTTTTCTCCAACTTGGCACTTACTTTGCTGCTAAGAATATACCACTCTTAAAATGTTTTTAATTAGAAGATAATCACTTTACAATATTGTGATGCTTTTTGCCATACATCACCATGAATCAGCATTAGGTATCCAAAGTGTTCCCTTCCTCATAAACCATGAGTTTCCTACAAGTTTTAGGGCTGTGCCTCCTACCATTCACACGAGTTTCACCTTAATTAACCAGCTCAGGAAGAAATACCGAGAAGCTTCTGAAAAGTATGATTGCTCCCCCAACCCTGCCAGTTGGTTGGGCCTTTTCAGAAGATGAGGACTTCCTGGGATGTGATCCCTCACCCTGGCTGTCAGCACACCTCCCCTGCATCTTACTAACTTTGCACTATTTACAAAGCTTAGTGTTCCTTTATCTTTTTTTGATAAATATTCCTCTCCCCATGACCTACCCCTTTTGCTTCCCTTCTTGTGCAAGGAAAACACCTTCAACTTCATTCTGAAATCTATTACCGGACTTTGCCTTAAATCCCTTATACGTTACACACAGAAGTACAACACCCCTGCATATGCACACACACTAGGTGCACACACATTCTGTGCACACACAGATACACATAAACCCACACATATGTATACGCACATGTAGACACATATGAACATATATTGAATTGATCATAATCCTTGGTCTATGAAAGTTTTATTATTGATTCATGCGATATCATCTTTATTCTACTCAACCAGATAAAGTCAGGCTTAGACTTTGTGGATTTCAATCATTGTCAGTCTGCTTGTGCTATGCTGTGCTTAGTCGCTCAGTTGTGTCTGACTCTTTGTGACCCCATGGACTGAAGCCTGCCAGTCTCCTCTGTCCATGGGGATTTTCCAAGCAAGAATACTGGAGAGGATTGCCATGCCCTCCTCCCAGGGAATCTTCCCAACCCAGGAATCGAACCCAGGTTCCCCGCATTTCAGACAGTCAATCTACCTAAGAACCCACAAATTACAATACTTTAAATTGGACTCTTTTTCCATCTACCTCAAATCTACATACTCTTTTAGCACCTTCCTCTACCCTGCTTCATCTGTGCCATGTCCAGAACAAGGGGCAACCAAGAATAAGTAATTATTTTTAGAAATATTTGTTTTTTTAACAAAGTCTTAAGCTAAAAGGCAATTTCCTTTGGCAAAATTTCAAGTATTAGAAGGCATGTGAAGTAGGATTTGGAAGTCACTGGGAGCTTCATTTTTGCCTCTGAAACCCTACTGTGTAAGTGTGATCCCTCAACCCCTTTGTGAAGCTGGCCTTTCTTCTGAATATTCTTTCAGTAACCAAACCATGTCAGAGGCTATGTGATTCCCTATGACAAATCAATGAGTGCAGCTGTCATTGTAGGAAAAGTGGAGAATCTAAAAAACATCACCATAGCTTTGTTCTCCACAGGCTCACTGCATTTCCATCTTCCTCAGCTCTCCCAGGTCATGTGTCCCCAACCTTGTCTTCTAGAAGCTTAGGGCAGAGCAACCACCCGTACCACCAGGCTTCCACTCTTCCCTCCATCCATAAGGGATGGGAATGCTGAGCTCAGTGCCCCAGGACATGCATGTTTTATTCACATCTGCAGCTCTGATAAAGTAGAATTACTACACGTTGCACTCTCTCAGCACAGCATTTTCATGTATCTTGGTGTAGAGTGCTAAATGTGCAGTAGGGAAGGGAACAAAAACTATATGTTCAAAGAAAAATACTTTATTCAAATGAGAAAGAGCACACCACTTTTAGGTTTCCCCTCACACTTCTAAAATGCTGGCTGAGATTCCCTTGTAATGTATTGTGAAGCAACTTAGTACTTAATGAAATGAAATTTGAGAATCAGAGAAAGAAAATGAATGGCCAAAAAACTGCCATGAAACCACATTAAAATGTACTTGGCGTACATTTTTATTACCCCAGTTGCATTGCAAAAATAGTACAGCAATAGAGTTACTGGAATTAAAAGAACAGAACGTTGCCAAGGTTGAAACTATCAACAGCAATTTAGTGTGTGTGTGTGTGTTTTTATCCTCATGAATAAATGAGTTTATATTTTCTTTTGTATAAGATATGTATGTGTGTGTGTGTGTGTGTGTGTGTGTATAATCCTATAATCTTCAACTGTATTCTAATTTCACACAAATGTTAGATGAAGACAGTTTATTATTTGTTTCCATTAAAGCTATTTTAGTATATAAATATCTTCACCATTGATTTTACCGTGGTGTAATTTTTTATGCAAAATATTGTGGTGCCAACTGAAGGTCTCTGAGGTTAATGAATTGCTCACTTAGCATCATTGCTTATAGTAAATCTGTCCTTGCTGTAGAAGACTCCAGTTAAGTGATCCCTGATTATTTATCTGCACTGCAGCAATAGTCTTTAACAAAATTGTGTTCACAGTGGATTGAATTTACTGGACTGGATTGGGAGAAGGAGAAAGGATACTAATATCCCTGAGACTATACAGCAGTTGCTGTTTTAAATATACTATCACACCTAAGTTTTATGAAACCCAATGAGCTAGATGTTATTATCCTTTATATACAAAAAAAGAAACTCAGGCTTCTAACTAATGTCATAAAATTGTTTTAAAAACACATACTCATGTTTGTTTCATCTTATTGTGGTGCTTTGAGAGTTCCCTGGATGGCAAGGAGATCAAACTAGTCAATGCTAAAGGAAATCAGTCCTGAATACTCATTGGAAGGACTGATGTGGAAGCTGCAGCTGAATTCTTTGGCACTTAATAAAAAGAACTGATGCATTGGAAAAGACCCTGATGCTGGGAAAGACTGAGGGCAGGAGGAGAAGGAGATGACAGAAGATGAGATGGCTGGATGGCATCATTGACTCAATGGATGTGAGTCTGAGCAAACTCGGGGAGATAGTGAAGGACAGGGAAGCCTGGTGTCCTGCAGTCCATGGGGGTCACAGAGTCAGACACAACTAAGTGACTGAACAACAACAATCATGGTACATGTAGATTCTGTGTCTAAACAGTGCTCTACATGTTTAATGAAAGAAATAGAAGAATATGATGTAGCCACCTCCAAGAAGTCCTTTTGTCCTTTGGGGGAGCCTCCACATTTCCCCAGAGTCACGTGGAATCACTGTCAGTGTTGGCTCAGAACTTGCCCTTATACACTTACTATAGTTTGTTAAGATACTAAGACCATCTCCTCCATGTCGGTAGGCACTGGGCTAAGATATGGGCTCTGTTTCTGGATAAGAGCAGGACGGAGGGCAGAGATAAAGGTCACTGGAAATGCCCTTAAAATAGCATAAATAGGATGAATTATTTCTTTCTAAACAAGTTATATATGCAGCCAACAGACCCCCTGCGTTTAGTATAATCAGTTCAGTTCAGAGATCAGTCATGTATGATTAATACTTTAGTATCATACTAACAATATGATACTAATACTTTAGTATCATAGATTTTCTTCTACCCTGAAGTGTGGAGAGTGTGCCTCACTTTTAAACTCCAATGAAGTTAGTATATATACTGAAATCAAACATAGATATATACTATAGATAATACATGTGTAACATGTATATCTATACAAATATCATATATATACAAATATCATATACATGTTTTATGGCCTGAATATATCTCCCCAAATTCATATTAGAAATACTCATCCCCAATACCTCAAAATTTGACTGTAAGTAATTAATAGTATTTAAGTTTAAATAGTTAACAAGTTTAAATTAAGTCATTAAGATGGACCATATTCCAATATGACTTATGTCCCTATTAGAAGAGGAAATTAAGTCACAGATACACATAGGGTAGATCATGTGAAGACACAGGGAGAAGATAAAGGAGAGAGGCCTCAGAAGAAGCCATCCAACAACTTGATCTTGGGCTTCAGACTCCAGACTGGAGAGAAAATAAATTTCTGGTTTTCATGCCAGCTGGTCTGTAGTCCTTTGGTATTGCAGCCCTAGCACATTCATAATATAAATATAATAAAAAATTAGCCCAACTGATCCCAATCCCCAAACAATGAATTTTATTTAAAATAATAATAAAGGTTAATAATACAAAAATAATCTAATGTCATAGATTTTTGCAAGTGCAGTTTCTAAGGTCTGGATGCCATCGGCTAGTTCCATGTCACGTCTAATCTCCCACATGTTCAGTATTTGCATCACAGAGTCACAGCCATGGTTGATTTGCAGAAACATGACCCTAGGGCACTTTATTATTGGCAGCCATGGAAAAAAGATTCAATCATGTTTAGTCTATTATACTTATGAAAGAAAGAAATGGATTATTAGACTTTTGAAATATTCACAAGTTGGAACAAAATGGCTTTGCAAGGTAGCTAGAAATTCAGTTTACTCAGACAGCTTTTTCTGCCTAATCATGTGTTCAGTTCAGTTCAGTTCAGTTGCTCAGTCATGTCTGACTCTTTGCGACCCCATGAACCGCAGCATACCAGGCCTCCAAGACAGTGGCAACCCACTCCAGTACTCCTGCCTGGAAAATCCCATGGATGGAGGTGCCTGGTAGGCTGCAGTCCATGAGGTTGTGAAGAGTCGGACACAACTGAGTGACTTCACTTTCACTTTTCACTTTCATGCATTGGAGAAGGAAATGGAGCCCCTCCAGTGTTCTTGCCTGGAGAATCCCCGGGCTGGCAGACCCTGGTGGGCTACCATCTATGGTGTCGTACAGAGTCAGACATGACTGAAGCGACTTCAGCATGTCCATTGAGTTAGTGATACCATCCAACCGTCTCATCCTCTGTTATCCGCTTCTCCTCCTGTCCTCAATCTTTCCCAGCATCAGAGTCTTTTCAAATGAGTCAGCTCTTTGCATCAGGTGGCCAAAGTATTGGAGTTTCAGCTTCAACATCAGTCCTTACAGTGAACACCCAGGACTGATCTCCTTTAGGATGGACTGGTTGGATCTCCTTGCAGTCCAAGGGACTCTCAAAAGTCTTCTCCAACACCACAGTTCAAAGAACATCAATTCTTTGGAGCTCAGCTTTCTTTATAGTCCAACTCTCACATCCATACATGCCCACTGGAAAAACCGTGTGTTAAGGAAGAGCAATCTTTCCTGAAAACAAACCATATACTTACTTCTATATTTGAACAGTAATGCTAACTTACATACTTTGTGTCTCTAATGTACTATACAACTTGTAAAGGACCTTTCAAGGATTGTCTCCTCTTTGGCACACCCTTCCAGGGCTCTGTTTGATCTCATATCACCCAGATTTCCCTCTATTACACCTTTAATTGCACTATCATCTGGTCTGTTTACTTATATGTTGATCTCCAAAGCAGCAACTGAGCCTGTTCACATTTCCGTTCCGAGGACCCAGCAAGGTTCTGACATACGGCAGGTGTCCAGTAAATATTTGTGAAGCTTTGTGAAGCTTTGTATGCCTTTTCAGAAACACCAATTTTACAGCTGAAGAACCTGACGTTCAGAAAGTTTTGTTGACTAGTCAGGTTAAGGAGAGACAAAAACCAGACATTGAGATGGGCAAGATAGTGATATGAGAATCCTAGTGGGCAGTCAGAGCCTGGATCAGTCTAGGTGTTATGATTCTGTTTCAATGGAGATGGGAAGTCACTAGATACTTTTAAACAGATATGCAATATGATTTCATTTATATTTGTAAAGATTGCCCTAGCTGCTAAAGGAAAGAAAGAGACCAATTAAAAAGACATTACAGGCATCCTTGAGAGAGACAGTGGTGGTTTCTTAGGAAGCAGCTGAGATTAAAAGATATAGTTTGATTCGAGATATATTTTGGAAGGAAAACTGTAAGGATTTGCAGACATATCAGACATAGGGGGTTATTTATTAATTTGGTAAATATTTATTACCTGTTGTGTGTCAGTAACTGTTTTAGAAACTGAACAGATACGAGAAAAATCAGATGAGGTACCTGGTAAACCTGCAGTTTACATTCTGGTGAAGTTATACAGGTTAAACCGAACAAGCAAGCAAATAACTAAAAAATCCATAATGGTTTTTGCAATAAAGAAGACAAAACAGGGTGATGACCCAAGAAGCCACTTTACACTGTATCGTTAGGGAAACTCCCATGGATCCTTAATTAGATAATTTAATGACAAGAAGGAACCAGCCATGTGAAGATCAGGAGAAGATATTCCACGCATGGGAAATGGGTCGCACAAAAGCCCTGCGATAGGAACAAGCATACCCTATTCTAGAAATAGAAAAAAACCAGTGAGGCTTACAGGGAGTGAAAAAATTGTGGAGAGTCCTTCAAAATTAGGTCATCCAAGAGGCAGTAGTGGAAAAGATGTGGTTTGGAGTCTGAGGGTCACTCTAAAGAGTAGAGCAGAAAGCCACTGTGAAATTTCAGTCAATATTTAAAAATAGTCATTCTAGTTACTCTGTAGACAATGAATTATAGGAAGGTAATATGAAAAACAGTGACCTGGGCAAGACATGATATTGACTTGCACCAAAAAAGGTGGTGATAGAGATAGAGAGGTGTTCATAGATTCAGAATATGTCTTGGAGGAAAAATAGACATGAGGAGGCACAGAGACAGATGATCCAAAGATGACTTGTAACTTGTGATCTTCAGCACCTGGGCAGATACTGATGCCACTTAGAGATGGGAAATAGGCAGAGAAGCAGTTTGGAGAGGAGAATCAAGATTTCTCTTTGGATATGTGTCTGTTAAACACCAAAGTTATGTCAAATAAGCTGAGGATCAGATAAAGAAAAAGAAATGTTACTTCCAGAGTTTTTGGAAGTGAACAATATAATATTAAATGTCAAGTTGAGATGCCCATTGAACATCATGTTGGAGATATCAATACCAAATAAAAGAAATAACCCAAACTCTGTATTTATGAGTGAGTGGAGCCATATCACCCTGACCTCTCATAGGTTGAGACAAGGTCATTGTTCCTAGTACATAGTTGTGAGAGAGGGACATGTACTTACTGAGCTCAGATGAATGTACCGTGCTAGAGGAAGGGCATATCACACAGTTCATGCGCATTGCACGGGGATTCTAGAGTGCTCTCTTCCAGATTACTCCCTCCCCCATTTTTCACTTTTTAGACACCATCTTTTGACTCCTTCTTGTCCCTGCCTCCTGCCTTGTAAAGCTGGTAGAGACCATAGGTATGCTTCTATTTCCAGCAACTGCACTGTTTATAAGATTTCCTTTGGGGACTACAATTAGTGCTTCAACACCTAACAAATGTTCACTATATAGAAAAAAGGTTATTGTAATTATATGTGTGAGCATTGGGGGAAATGTTGCTCTTTATTTCAATGCTTTTAATATGGAGCCACATTCAACACACAATAATTTCATAAATTAGTGGAAATGTTTACTTCTAAGATTAGCATAAACCAGACTAATTTTACATTTTAAAAATCCTCCTTTGTAAAATATTGTGAGCTCTTAACTCTGCGGTTACATACATGTGCCAGTGATATGCTTTTCCATACATCATCTAAAAGCACTCTATAATTGTCATTCCAGATTTAGATTCAGTGACAAGCCACTCTTCTGACCTGAGCAAGGTGTTTTTATGCTACTGAATTGAATCAACACATCAGCTTTGTGGAGTAGTAATAAATACTATCCAAGTTTCATAAACGAGGGCATTCCTGGTGGCTCATTCATTGGAGAAGGAGGTGGCAACCCACTCCAGTGTTCTGCCTGGAGAATCCCAGGGACAGGGGAGCCTGGTGGGCTGCCGTCTCTGGAGTCGCAGAGTCAGACATGACTGAAGCGACTTAGCAGCAGCATGTGGTAAAGAATCTGCCTGCAATGCGGGACACCTGGGTTCAATCCCTAGGTCAGGAAGACACCCTGGAGTAGGAAATGGAAACCCACTCCAGTGTTCTTCCCTGGAGAATCCCATGGACAGAGGAACCTGGCAGGCTACAGTCCATGGGATTGCAAAGAGTCAAACTTGACTGAAAAATAACACTTTCAACACTTGTACATGAGTAAACAAGAGTGGTCTGGTCCATGAATTATTTGATATCATATAGTGAGTAAGTAGAGGAGCTGACACTCATTTCCCTGCTTTTGAATAACAATCAGGTTAAATTAATTTCAAATTAATTATGCCATCTTGTCCTATTATAATTATTCTTTCAGTTTGCTGTTTGTCCAGCTTACTGAATCACATGGTATGGTTTTCTAGAAATATTTACTTTCACTCACTATTAATTCTCTATTCCCAAAATGCAAAATATAAAGCAAATGATGGCTCCAGTATCTCCCTCCACCTGGGTTTTACCTGAGATTCAGATTTATGAAAGTTTCATAAGAACAGAGCCTCTATGGTTTCACTTTTATATTCTCAGTGCCTGGAACAGCAGACATCCAATAAATATGTACCAAATGGGTGATTAATGAGTATCTCATTTTGAATGTCCCAGAGTCTCCCAAAGGGAACTTTCTACTCTATTCTGCTCTTTTCTCCTCTGCTCCAGCCCACCTTCTGTCTCTCTGTCTCTCTAATTCTCTCTCTTTCCGTATCAGAATGGCACTATCATCGATTTACTTTTATTTTCT
>SJYW01035645.1:151070-228398 GCA_006410735.1 Raphicerus campestris | reverse complement strand
ATACAGGATGCTTGGGGTTGGTGTATGGGATGATCCGGGGAGGTGGGGTGGGGAGGGAGGTGGGAAGGGGCTTTCAGCATGGGGAGATCGTGTACACCTGTGGCTGATTCGTGTCTATTTTACAGTACTGTAAAATAGAATAAAGTATTAAAAAAAAAAAAGAAAAAAAGAAAAGAAAAGTGGTTCTTCAGAAAAAATAAAATAAAATAAAAAATAAAAGCATCAATTCTTTGGCACTCATATGGTCCAACTCTCACATCCATACATGACTACTGGAAAAACCATAGCTTTGACTAGATGGACCTTTGTTGGCAAAGTACTGTCTTTGGCTTTTAATATGCTAAGTTGGTCTTAACTTTTCTTCCAAGGAGCAAGCATCTTTTAATTTCATGGCTGCAGTCACCATCTGTAGTGATTTTGGAGCCCAAGAAAATAGTCTCTCACTGTTTCCATTGTTTCCCCATCTATTTGCCATGAAGTGATGGGACCGGATGCCATGATCTTAGTTTTCTGAGTGTTGAGTTTTAAGCCAGCTTTTTCACTCTCCTCTTACACTTTCATCAAGAGACTGTTCAGTTCCTCTTTTCATTCTGCCATACGGTGGTGTCATCTATATATCTGAGATTATTTATATTTTTCCCAGCAATCTTGATTCCAACTTATATATTAGTTAGGATCATGTAAACTCAGATTTAGAGAAACCTAAGATCAACAGTGGCTTGAAAGACTCCAGAAGTGAACAATCAAGGGTCAGTACATGATTTGCAGATTTCCAACCTTTTCACATTTTGCTGCACTGCTCTTTAGCATTGTAACTCATAAGCCAAGGTTGATACTGGAAATCCAGTTTGAATCTTCACATTTCAGTCTCTGGGTAGGGGAAGGGGCTAAGTAAGCGCACGCATCTCTCTCTTCTTTTAATGGCACCTCCCCAAAATTGCACATATGACTAATATTTATGTCCAAAATGCCTAGCTCTAATTACATGCCCACTCTCGGTTTGACTGCCAAGCACATATGGAATAATCACATGTTTATCCCTTTGGAAAAGGAGGGAACAGACTGCAACAACTTGTGACCTTTCATTCTCTCTTGTCTCATCTCCCAGTCACTCAGTTCTCCTGGAATCTATTGCTAACTACATTTTGTATCATTTTAGAAATGATATGAGTACATTTATATTTTATACATATATATATGTATATATTTAGTTGCTTTGTATATTGTATACTAGTGTTATAAGAGTGTATTATAGATATTTGTTCATCACATGCTTTTTGTTTAATAATATATTTTTTATATATTTTCCACATAGCATAGATGAACTATAATTTACTTAACCACTCCCCTATTCATATACATTTATGTTTTCAAATGTTTTCAGTGAATATTTTCTTAACATATATTATTTCATATTTGTATGAAACAGTATATATCACTAGAAATGTAATTATTGGGTTAAATGGCATATACACTTTTAATTTTAATAGGTATAATGAATTTATTTTCTTGGAAGTTGTATCAAATTGTACTATCCCTGGTAATACATGAGATTGTTTGATAATTTGTATTTTATTAGACATTTTTACCAACACAGCATATTATCAGAATTTTTAATCCATGCCTTTGTTAGATTAAAAATGGTGATTCCTTTTAGTTTTGATTTTTATTCCTCTTAATTTGATGGTATTGATAATTTCCTTTTCATTTGGTAATGGTGAGTTTTTGGGGGGTTTTGTGGCAGGTATTTTGCCTTGCAGAAATATTTTATTTTTATGTAGTTTAACTTAGAGATCTACCATTATTTTTTAGACTGAAAATCTTGTAGTCCTACCACTATCCGTTGACCAAGCCTTCTTTTCCTTCACAGATTTGAAATACTTCAGTACTTATATTCTAATCTCTGAACTCTTAAATTTTCTTTAGCAATGCACATTTTTTCATCCTTCTATCAGTACTAAATTGCTCAGGTTGTCCATTTTATTTACATATAGTTGCTTATGGTAGTCTCTTACGGTCCTATGTATTTCTGTGGTGTCCATTATAACTTCTCTTTTTTCATTTCTCACTTTATTGATTTGGGCCCTCTCCTGTTTTTTGTTGATGAGTCTGGCTAAAGGTTTATCAATTTTGCTTATCTTTTCAAAGAACTGGATTTTAGTTTCATTGATGTTTTCCATTGTTTTAGTCTATATTTCATTTATTTATACTCTGAAAAAATAAAAAATAAACTGTATTAATTAGTGTAACTTTATACTTTATATAGGAGTGGCCCACATTTGTTTTCCATTTTCCAAATTTTCTTCATTATTCTAACTATTTTAGATAAAATTAAAACAAGTATTTTATTTTAGAGTGAGCTTATGATACTTAAAAATCGTATTGACATCTTTATTAAGAAACTGTTCCCTTTTTACCAGTGACTCTCTCCCTTCCTTGCTTTTTTTGTTTTGCATATAGTACAGAAATTCCTTTTTTGATATCTTTAACATTCCCCTGAAGTCATCTAGTCACGTTTTCTCAATCAATAGTAAATAATTGTAGAAATTAAAAGTCCTTAATATTCTTGTGTCAATCTTTGATTTTTAATTCATCTTGTGTCTTTTTGTTCATTGTCTTTTCAATACTGGCATTATCAGATTTAGGTCATATTAGAAGTAATGTCTTCATAGAATATGCAAAAATAGCCTCTAGGTTACTTTCTTGTATAATTTAAAGCCGGGATCAATTAATTAGAAGGCCATGCCTGAGAAACTCTGGAGAGGATTCTATTTGTCATTACTATCTAAGAGTTTACCTATTACATTCTCAGGTTAAAAATCAAATTAAATACTAAATATGAATGAATTCAAACCATTTATTCTTTAATTTTAATTATTTAAGGGAAAATTTGGGGGGGAACTAAGAAAGTACTACTGAGAACTCTGGACATGATTATTAGGGGAAAATTGGAGGAGGAACAGGAAAATAGGACTTTCTATCATCTCAGTTTAGCTTACACTCTTTGATGGAAATGACCATGTAAAAGAAATGTCTTACATGACACTACATAGCATTTCTATAACTCCATATGTGCTGGCTCAAAACAATCGTTAATGCATCATTTTGTAGCAAATGCTTTCATTCATTCTATATTAGTCTAGAGGTTTAAGAATTTAAATTTGACCACAGTCTGTAGGATAGCAAAGAGGTGAGTAAATATAAAAATTATGAGGTCAGTTTCTCAAGTTGAACCACATAAAGTTAAAATTCATTAGTTCTATTTTATCTTAACAACATATATATGAAGGTATAAATTTTACTTTGCTCAGAGGGTAATGTACCCCCCATTGGAAATACCTCGCCATTTTTAAGTATGTTTATCAAAGAATGTTAAGAAACATTTAGCTTTCTTCCTTGAGTAGAACTAAATAATATTAATAAGATAGTCTGTGTTTCAGCTTTCTGTTTCTGAATACAAGAAATTTATGTTTTCCTTCTATAAATATATTTACCACATGAAGGAGAGCTAGAAACTGGCAGAATAAGATATTAATATAGCCACAGTGTTTATTCCCCCTTTAAAGAAAGCAGAGTGCTTTTGCATTGAAAAATCTATTTCAGCTTCTTTTTTTCCAGCTTCTGTAACTTTGTTTGCTGCACATCGTGTTTTAAAAAGTCAATTCAAACAAGATGTTTAGTGTCACCATTTTGACATGCCATTTTTTTCCTGCTACAGGGAATTTAAATGACAGACATATATTTTGAACAATTTCTGAAAACACACTTTTTCTTTTAATCTATATACAAACTCAATTAGCGTGCAGGTCAGTAAGTGGGAAGGCATTTGTAGACTCAATCATTTTGGGTTAAGGAGTAGACACTCTGAAAGCTTACTAATTAATGGAATGGAAATAATGCTTGGAACCTCTCCAAACAGTAACAGTCTCAATGGAGCGATTAAATATGTATGAAGAATGTTTGCTGAGAAGTTCAAAGACATCAACCGAGGGTTTATATTTTTGGTTTAATTTATTCAGCACCTTCCAGTGAGCTGATGCTTGACGGTCTAAAGACGTTTCTGGGCCCTGTATACACTGTATCCTGCACAGAGCTTTGACTGACAATCAGTCAGAAAGAATGTTTATTTTAATCATTTAAAGAGGTACAAGAGAGGAAGGAAAATAGGAGTTTGGAATTAGCATTCAGGTACCTAGAACTGCCTCGTGAATGAATTGGGCACTATTAAGAGTATGCCAGACAATCTTCAGCCCATTTAATTGAAAGTATTAGCATTAGCAAAACTCCCATTTCTGCTCACAGCAGTGGCATTTAGGCCTTCAAAATATAGCTCACTTATGTTATTGCTGTAATCTGTATCTTCAGATCATTACTCTTCCCTCTCACAAAGAGAAGTCTGTGTGGTAGTGACTAGCTGCACTTTATGTCCTTAGTGAGTAATGCAGCTATTGTAGTATTACTGATTAAATCAACTATAAAAAAAAGAATTTTTGCAAAACAAAAAAGGCAACAGAATGAGAAGGCAATATTTTCTTTTGTGCTGTAGTCTTTTTTTAATTGCAAAGAACATAAACATATTTAATAGAGAAAGGTTGTTTTGTTTGTTTTCTCTGGAGATTTCTATTCAAATGTATGTGGCGCTATACTCATAATCTCTCATTGGGCATTGTTACTCATTATTCTAGGCTGCAGGAGTTGAAATTATCAAACAGCTACAATCCATATAATGGGCAAAATATACAAAGGTCAAGGTTTCGAGGTGGTTCATCGTGGCGTGATTGCTCTGCTGGATGCCCCTACCATTTCCCCTTTACATATAATCTCATCCTGGGAAAACGGCTTTACAGGGACCAAAGCCGTCTCCAGAGTGAGGGACAGCTCTGAGGAGGAGCCACAAAGCCCAGGCATTCGTCTTTGAAATAGATTTATAACATTATTAAAGGAAAAAGCTGAAGCATCACCATAATTTGACTGGATATAAAATGAAAACAGACCTTCCAAAATGAAAACCTGAACTCTCAGGGAGGCATCTAAAAGGTGGTTACTGACAGTTCTGTCACGGCCAATTTATAAGCTGTGAAAATGCCCTGCTTTCAAAACTTCTTTTAGGACCCTGGCGTTTGGGGCCTATCAGCCATCAGTTGGATGCTTTTGTTGTACTGAGGAAGTCCTAAAGGTGCTTATAAGATGACAGAGTCGGCTCCCCTGAGAGCTGGCACGTACTGGTCTGTGATGGCAACAGGAGGCCAAGCATAGTCTGACCATTGTCGCTGATCACCGAGGGAACAGTTCAGAGCTCTGTCACGCATATGTAAAACTGTAATTGACTTATCAAACATTTATAAATATTGAATAATCTTATTAGTTGACACTGAATCTACCAACACTCCTAACTAATCTTTTAGTTAGTGGCTCTGTACTCTAGATGGTTAAAGAAGATGGTGTTAAAGATATTCACCTGTAGGTAAGTCAAGCATGCATTTCCGAGGTCACCGACAAGTAAATAACAAAGTAAAGCATCTAGCACTAGCTTCTTAAAATGCTGCCTGGACCAGATCACTCTCAGAAACCTTTATTCTCAAAATAGTAATATGCCACCCAGAGATCATCCCCACCCCAGCCTCACCACCGCCTGCCTTCAGCTTCATTACCAACAGCAACAAAAAAGTGCAGATTCTTGGCATAGTGTTCAAGGCTTTACGGGCATCAGGTCCACCTCCATTTACTGTTTCCATCTTTGAACATCTGTAAACCAGCTTACCTGCCACCTGCTCACAGGAACACAAGCTCTCCATGCCTGTGGAACAAGATTACAAGCTCTCCATGCTCTCTTGGGAGGTGGGGGGTGTGGACCATGTTCCACTCTCCCTAGAGGGCCTTATTCCCTTTTCCAGTTACTCATCTTCATACATATCCAAAAATTCATCTTAAGTGCCATTTTTTTATGGAGTCCTGCTCCATCTCTATTATTTAGGACTTCTTTTCATTTTCACATCTCTTGATTCATCTTTACATTACAGTACCACTTCCTAGTCTTTGAGTTGGGTGTTGATGGGGGCTTGATTTACACTGAGATGAAATACCTTTCTCAGTTGAAAGACTTAGAACACTTTAACCTTCTGAGCCTCAATTAGGGTTGTAGAAAGCATCTAAGGGTGTTTGACACTGGGTAGGCATTAAAGACATTTAAGGAAATGTCAGACTCACCTACCCCATCCAAGAAAAAATATTTATTGTTCTCTAGCAAAATAAAGATTATTGACTAGGATTTTATGGTTGTTGCTGTTGATAGTTGTTACTTAGCAAAAAGAATGCAACAATTAAGAAAGAGGAGAAAGAGAGGGAGAAGAAGGTGAAGGAGAAAGATAAGAAGAATGCAGTCCTCTATTGAGCCTCTAATTAAAAAAAAAAAATCAGTGCTTGTTACATAAATGTCAAGAGCCAATGCATTTTTAAGTGTTTTTTTATTGTGGCAAAATATAATAGAAAATATAACGTAAAACACACTGTTTTAACCATATTTAACTGTACAGTTCAGTGGCAGTAAATTCCTTCACATTGTTGTGGAACTCTCATCGTCATCTATCCCCCAAAGTTTTTACTTTCCTAAACTGAAGTTCTCCTGCCATTAAACACTAACTCCCCATTCCTCCTCGTACCCAGCCCCTGGCTTCTGGCATCTACCAATATACCTTCTGACTCTTTGAATTTGACTATCCCAGCTACCTGGTATAAGTGGAATCAAATAGTATTTGTATGCACCTAATGCATTTTTGAACTGTGGTTTTAATTGGTATGTCTAATATTACATTTATATCTTTAAAAAATTACCTATCAAAATACAGGAAAGAAATAAATGAGAATTTTTAAAACATCTTTTATTGAGAAAATTATGGCATGTCATATTGTGTAAGTCTGAAGTATGCAATGTGTTGATGTGATACATTTGTTTATTGCAGTATGGTTATTTTTTCACATTGGTGATGAAACATTAATGAATAGGGTGAGTATCTGTGCATTAGAGAGGTCATATTATCTTTTTTCAATTATACAGTTAAAACATTCTCATATTAGCCCCAGAATCAAAAAACAAGCTGCAAATATTAGCATACACATTGCTGAAATTTTCACCGTATTTGGAAAGGATGTTCAGGGTGATCAACTTAAAATATGGGCTCCTATGGTTTATGCACAATTCATTCTGCCCTAAGGAGGCACCTTAAGGCAAGAAGCAGCCATCCACTCAACATATTGAAGTTAGAAAACTGGAGCATAACCTTGTTAAGGGATGGAAAAATTTTGGAAATAGGGAATGAACCAGTTGCTGTTAAACGCTATGCTAAGAAGCCTGCAATTATTTTTCCTATAAATAATTAGGCAGTGGGTGGTGAAGGTGGGAAGACAGTAGACTTAGATGAGCCTCCCCGCATTCTGAGCCACAAGAGCAGAATTGCTGAATTTCAAGTGTTGGTTGTAAGGAGCTCCTTTTCCTAAAGACAAATCTACATAATGGGCTCAAGGAGATTAGAAACCGCGATTATTTGAGTGACTCCATTAATTCAGCAGGAAGTTCGTATTCTCTAGGCACTTTATATGTTGACTCTATATCATTCTCATGGCGTCTGTGTGAGGCTGACATTGTTACCCACATGTACGCCATGTGAGCAGACAGATTAGGAAATTTGTTTCAGGTCACACACTAGTAAGTGTAAGAGCCACAATATCCACTGTGATTTCAGAATGCATAAAAGCGGTTATGCTATACTGACACCTTCTACATGAACCCTTACAAATACACAGACACAATCAAAGAGAAACATTACAAAAACATGATGATAAAGGTCTTGTTAGTAGAGAATCTTGTAAAATGATCTTGGGAAAAAAATTGTTTGATCCTCCTTTCTTCCCATTTGACCGAAAAGAAAAAAGAGAGGCAACAATTCAAATAAGGTAATACTAACAATTATGAAACAAAAAATTAAAAGACATAGATTANTGTATCCTGCACAGAGCTTTGACTGACAATCAGTCAGAAAGAATGTTTATTTTAATCATTTAAAGAGGTACAAGAGAGGAAGGAAAATAGGAGTTTGGAATTAGCATTCAGGTACCTAGAACTGCCTCGTGAATGAATTGGGCACTATTAAGAGTATGCCAGACAATCTTCAGCCCATTTAATTGAAAGTATTAGCATTAGCAAAACTCCCATTTCTGCTCACAGCAGTGGCATTTAGGCCTTCAAAATATAGCTCACTTATGTTATTGCTGTAATCTGTATCTTCAGATCATTACTCTTCCCTCTCACAAAGAGAAGTCTGTGTGGTAGTGACTAGCTGCACTTTATGTCCTTAGTGAGTAATGCAGCTATTGTAGTATTACTGATTAAATCAACTATAAAAAAAAGAATTTTTGCAAAACAAAAAAGGCAACAGAATGAGAAGGCAATATTTTCTTTTGTGCTGTAGTCTTTTTTTAATTGCAAAGAACATAAACATATTTAATAGAGAAAGATTGTTTTGTTTGTTTTCTCTGGAGATTTCTATTCAAATGTATGTGGCGCTATACTCATAATCTCTCATTGGGCATTGTTACTCATTATTCTAGGCTGCAGGAGTTGAAATTATCAAACAACTACAATCCATATAATGGGCAAAATATACAAAGAAGGTCAAGGTTTCGAGGTGGTTCATCGTGGCGTGATTGCTCTGCTGGATGCCCCTACCATTTCCCCTTTACATATAATCTCATCCTGGGAAAACGGCTTTACAGGGACCAAAGCCGTCTCCAGAGTGAGGGACAGCTCTGAGGAGGAGCCACAAAGCCCAGGCATTCGTCTTTGAAATAGATTTATAACATTATTAAAGGAAAAAGCTGAAGCATCACCATAATTTGACTGGATATAAAATGAAAACAGACCTTCCAAAATGAAAACCTGAACTCTCAGGGAGGCATCTAAAAGGTGGTTACTGACAGTTCTGTCACGGCCAATTTATAAGCTGTGAAAATGCCCTGCTTTCAAAACTTCTTTTAGGACCCTGGCGTTTGGGGCCTATCAGCCATCAGTTGGATGCTTTTGTTGTACTGAGGAAGTCCTAAAGGTGCTTATAAGATGACAGAGTCGGCTCCCCTGAGAGCTGGCACGTACTGGTCTGTGATGGCAACAGGAGGCCAAGCATAGTCTGACCATTGTCGCTGATCACCGAGGGAACAGTTCAGAGCTCTGTCACGCATATGTAAAACTGTAATTGACTTATCAAACATTTATAAATATTGAATAATCTTATTAGTTGACACTGAATCTACCAACACTCCTAACTAATCTTTTAGTTAGTGGCTCTGTACTCTAGATGGTTAAAGAAGATGGTGTTAAAGATATTCACCTGTAGGTAAGTCAAGCATGCATTTCCGAGGTCACCGACAAGTAAATAACAAAGTAAAGCATCTAGCACTAGCTTCTTAAAATGCTGCCTGGACCAGATCACTCTCAGAAACCTTTATTCTCAAAATAGTAATATGCCACCCAGAGATCATCCCCACCCCAGCCTCACCACCGCCTGCCTTCAGCTTCATTACCAACAGCAACAAAAAAGTGCAGATTCTTGGCATAGTGTTCAAGGCTTTACGGGCATCAGGTCCACCTCCATTTACTGTTTCCATCTTTGAACATCTGTAAACCAGCTTACCTGCCACCTGCTCACAGGAACACAAGCTCTCCATGCCTGTGGAACAAGATTACAAGCTCTCCATGCTCTCTTGGGAGGTGGGGGGTGTGGACCATGTTCCACTCTCCCTAGAGGGCCTTATTCCCTTTTCCAGTTACTCATCTTCATACATATCCAAAAATTCATCTTAAGTGCCATTTTTTTATGGAGTCCTGCTCCATCTCTATTTAGGACTTCTTTTCATTTTCACATCTCTTGATTCATCTTTACATTACAGTACCACTTCCTAGTCTTTGAGTTGGGTGTTGATGGGGGCTTGATTTACACTGAGATGAAATACCTTTCTCAGTTGAAAGACTTAGAACACTTTAACCTTCTGAGCCTCAATTAGGGTTGTAGAAAGCACCTAAGGGTGTTTGACACTGGGTAGGCATTAAAGACATTTAAGGAAATGTCAGACTCACCTACCCCATCCAAGAAAAAATATTTATTGTTCTCTAGCAAAATAAAGATTATTGACTAGGATTTTATGGTTGTTGCTGTTGATAGTTGTTACTTAGCAAAAAGAATGCAACAATTAAGAAAGAGGAGAAAGAGAGGGAGAAGAAGGTGAAGGAGAAAGATAAGAAGAATGCAGTCCTCTATTGAGCCTCTAATAAAAAAAAAAAATCAGTGCTTGTTACATAAATGTCAAGAGCCAATGCATTTTTAAGTGTTTTTTTATTGTGGCAAAATATAATAGAAAATATAACGTAAAACACACTGTTTTAACCATATTTAACTGTACAGTTCAGTGGCAGTAAATTCCTTCACATTGTTGTGGAACTCTCACTGTCATCTATCCCCCAAAGTTTTTACTTTCCTAAACTGAAGTTCTCCTGCCATTAAACACTAACTCCCCATTCCTCCTCGTACCCAGCCCCTGGCTTCTGGCATCTACCAATATACCTTCTGACTCTTTGAATTTGACTATCCCAGCTACCTGGTATAAGTGGAATCAAATAGTATTTGTATGCACCTAATGCATTTTTGAACTGTGGTTTTAATTGGTATGTCTAATATTACATTTATATCTTTAAAAAATTACCTATCAAAATACAGGAAAGAAATAAATGAGAATTTTTAAAACATCTTTTATTGAGAAAATTATGGCATGTCATATTGTGTAAGTCTGAAGTATGCAATGTGTTGATGTGATACATTTGTTTATTGCAGTATGGTTATTTTTTCACATTGGTGATGAAACATTAATGAATAGGGTGAGTATCTGTGCATTAGAGAGGTCATATTATCTTTTTTCAATTATACAGTTAAAACATTCTCATATTAGCCCCAGAATCAAAAAACAAGCTGCAAATATTAGCATACACATTGCTGAAATTTTCACCGTATTTGGAAAGGATGTTCAGGGTGATCAACTTAAAATATGGGCTCCTATGGTTTATGCACAATTCATTCTGCCCTAAGGAGGCACCTTAAGGCAAGAAGCAGCCATCCACTCAACATATTGAAGTTAGAAAACTGGAGCATAACCTTGTTAAGGGATGGAAAAATTTTGGAAATAGGGAATGAACCAGTTGCTGTTAAACGCTATGCTAAGAAGCCTGCAATTATTTTTCCTATAAATAATTAGGCAGTGGGTGGTGAAGGTGGGAAGACAGTAGACTTAGATGAGCCTCCCCGCATTCTGAGCCACAAGAGCAGAATTGCTGAATTTCAAGTGTTGGTTGTAAGGAGCTCCTTTTCCTAAAGACAAATCTACATAATGGGCTCAAGGAGATTAGAAACCGCGATTATTTGAGTGACTCCATTAATTCAGCAGGAAGTTCGTATTCTCTAGGCACTTTATATGTTGACTCTACATCATTCTCATGGCGTCTGTGTGAGGCTGACATTGTTACCCACATGTACGCCATGTGAGCAGACAGATTAGGAAATTTGTTTCAGGTCACACACTAGTAAGTGTAAGAGCCACAATATCCACTGTGATTTCAGAATGCATAAAAGCCGTTATGCTATACTGACACCTTCTACATGAACCCTTACAAATACACAGACACAATCAAAGAGAAACATTACAAAAACATGATGATAAAGGTCTTGTTAGTAGAGAATCTTGTAAAATGATCTTGGGAAAAAAATTGTTTGATCCTTCTTTCTTCCCATTTGACCAAAAAGAAAAAAGAGAGGCAACAATTCAAATAAGGTAATACTAACAATTATGAAACAAAAAATTAAAAGACATAGATTAAATGGCTTATGAATAGTTAAGTAAACTCAACAAATTTCTAATCAAAAGAAAAAATCACCAGTCAAAAGACTGACATATTGACTATATAGTATATATCTGTGTATATTTGCTTATATATATTTTTTCAATAGAAAATAATTTTAAAACATTTTAAATGATTGATACACTGCAAACATATTTTAAAAGGAGATGATTAATATTCTTACTAAAGTATCCATCAATTTGAAAAATGCTTTGA
Source organism: Raphicerus campestris (assembly GCA_006410735.1). NCBI lineage: Eukaryota > Metazoa > Chordata > Mammalia > Artiodactyla > Bovidae > Raphicerus > Raphicerus campestris. The sequence continues at coordinate 216,247 of SJYW01035645.1, read as the reverse complement.
AAATAAAGTTTATAGAAAATACATAAAAATAACAACATGTAAAATTAACAATTTAATTATTGAACACAGACATTCTAATGAAAACTGCAGGATACCATCTTCACCCATCAAATTGGCCTAGATATTTTTTAAGTTTCTACTGTATAAGATAAAAACAGACACTTATACACTACTGGTGGGGAGTGTAATTTGAACCAACTTTCTAAGAAACAACTTTTAAAATACAGAAAATACGCTTAAATAATCATAACTTTTGATTCAGTAATTATTCTGCTTGTAAAAGTATAAGTTAAGAAAATACTAGATATTGACTAGGGTCTATAATACTGACATATGAGAAAAAAAATAGCAAGTCTAAATAAGCTAAATAACTTTTGTCATGGAATATTATTTAACATTAGCTGTTTAGCTAAAATAATATTTTTGAAGAACATTAACATTTTCTGATAAAAATACCCACAATGTAACAAGTTTAGTGTAAAATCGGGATGCAAACTTGGAAATGGCATAAAAATAGTTTTGTAGCACACACATGTGGGCACATGCATTGCACATACACAGGTATGCACATATAGCTACAGAAAATATACTGAAATGAAATACAATCAAAGAATTACAAAGCACTAGCAGGAAATCATCCATCAAATTATTATTATTTGAGTAATTTTATTTTCTATTATGTGCTTTTCTATAACTATGAGCATTAAAACATAATTTTAAAATGGAAAATAAGTTTTGAAAAACAATCTTTTCATATTTCAAAATGAGGATACCTCACTGGATACTGATGATCACTACAGGACTGTTATTAAGTGAAGTGTGCTATTGATCAACTGACTTAGGGAGCCAATCTAGATAATACCTTAGATCCCCAAGGGCATTTGATATTACATTATTCATATTAGTCACTTATAACTCCTATTACATTGCTGGAAACACTACTTGGGGGCATCATTTGTGGTCAGCAGTTTTGAAAAAACTTTGTTTTCAAATTTATACATCGCTTTGCTGGCAAAGGTCCATATAGTCAATGCTATGGTTTTACAAGTAGTCATGTGTGGATGTGAGAGTTGGACCATAAAGAAAGCTGAGCACCGAAGAACTGACACTTTTGAACTGTGGTGCTTGAGGAGACTCTTGAGAGTCCCTTGGACAGCAAGGAGATCAAACCAGTCAATCTTAAAGGAAATTAACCCTGACTATTCATTGAAAGGACTGATGCTAAAGCTTAAGCTCCAATACTTCAGCCACCTGATGTGAAGAGCTGACTCACTGGAAAAGACCCTGATGCTGGGGAAAATTGAGGGCAAGGGGAGAAGGGGACTACAGAGGATGAAATGATTGGATGGCATCACCAACTCAATGGGCACAAGTTTGAGCAAACTCAGGACAGGAAAGCTTGGCATGTTGCAGTCCATGGGATCACAAAGAATCAGACATGACTAAGCAACTCAACAACAACAATATACCCACATACTATGTATACAACTATATGCACATATAGAGATAAGATTATATATATATATATATTCAAAGTTTACATAAAAATTTAATATATATTTGTATGTTCATATATAATAAACAACATATATGTTTTGAAGAAATAGCATACCTTTTCTGTTTTTTTATTGCATTTCTGCACTTTTTAAAATTGCAGCCACACGCAGCTATATTTAAAGCTCTGTTGGTCAGTTTATGGAATCTCATTATACTTTTAAAAGAAGTTAGTATTGAATGTGGGCCCAAAATGTCGTGTTTTAACCTTTTAAATATGAAAAAGGGAAGAAATATGCAATCACATGTTTCAATAAAGCTTAATTTCATTTTCAGCCTTATCTCGTTATTTATGATTTGATCAGAATCACAAGATGAAATTACTCTTATAAATAATACATGGGTATTTCATGTGGATTTTGATGTAGATTTATTCAATGTAAAATTTTTAGTGCCTTATATTACCATACATTCTTGCATTTTATACCAAAAGTTATGGCCAGTAGTAATATAATGCAGTAGAATTTAGTATGATGTCACAAACCCCAAAAAGAATTTACAGATACAATTAAAAAGTATAAAATAGCATAGGCTTTTATTTTACTTGATTTCTGCTTCTGAAAATAGGATTATTTGGATTAATAAAATATCAATGCCTTAAAAGCATTTTCATTATCTTTAAAAATGCACAAATTTTTTTCTACAGGTTATTGAGTTTTACCAGTCCCAGCATGTGATGATAATTTGTTTGGCATTAAGTCTTTTTCAAAAGGGTTTATAACTTGGACATTATTTGGATAAACAGCCCAGTTTTATGCATAGGTTTTTCCAATTTCCAGGTCTGTGGCTGGCTCCTGTTGCCCCTGACAAATGGCCCCTATCCATCCTAGTCAACCCTTCCTCACATAAAAGAAAAGGCTTCCCAGATGGTGCTAGTGGTAAAGAACACGCCTGCCATTGCAGGAGGCACGAGAGACTCAGGTTAGATCACTGGGTCAGGAAGATTCCCTGGAGGAGGGCATACTCCAATCCCCTCAAAGAGTCCATGTATGAGGTCACTGGAAGAGAGGGGAAGGGAATGCTGGACACCCACGAGACACTTCTCTTTCTCAAATGCCACTCCAGTCCGGACACCACTCAACTCTCAGTACGTTGGTTCTACTCACTGAAACAGAACACATCATTCAGGAGAGAATTTTTGTTTTGCCTGTTCTTCTCAGAACAAAGAGTTATAATATGCAATAAGGAGGAAATCCATGAGAAAATGTGGTGTTTCTATTTTCAATAAAGTATATATTGTGCACATAGGTTTTTCAGTTGAGACAAAATTCTTTCTACTATAACATTTAACTCATTATTGTTCAGTCATAACTTTGTTAGTTTTCATACTTTTCTTTAGTATAATTTATACCCCATGTCTTTAAAATAAGCAGATTCAGAAAACCTAGAGGTTATTCATGCTTCTTGTTGCTCAGTTACCCAGTCGTGTCTGACTCTTAACGACCTTATGGACTGCAGCACACCAGGCCTTCCTGTTCCTCACCATCTCGTTGAGTTTGCCCAAGTTTATGTCCGTTGCATGCTTATTACCTTTAAGTAAAGAGAAAACATATGGAGAGGCATTGGTCAAAGGGTACCATGTTTCAGTTATGCAAAATAAAAATGTTCTGGAACTCAAATGTACAGCATGGTGACTATAGTTAATTTATTATTTTGAAATTTACTGAAACTAGGTCTTAAATTTTTTCATCATACACTAAGAAGACAACTATATGAGGTCAAGGATTTGTTAAATAGCTCGATTGTGATAATCATTTCACAATACATATGTTTATCAAAACATTACATTGCACATCATAAATATATACAATTTTTGTCAAGGTGTTGTTTAGTCACTAAGTCGTGTCTGACTCTTTTTGACCCCATGGAGTATAACTCCCCAGGTTCCTCTGTCTATGGGGTTTCCCAGGCAAGAATACTGGAGTGGGCTGCTACCTCTTTCTCCAGAGGATTTTCCCCACCCAGGGATGGAACATCTGTCTCCTCCTTTGGCAAGTGGATTTTTTACTTCTGAGTCACCAGGGGAGCCCTTTTGTGAATTATACCTCAGTATAATTTAAAAAAAAAATAAATTGTACTACGTATTAAAAATGGTTCAAATGTTACTTTTTTCATGATGGAAACTTAACTACCTTTTTACTAAGAATTTCTTAGTTTAGCTTAGCTTTGATTGCAACTCAGTAGGTACTAAAGCATAAGGTAGACATTTGTGAACAAAATGAATCTGTGGCATCATGTTTGATATTAGACAGTAGTTCAGACCCTTCCAAAACTTAAAAGAAACTCCGTATTCATTCCATTAAGTTTTTAAAAATACGTGTTTATATTTTTCCTCTGACATTAGCTCTTGTTACATTAGGCAGTTACTGTCTATAATAATATGGACAGACATGGCCTCATTGAATAATGGTTGTTCTATTTCTTTTTATAGTTTAAAAGACTTGTGGCTCATATGGCTGATTATGAAGTTTCATTCACTTATGAAAAAAAATGTTCTTTCCTGATGACATATGGTGTATATTCTAGGGAAATATTTTTAACATTAAGGCATCACCAGGGGAAAAAAATTAGAGTATTTTGACATTTCTTTTATTTAAACTCTTAGAGGAGAAAAATCAACCTTGTTAGATGAAAGAATCAATATTTATTCAAACCCTTTTGAAGAAACATTAAAGATGGGTTCAAAACATTTGTAATTACATTTTACCTTGGAAAGCTTTTCACAATTCAATAGTGAATATTTCTTTTAAGGCATCTCAGTGGAGAAGATAGATTTCCTAGAGAATCACATATAAAAGGATTAACAAACACACAGTAGTGGCTGTGCTCACAGGCTACTGGAATGTTGAGATGAGTATTGATCAGTTAGGTCTCTCATCTGAGTGTTTCATTAGTTTGCATTTTCCAGCATGGGGCCATCAGGAAGAAGTGGCTACTGAGTTTGTGAAATATGGCAGTCTAAACAGAGATGTGCAGTAAGTGTAAAGTATACCATGGATATAAAGGCTTTGGTAAGAAAAAAAATGTAAAATATCAACTCCCTAAGTTTGTCTTGATTATAAGTTGTAATGATAATGTTTAGATACGTTGGACTAAATGTACTATTAAAATAAATGTCACCAGACTTCTCTGGTGGCACAGGGGATACAGGTTTGATGCCTGGTCCTGGAAAATTCCAAATGCTGCGAAGCAGCTAAGCCTGGGCTTAGTTGATCCTGTCTTCTGGACCTATGAGCCGCAGCTACTGAGGCCACAAGCAGTAACTACTGAAGTGTATGCACCTAGAGCCTGTGCTCCACAACAAGGAGGCGTGCACACCACAAGGAAGAGTAGTGCTGCAACTAGAGAAAGCCTGTGCCAGCAACAAAGACCCAGTGCAGCCAAAATAAACAAACAAATAAATAAAATTAAAAAGCCAAAAAAGCCTTAAAGAGTCACCTTTTCACTTTTTTATTTTTTAATTGGAAGAGAATTGCTTTACGATATTGTGTTAGTTTCTGCCATATGTGCACACAAATCAGCCATAGGAGTGCATATGTTGCTCTTTCATGAGCCTCCCTCCCACCTTCCACCCCATCCCTGCCACCCCAGGTTGTCACAGTGCACTGGGTTTGAGCTCCCTGCATCATACAGCAAATTTCACTGGCTGTCGAGTTTTGCATATGGTAGTGTGTCTGCTTCAGTGCTACTCTCTCAGTTTGTCCCACTCTTTCCTTCCCCCACTTTGTCTGCAAGTCTGTTAACTGTGTCCATGTCTCTATTGCTGCCCTGCAAATACGTTCATCAGTACTATCTTTCTAGATCCATGTATATACATTAATATACAATGTTTTTGTCTTTCTGACTTACTTCACTCTGTATAAGCTCTAGGTTCATCCACCTCTTTAGAACTAACTCAAATGTGTTCCTTTTATGGCTAAGTAATATTCCATTGTATATATGTACCACATCTTCTTTATCCATTCATCTGTTATTGGCATCTAGGTTGCTTCCATGTCCTAGCTATTGTATTATAAATAGTGCTGTGATGTACACTGAGGTATATGTATCTTTTTAAATTATGGTTTCTTCAAGGTACTTTTCACTTTTTTTAATGTGGCGACTAGAAAATTAAATTTTATGTATGTGGCTCACATTTGTGACTTGTATTATATTTCTGTCTTTGTGTACAAAACATCTGAGTGAAAATATGCTTCACTATTCATGTCCAAGTTATTTTCTTAATAAATTACATGTGAGGAGGAACTGCTTTCTTAATAGCCTGAGCTGGATCCTTCTATGAGGTGTCAAGCCTTATACTCATTGTTCTAGTTATGCAATATGTCAGCTTACAAAATGAATCCCTACAGTGTCCTGGGTGAGTTAGATAAATTAGCACATTTACTTTTCTTAACACACAATGATATAGTTATTAACTAATCCTAGGTTTAAATGAGGAAATTGAATCTGCAATGGCTTAAAAACTTGTGTGATATTACAGAGTGACTAAGTGTCTGAGTCAGGATTCAAAAGTAAATTAGAGCCCTTATAGCCCCCTTTTTTTTATTGTGAACTTGTTTTCTTTCTTCTATCTCAAGGCTTTCCAGGAAATCTACAAAGATATTGACTTGTATCAAGGTGTGATGCCAAAGAAGTGTATTAATCTTTGGGGGTGGTGATTATGATTAAGATGATTATGGGCAACAGTTATACCATATTTCTCCAACCTTAGCTGCTCTACAATTAGCATGTAGTTAAATAAGTAACTTCAGAACAATAAATCATGTCATTCACTGAGATGGCACTTTGATATCTCTGTGCACATGTATCATTACAATGTTTAAGAATAACAGTGCTCATATTAAAAAATAACGTTAGCATCTTGGAACTAAAATTATTTCTTAAAGTTAAACAAAAATGCATTGGAAACTAAATATATACTAAAAAGTTCATTAAATTGTTTATACCCTTACCCATATCTAGTGTTACAAATATTTGATGAATAATGAAAATTGTCTTTATGAAAAAAATTTTAAAACTAACATGAATATTAGGAGAAGGAGGCAACAGAGAATGAGATGGTTGGATTGCATTACTGACTCAATGAACATGAGGCTGACCAAATTCCAGGAGACAGTGAAGGATAGGGAGGCCTGGTGTGCTGCAGTCCATGGAGTTGCAGAGTCAGACGCAAAGTTAGCAACTAAACAACAACAACATGAAAATGAATACAGAGGTACTGACATTTGAGAACATTTAGAATATTGAGTTGACTCTCGCATCAAATACTTTATTCTGATTTGCTTTACTGGTCTGAATTGGCTCTGGGACATCTTCCCATATCAGCTTGCTAGGCCAAGGTAGGGACCAGTGGTGGGCTTCCCAGGTGGCGGTTGTGGTAAATAACCTGCCTGCCAGTGCAGGCAGATGAAAGAGACACAGATTCGATCCCTGGGTCAGGAAGACCCCCTGGAGGAAGGCATGGCAATGCACTCCAGTTTTCTTGCCGGGAGAATCCCATGGAGAGAGGAGTCTGGTGGGCTACAGTCCATAGGGTCGCAAAGAGCCGGCTATGACTGAAGCGGCTTAGCACACACGCAGGGACTGGTGGTACCTGATGTGCTTTTCCAAGGCACATAGTGCTGTCCAGAAGACTGGACTTGGCCACCAAAATAATCCCACAGTTATCTATGGCTAGAGAAAGGTACGGAAGCACATTCTTAAGCAATTTGTAGTCACCACTGTTTACAATGAGAATTCTTGTGAAATTGTGCCTTATAAATTCACGTGTGATTTTCTGACTTCTCTTCTGGCCAGGAGAGGTCTAAACTTTTCCTCAGATCCTGCCTTGATCATCAGGTGCATAGATGTAAAAACTCCTTTAATATTAGATGAGAAGCCATGTGATATCAAAAGAAATTGTACCTAAAACATGCTATAATTGTTACTTATCAAAAAGAGCTCTGTAGTAAAAAAATTTCCATTTTGTAGGCACTATCTAATACTCTCTATTTTCAAACCATTAGTCATATCATCTATTATTGTCTCCTAAAATAAATACAAAAAACTGTACATTATTTCTTATGTGGTGTTTGGGGGAAATACTATTCAGAGTGAATTCATTTTAAAGCTGGCTATATCAATGACCATTATTTGCCATGACAACATGCAGTTTAGTTCAGTTCAGTTCAGTCAGCAGTAGTGTCCGACTATTTGCAACCCCATGGACTGCAGCACACCAAGCTTCCCTGCCCATGACCAACTCCCAGAGCTTACTCAAACTCATGTCCATTGAGTCAGTGATGCCATCCAACCATCTCATCCTCTGCTGTCCTCTTCTCCTCCTGCCCTCAGTCTTTCCCAGCATCAGGGTCTTTTCAAATGAATCAGTTCTTCACATCAGTTGGCCAAAGTATTGGAGTTTCAGCTTCAGCATCAGTCCTTCCATGAATATTCAGGACTGATTTCCTTTAGGATAGACTGATTTGATCTCCTTGCAGTCCAAGGGACTCTCAAGAGTCTTCTCCAACACCACAGTTCAAAAGCATCAATTCTTTGGCACTCAGCTTTCTTTATAGTCCAACTCTCACATCCATACATGACTACTGGAAAAACCATACCTTTGACTAGACAGACCGTTGTCAGCAAAGCAATGTCTCTGTTTTTAATATGCTGGCTGGTTGGTCATAACTTTTCTTCCAAGGAGCAAGTGTCTTAATTTCATGGCTGAGGTTACCATCTGCAGTGATATTGGAGCCCCCCAAAATAAAATCTCTCAGTGTTTCCATTGTTTCCCCATCTATTTACCATGAAGTGATAGGAAGAAAAGTTATAACCAACCTAGATAGCATATTCAAAAGCAGAGACATTATTTTGCCAACAAAGGTCCATCTAGTCAAGGCTATGGTTTTCCCAGTGGTCATGTATGGATGTGAGAGTTGGACTGTGAAGAAAGCTGAGCGCTGAAGAATTGATGTTTTTGAACTGTAGTGTTGGAGAAGACTCTTGAGAGTCCTTTGGACTGCAAGGAGATCCAAACAGTCCATTTTAAAGGAGCTCAGTCCTGGGTGTTCTTTGGAAGGACTGATGCTGAAGTTGAAACTAATACTTTGGCCACCTCATGCAAAGAGCTGACTTATTGGAAAAGACTCTGATTCTGGGAGGGACTGGGGGCAGGAGGAGAAGGGGACGACAGAGGATGAGATGGCTGGATGGATCACCGACTTGATGGACATGAGTTTGGGTGAACTCCAGAAGTTGGTGATGGACAGGGAGGCCTGGCGTGCTGCAGTTCATGGGGTTGCAAAGAGTTGGACATGACTGAGCGACTGAACTGAACTGATGGGACCAGATGCCATGATCTTCATTTTCTAAATGTGGAGATTTAAGCCAGCTTTTTCACTCTCCTCTTTTACTTTCATCAAGAGGCCCTTTAGTTCCTCTTCACTTTCTGCCATAACGGTGGTGTCATCTGCATATCTGAGGTTACCGATATTTCTCCTGGCAATCTTGATTTCAGCTTGTGCTTCATCCAGTGCAGCATTTCTGATGATGTACTCTGCATAGAAGTTGAATAAGCAGGGTGACAATATACAGCCTTGACGTACTCCTTTTCCTATTTGGAACCAGTCTATTGTTCCATGTCTAGTTCTAACTGTTGCTTCTTGACCTGCATAAAGATTTCTCAAGAGGCAGGTAAGGTGGTCTGGTATTCCCATCTCTTGAGGAATTTTTCACAGTCTGTTGTGATCCACACAGTCAAAGGCTTTGGCATAGTTAATCAAGCAGAAATAGATGTTTTTCTGGAACTCTCTTGCTTTTTTAATGATCCAACAGATGGTGGCAATTTGATCTCTGATTTCTCTGCTTTTTCTAAACCCAGCTTGAACATCTGATATTTCATGGTTCATGTACTGTTGAAGCCTGGCTTTGAGAATATTGAGATTACTTTACTAGCATGTGAGATGAGTGCAATTGTGGTAGTTTGAACATTCTTTGGCATTGCCTTTCTTTGGGATTGGAATGAAAACTGACCTTTTCCAGTTCTCTGGCCACTGCTGAATTTTCCAAATTTGCTGGCATATCGAGTGCAGCACTTTCACAGCATCATCTTTCAAGATTTGAAATAGCTCAACTGGAATTCCATCACCTCCACTAGCTTTATTCATAGTGATGCTTCCTAAGGCCCACTTGACTTCACATTCCAGGATGTCTGGCTCTAGGTGAGTGATCACACCATCATGGTTATCTGTATCATGAAGATCTTTTTTGATGTTCTTCTATGTATTCTTGCCACCTCTTCTTAATATCTTCTGCTTCTGTTAGGTACTTCAGGCTTCCCAAATTTAGAAGGAGAAAAAAAGGACAAATATCACTGCATGGATAGAGTTTAGTTTTTTTAAAACTATCTTCCATACTTCCTGACTTCCCACTAGTTTTACTGTGAGAAACCATATGCTAATTATAGCTCCATCTGCTGGAAGAGAAGCAGATGGGCCAAATCTTGAGGTTAAGAATCTTGATCAGACTCCACAAGTAAAAAGAAGAAAAAATTTTAACAAGTTGCTTTAAATATACTTTGGTTTGTTTTTATGAGTTGCATATTCAATTTTATAGCATATACTTCAATATACTAGTACCTCTGTTAATCACATAAATTGAGTTCTTCACAGCTTGTCATGGAATTTCCCTTTATTTTTGAGTAGTAGTTATATACATATTACAAAATTACACTGTTTACTGTCCTTAAGATATAAATTTTAAAAATATAAAAGTACAAAAACTTATAAGTAGAACACATTGATATTATTTAGTAAAGTTGATCCACAGCCTTTACTATATATTTCCCCTTACTAGTGAGATTTTTTCTTTCCCTATAGATATTGATTTCTTACTGAAGACCCTTTAACATTTCTTTTAAGGTGAGTTTAATAGAGGTGAACTCTTTTTACATTCCCTTTGTTGAAAAAGTTCTTTATGTCTCCTTCAGTTCTAAGTAATAAACTTGCTGAGTAGAGTATCCTAGGTTGCAGGCCTTCCCTTTCAGCAATTTAATATAACATACACCTCTTAGGGGTGCAGCTCCCAACCTGATTGTTCCTCATGCCTTTCTGCCAGATTCTGTGTGTTTTTTGTTTAACAAGTATTTTTTGTGTTTTTGGTGTGTGTGTTTTGTTTTTTAACAAGAGTTTTTGCCCCAGTCTCCAGTCAGTTTTCAGTGAGAATTGCTTCACGTGTAGATGTATTTTTGATGTGTTCTTGGGGGCAGGTGGACTCCATGTCCTTTTAATCCACCATCTTGTTCTCCACCAACCATCCCCCGGGGAAATCAGGGTAGATATTATCTTTTTCTCACAGATGAAGACACTGGGGCTGTAAGAGCATAAACTTGCTTATTATCACATAATTAATAAGCAGCAGAGTTGTAATTAAATATACATCTGCCTAACTCAGAAACTAATTTTCCATACCAACACCACTGATCAAAATATCAAAATATAATATGGAAAGTACATAAAATCTGAAGTTTTTGGTTCCTATAGAACCAAAATTCTGGAGTTTTGGTATCTTAGTTAGAAAGTCTTTAGATATCATTGAAGATTTGGCCTGTTTGGTACCACATTTACTTAAGGTGTATATTTGAAAAACTTAATGCTGCAAATATTTGTATTATTGTTATGCAAAAAAGTCATATAAAAAAGTGAAGCTTAAGGAAGCAGCCGAGTTTAATCATAGGACATAGACAGAAGATACTGTGGTGTTCAATAACTCCTGCTGTTGATATTAAGCTATTTAACTGGTAAAGAAAACCACTGTAATTTTCCCAGTTGAGTATTAAATTGAAAAGTAGGAGTGTTTGAAAAACCCTTACATGTGCCAGCATTTTGAATGGAATTTGGAACAAAGCCTTATAGTAAAGCTCAATTAAAAGCAAGCCCCTCTGAATGAAGTTCTGGAATAGTGTTTTTGGTTTTTTTTTCACTTTGCACCCCATGAAATTCACCTTATTGTAATTCTTTATTGATTTGAGTATAAATTACAAGATAATGACTTTTATTCAAAGTTGGAAAATTACCTTGTTTAATGAACTGGAATGTAAACAGCCAATGTTTTGCTATTAAAAAGAAAATCCATAAGGGCTTTATGTAAAAGAGAAACCCTTCAGGATTAATATAAGTGTGAGCCAACTTCTTCAGGCTTTTTCCCAAACAGTTTTTATACTAAAGACAAGTTCTGTTTTAAAAGTAAAAGAAGCATTATACCAACTATAGTCAATATTCTAAAATTTGAATGTATCACAATTTTTCAGTTTATCACACATGCACATACTATGTAATGTGTATGTATGTGTATTCTAATTTCTATAAATTTGAAAATAAACATTATTTATTTTTTGTAACGGGTAACTGTAATGGTAAAGAAGTAAAAACTCAGTTTTCCTTTGGAAATAGATGGCAGGAATTGAACCCAGGTCTCCTACATTACAGTGGCACCCCACTCGAGTACTCTTGCCTGGAAAATCCCATGGACANAATTACACTGTTTACTGTCCTTAAGATATAAATTTTAAAAATATAAAAGTACAAAAACTTATAAGTAGAACACATTGATATTATTTAGTAAAGTTGATCCACAGCCTTTACTATATATTTCCCCTTACTAGTGAGATTTTTTCTTTCCCTATAGATATTGATTTCTTACTGAAGACCCTTTAACATTTCTTTTAAGGTGAGTTTAATAGAGGTGAACTCTTTTTACATTCCCTTTGTTGAAAAAGTTCTTTATGTCTCCTTCAGTTCTAAGTAATAAACTTGCTGAGTAGAGTATCCTAGGTTGCAGGCCTTCCCTTTCAGCAATTTAATATAACATACACCTCTTAGGGGTGCAGCTCCCAACCTGATTGTTCCTCATGCCTTTCTGCCAGATTCTGTGTGTTTTTTGTTTAACAAGTATTTTTTGTGTTTTTGGTGTGTGTGTTTTGTTTTTTAACAAGAGTTTTTGCCCCAGTCTCCAGTCAGTTTTCAGTGAGAATTGCTTCACGTGTAGATGTATTTTTGATGTGTTCTTGGGGGCAGGTGGACTCCATGTCCTTTTAATCCACCATCTTGTTCTCCACCAACCATCCCCCAGGGAAATCAGGGTAGATATTATCTTTTTCTCACAGATGAAGACACTGGGGCTGTAAGAGCATAAACTTGCTTATTATCACATAATTAATAAGCAGCAGAGTTGTAATTAAATATACATCTGCCTAACTCAGAAACTAATTTTCCATACCAACACCACTGATCAAAATATCAAAATATAATATGGAAAGTACATAAAATCTGAAGTTTTTGGTTCCTATAGAACCAAAATTCTGGAGTTTTGGTATCTTAGTTAGAAAGTCTTTAGATATCATTGAAGATTTGGCCTGTTTGGTACCACATTTACTTAAGGTGTATATTTGAAAAACTTAATGCTGCAAATATTTGTATTATTGTTATGCAAAAAAGTCATATAAAAAAGTGAAGCTTAAGGAAGCAGCCGAGTTTAATCATAGGACATAGACAGAAGATACTGTGGTGTTCAATAACTCCTGCTGTTGATATTAAGCTATTTAACTGGTAAAGAAAACCACTGTAATTTTCCCAGTTGAGTATTAAATTGAAAAGTAGGAGTGTTTGAAAAACCCTTACATGTGCCAGCATTTTGAATGGAATTTGGAACAAAGCCTTATAGTAAAGCTCAATTAAAAGCAAGCCCCTCTGAATGAAGTTCTGGAATAGTGTTTTTGGTTTTTTTTTCACTTTGCACCCCATGAAATTCACCTTATTGTAATTCTTTATTGATTTGAGTATAAATTACAAGATAATGACTTTTATTCAAAGTTTGAAAATTACCTTGTTTAATGAACTGGAATGTAAACAGCCAATGTTTTGCTATTAAAAAGAAAATCCATAAGGGCTTTATGTAAAAGAGAAACCCTTCAGGATTAATATAAGTGTGAGCCAACTTCTTCAGGCTTTTTCCCAAACAGTTTTTATACTAAAGACAAGTTCTGTTTTAAAAGTAAAAGAAGCATTATACCAACTATAGTCAATATTCTAAAATTTGAATGTATCACAATTTTTCAGTTTATCACACATGCACATACTATGTAATGTGTATGTATGTGTATTCTAATTTCTATAAATTTGAAAATAAACATTATTTATTTTTTGTAACGGGTAACTGTAATGGTAAAGAAGTAAAAACTCAGTTTTCCTTTGGAAATAGATGGCAGGAATTGAACCCAGGTCTCCTACATTACAGTGGCACCCCACTCGAGTACTCTTGCCTGGAAAATCCCATGGACAGAGGTGCCTGGTGTGCTGCAGTCCATGGGGTCGCTGAGAGTTGGACACAACTCAGTGACTTCACTTTCACTTTTCACTTTCATGCATTGGAGAAGGAAATGGCAACTCACTCCAGTGTTCTTGACTGGAGAATCCCAGGGACAGCAGAGCCTGGTGGGCTGCCGTCTATGGGGTTGGACACGACTGAAGGGACTTAGCAGCCGCAGCAGCTCCCACATTACAGGCAAGATACTTTACCAGCTGAGCCACAAGGGAAGCCCAGGAACACTGGTGTGGGTAGCCTATCCCTACTCCAGCGGATCTGCCTGACCTAGGAATCACACCAGGGTCTCCTGCATCACAGGTGGATTCTTTACCAAATGAGCTGTCACGGAAGCCCAAAGAGAAAGGGTTAGTCACTCAGTTATGTCTGACTCTTTGCGACCACACAGACCATAACCCACCAGGCTCCTCTATCCTTGGAATTCTCCAGGCAGGAATGCTGGAGTGGGTTCCCACTCCCTCCTCCAGGGAACTTCCCAACCCAGAGATTGACCCTGGGTCACCCACATTGGAGGTAGATGCTTTACCATCTGAGCCACTAAGGAAGCCCTTTGTTCACTCAATGAGACTAAAAGAATAGAGAATTCTGTTCATTCCTGTTGCTTCCACAAATGCATATACTTGAGGAAGATGAGGGAGATAGCTTATCTGAGGTAAAAAGGTAATAGTTATGAATACTTTATAGCTCCCAGAGTAAAATTTCATGTGGTGTATGTTCCCTTTTGTACAGTTTTATAGCAATTAATATGATATACCACTATTTCCATGACATGAGATTCATTTTTAATATTGCTCTCTTACTAAATGAAGCAGTTAACTTCAAGAATGGAAGCCAGGAAAAATCTCTTGACCAGAATTTGTGTTAATCCCTGCTCTATTTTTTAGGTAGTATTTTTTATTGAAATTGTGCTTTGTAGAAAGCTATGATTTTTGCTCTTTCACTGAGAGGTAGTGGCATTTATAAGTTAACACTGTAATTTAAATAGGCTGGCGTTTGAAATAGATAAAATACTTTCAATTTGGGAAGTTAATGATATGGTAAAATAAATTCAGAATTGCTTTTATGTATAACATAAAGTTTTTTTAGAAATATAATATTTCTCTGTATGTTTGTTTAATATGATTTCTTATGCCATTTAGAAAAGCATGAGATCAGTTCTGCATTTATTATTTTAAGCATTTTTTGAATGACATGGCACCTTTAAGGCAAGATATTGCCATCTAGATAAGATGGCTAACCCTGGAGATAATTGGCCATTTCAATGAGCTGCCATCATGGGTGAGATAGCTTTTTTGGACTTAATTGTCATTATGCCTCTAGTAAGGAAAAAATGGAAAAACATGTTACTGTACATGAAAAGCATAAATGGAAAATGCACCCTTCACTGGCTAAAACAAAATAGAGTAATCAGGACATATTCTTATAGTTCCTAATTTATTTCATTGATGGTGCATTTTATATCCTAAAGGATCACATTAACATTTTCAAAGTAACTGAATTGTTTAATGTTTTACAGCATTTCAATTTTATAATTAGAATCCCTGTTTTAGGCTCTAAAATGTTACTTACTCAATTTCATGGCTTTCTAAAGAATTTTCAGTATACCTACAAACACGCTAACACTATGTATATAATGTACAGTTAATATGATAGAACTATTAGTTTAATGGGTGATTGAAAGTGAAAATATTAATTGCTCGGCCATGTCCAACTCTTTGCAACCCCATGGATCATAGCCTTCCAGGCTCCTTTGTCCATGAAATTCTCTAGACAAGAATACTGGAGTGGGTTGCCATTGCCTTGTCCAAGGGATCTTCCCTAACCTAAGGATCGAACCTCAGTCATCCACATTGAGAACAGATTCTTTACCATCTGAGCAACCAGAGAATTATAAGGTAACATATTTTCCTTTCTGAATACACTATTTTTCATCTTTTTCTCATTCATTGTTTCTATCTCTTTTGTCTACCTAAAACATCTACCACTAGCTGGAAATTCAGAATCCATTTTCGATGTGTTCTCTCACCACCTTGATTTTGTAACTATTAATTAAGCGTCATCCTTTGGCATTTGTTTTCTTCACAAATCATAAATGTGAACATTGAGCCATTTGCTTCAGTAATGACCCACTGCTGCTGCTGCTAAGTTGCTTCAGTCGTGTCCCACTCTGTGTGACCCCATAGACGGCAGCCCACCAGACTCCCCCGTCCCTGGGATTCTCCAGGCAAGAACACTGAAGTGGGTAAATGACCCACTAGCAGTGTTATTTCTCTGAATATCTGTTACCTTAACTCTGAGGCTTGGGAAACGTGGGGCAGTGTTTCTGAGAGGAAGGTTTGTGTGTGTGTGTTGGTGGGGCTGGAGTGAGAAGCCTACTCAGAGATCCCACAGATGAGAATAACATTGATGAGAAGATATAAGGGAAGGCATAGAGGAGAAGAGAATTCTCACCTCATTGTTGCAGAGGAAGTGAATGACAGCATGGACAACCTTGATTATTCAGTGTATATGCGCATGGGCATTACTCAGAGAACAACAGAAACTGGACATAACGGGTGATTTTCCAGCTAACATAAAACCAACAAAAGGAGAACATACAAAGATGTGCTTTGACTATATATTGTCTACTATATTTACATATTTGTAATACTGAATTTCACCATGCGTATGGATATTCACTGAAAGAACCTAAATAAATATTAGTAATAATAATAACTAGCATATATTAAAACTAGCAATATTTTTAGCATTGTATAAACATTACCTTGTTAAATCCTCACAACAACCTTATGAGTTATGTACAGATAATGTAAGTTGTTCCCAAAGTGACAGAGCTGGAGTTAGAAGCCAGGCAGTATAATTGCAGAAAATGTGAAATAGGGATAGTGAATGATTAACACATAGATGAAAAACAAGCAACAGAAAAAATAACAGCTTTGCAAAGATGTCTTCTTGAGAATAAAATAAGATGACATGGAAAAAGAACACTTGGGTGACTGTTTTTAACAGAGAGTTCAGGGAACACTTATCTGAGGTTTAAGCTGAATACTATATGATAAGAAACCAGAAAAGCAAAGATGAGAACAGGGATTCAAAGGCCGCAAAGCAGGAAGGAACTTGGTGTGTCTAGGAACACAGAATAGGCCAGAGTGAAAATGGTACTGCATGATATTGGAAATAGGAAAAGGTGAGATCATGTAAATAGAAGGTACAGTTTTGGATTTCATTCCAAGTATAATGAGACACCATTGGAGAAGTGAGTAATACAACTTGGATTATGTTAAACAGGCCATTTTGTTGCTCTCTGTGCAACATATCCTAGAGAGTCAAAAACTATAAGCAATAACTCAGCGTATCTGTATAGTCCAACTGAAAGAGGACAGTTCTTCAGAGTATGAGTAATGGACATGGAGACAAGTGAACAAATTCAGGACATGTTTTTGTCTTTTTTCAACCTTATTATTATTTTATTACTGAAGTGAAATTGACATCAAAATTTAATAATTTTAAAGTATACAACCAGTAACATTTGGTATATTCAAAACATACAATATCACCTCTATTCAGTTCCAAAACATTTGCATCACCCCAAAAGAAATTTCTGTACTCATTAAGCAGTTGCTCCTCATTTTTTCCTCCCTTAGATACTCACCAATCTGTGTTCTGTCTGTATTTATTCACCTACTCTGGATATTTCATACAAATGGAACCATATATGTAGTCTTTTATGAATGATTTCTTTCACATAATATTTAGGTTTGTGTATGATGTATCATTTATTAATAATTTGTTGCATTTTATTGCCAAAGAACATTCCATGTATGGATAAAAGACCTTTTATGGGGACTTCTCTGGCAGTCTAGTGGTTAAGACCTTGCCTCCCAATGCATGGAGCACAGGTTTGATCCCTGGTCAGAGAGTTAAGAACCCAAGATCCCACATGCCTCACGGCCAGAAAACCAAAATGTAAGACAGAAGCAGTATTGTGACAAATGCAATAAAGACGTTAAACACACACACAGACACACATATTAATCATCAGTTGACTGCCTTTCCTTTCTCAACAATTTCTTTCATTCTGAGCTTTGGTTTTAGTGTTCTTCATTTTCTAATTTCTTAACGTGCAAAGTTAACTTAGTTATTGGAGATCTTTTTAAACATAGACATTTACAGTTCTTTTTCTGTAAACAGCACATCTGATAGGATTTTATTTGTTGTGTCTTTGGTTCATTCATTTTAAAATATTTTGTGGTTTCCCCTGCAATTTTTTCTTGATCATTAGCTATTTAGGAGTGTGTTGTTTAATTTCTACATATTTTAAATTTTGAATTTTAAGTGATTTGTATATATTCTTTTGCATCTTGCTGTTTTTGCTCAGCGTTACATCTCTTAGTTTCCTCTGTGTTGTTGGCGTGCTCTGTGCTCAGTCACTCAGTCATGTCCTACTCTTTGTGACCCCATGGATCCCTTCAGGACCCTCTGTCCACAGAATTTTCCAGGCAAGAATACTGAAGTGGGTTGCCATTTCCTACCCTAAGGAACCTTCCTAATGCAGGGGTCAAACCTGCATCTCTTGCGTCTCCTGCATTGCCAGGTGGATTCTTTACCACTGAGCCATCTGGGAAGCCTGTGTTGTTGGTGTGCATTATTTATTTTCATCACTGTAAATATTTATTTGCATTAATACAAGGTAGTTTACATATCCATAGAATTAGTGCTGTCTCTATCTTTTTGTTAGTCATTATGATCAATTATGATAGAAATATTCTAGTGTCATTGCAAGAACTGTGGCTTGCATACTATGGGCATTTTCAATTTTATTATATAGCAGTAAATGGTTTTTGAAAGTGGTATAATAGTTTAAATAACATAATTCAGTTCACACTGCTCCGTATCCTCATTGATAACTTGGTATTGTCAGACTTACATTTTTGTCAGACTAGTAGGTGTGTGGAAGTATTTCTTTGTGGTTTAAATTTTAATTTCCTTGAACTTTAATTAATGAGTACAATTTCATATTAAGATTGACCCACAGTTTTCCTTTTGTTTCTATCTTTGTCAGACATTAAATGAATTGGGAAACTTTCTCTTGTTATATAATAATATTAACTTTACAGAAGTCTGATGCCTAAGACATGATTTCTTTGCTCTATTGTCTGGCATTTAAACTAGAATGGTTTTGCGGTTTGTTATGTAATGTTTTATTGCCCTATAACTGATATATGCATTATGATAAAAACAAAAATTGACACCAAAAGACATAAAATAAAAAGCAAACCATTACCACCTCCTGTTCCCCTCCCCACAGTGGCCATTTAAAACTCTTCCTGTGTTTAGTTCTGTTTTTTCTAATCCTAAACAATTGTATTGAAAGTGAAATGGTTAACCTCTCAGTCCTGTCAGACTCTTTGCAAGCCCTCAACCTGTACCCTGCCAGGCTTCTCTGTCCATGGGATTCTCCAGTCAAGAACACTGGAGTGGATTGCTATTTCCCCTTCCAGGGAATCTTCCAAACCCAAGGATCAAACCCTGGTCTCCTGCACTGCAGGCAGATTCTTTACCATCTGACCCACTTTTTAATTGTATCAACTAAACAATAATAACAACAAACTATCAAAAAATAGCAAATTTACTCTCCTATACTTCCCTAGTGGCTCAGATGGTAAAAGCATCTGCCTACAATGCGGGAGATCTAGGTTCGATCCCTGGGTTGGGAAGATCCCCTGGAGAAGGAAATGGCAACCCACTCCAGTGCTCTTGCCTGGAAAATTCCATGGATGGAGGAGCCTGGTAGGCTACAGTCCGTGGGGTCACAAAGAGTCGGACATGACCAAACAACTTCACTTTCACTTTTTCATACCTTCTAATGCCTCTCCAGCCCACTCTGCAGTGCTTCATATTTATTTTCTTAGTATTGGTTCTTCTATTTCTTTCCTTTAAGTAATGGCTCCATGTTTCTCTGTACCTTTTTGCCCTTCCACACTCTTCAAACTTCTATCAGCTACATTATTTTTTTTTTACACTGTTGAGGTTAATTACACACTTGTCATTGGAACTGTAATTGCCTTCCATGTCTCTATTGATTCAGATCAACATTTGTAAACCCACTAATGATTTTTAAATTCTATGTTATATTTTAAATTTGATCCACTGAAGAATCAAATAAAATGACTGATCATGCAATTAAGGCAATGACATTAAATCTGACATTCAGTGAAGACCACGTAACCAGTACCAATGTCAGACAGATTCTCTCTTTTATACTCGAATAGCTGCCCAAAACCGTGGATAGGAGAAGAGAATAAAGAGAGTTCTATCAGGCTTATTCCCACTGCACCTCTCTTCCTGTTTTTCATACCTGCTGTCTCCTTGCTGTGAGCGCCCCGTAATCTTGCTGAAACGAAGGCCTGGTAAGCCTCTCTCTGTGTCTCTGCTCCTGCTGCCTTCATTTGGAATCACACATATCCAAATCCAATTATCTTCTTCTTCTGAAAATTTATCACAATCTTTCTCCCTCACGTTCTCGTTGCTATTACGGATTTTCTTCCTTTTATGCTGCTGCTGCTGCTGCTTAGTCACTTCAGTCGTGTCCAGCTCTGTTCGACCCCATAGATGGCAGCCCACCAGGCTCCTCTTTCCCTGAGATTCTCCAGGCAAGAATACTGGAGTGGGTAGATCATCACTAAAACATCAATGGGATTTGAAGTGGTTAACAAAAGAACGCAATTTATCATCTTGATATTAAAGATGTTTATCTTTGGATATTCAATAGTGAGTGAGTGAAGTCGCTCAGTTGTGTCTGACTCTTTGCGGCCCCATGGACTGTAGCCTACAAGGCTCCTCTGTCCATGGAATTTTCCAGGCAAGAGTACTGGAGTGGGTTACCATTTCCTTCTCCGGGGAATCTTCCCTACCCAGGGATCGAACCTGGGTCTCCCGCATTGCAGGCTGCCGCTTTACCGTCTAAGCCACCAAGGAAGCCAATAGATTTCTAAATTTTCTGCTAGTTGGGGTTTAATATTTGCTAAAATTCCCTAACTGCACCACTACAAAAAAGGCTATTGGTAGAAAAGGTAAAAATCAAATGTATCACTTTTGATCCTAAAATAGCTTTCCAAACCTATCTTTTCAAATAGCCTTAATCTATGCTTGTTTTTACATTTTAAAGGCAATAATCCAATCATTCTTTAGTCTTATTTCTCTAAATTATCCAACAGATATTCACGGATAAAGCTAATATATATATATATATACACATATTTTTTCAAGTTCTTTGCCATTATGGTTTATTTATTAGATGAGCCAGCAAACTTAGTTGCTTCAATCCTGTCCAACTGTTGGCAACCCCATGGACTGTAGCCCATTAAGCTCCTCTGTCCATGGGATTTTCCAGGCAAGAAAACTGGAGTGTGTTGCTATTTCCTCCTCCAGGGGAACTTCTTGATCCAGGGATCAAAGCCTAGTCCCCATCATTGCAGGCAGATTCTTTACCACTGAGCCGCCAGGGAAGCCCTATGTATAAGATATAGAATGTCATTCCTTGTACTATACAGCAGGACCTTGTGTATCTAATTTAACATACATCTATATCTATATATCTATGTGAAGTCGCTTAGTCATGTCCGACTCTCTGTGACCCCATGGACTGTAGCCTACCAGGCTCCTCTGTCCATGGGATTTTCCAGGCAATAGTACTGGAGTGGATTGCCATTTCCTTCCCCAGGGAATCTTCCCCACCCAGGGATCGAACCTGGGACTCCTGCATTGTAGACAGACGCTTTACCGTCTGAGCCACCAGGGAAGTCTATCTATATCTATATATTAGCTTGTATCTGCTAATCTCAAACTCCTAATTTATCCCTCCCCACTCCCTTTCCCCTGTGGAAACCATAAATTTGTTTTCTATGTCTGTGAGTCTGTTTCTGTTTTGTAAATGAATTCATTTGTATCAAACTTTAGATTCCATGTATAAATGATATCATATGGTAGTTGTCTTTTCCTAATTTACTTCACTTAGTGTGATAATCTCTAGGTCCATCCATGTTGCTGCAGTGGCATTATTTCCTTTTCTATGGCTGAGTTTCTGTCCTTTTGTATTGTACTGTGCAGAGACATTACTTTGCCAACAAGTTCCATCTAGTCAAGGCTATGGTTTTCCCAGTATGTATGGATGTGACAGTTGGACTATAAAGAAAGCTGAGTGCTGAAGAATTGATGCTTTTGAACTGTGGTGTTGGAGACTTTTGAGAGTCCCTTGGACTGCTAGGAGATCCAACCAGTCTATCCTAAAGATCAATCCTCTGTGTTTATCGGAAGAACTGTTGTTGAAGCTGAAACTCCAGTACTTTGGCCACCGGATGCGAAGAGCTGACTCATTTGAAAAGACCCTGATGCTGGGAAAGATTGAGGGCACCAGGAGAAGGGGACAAAAAAGCATGAGATGGTTGGATGGCATCACCGACTCAATGAACATGAGTTTGGGTGGACTCCGGGAGTTGGTGATGGACAGGGAGGCCTGGCGTGCTGTAGTCCATGGGATCGCAAAGAGTCAGACATGACTGAGCAACTGAACTGAACTGAACTGATTGTACTGTTCTGTATTTGAGCTTCAGCTCTATGGCAGCGTTCCCCAATCCCACCTCCTTTGTACGTCTCACCTCTTCTCAAAGTGGCCCATCTGGTGTCTGGAAGTGGGAAGAATGTAGGAAGAAAGAGTCCCCACTAGCTAGTACCAACATTTTAGCCTCCTATATTCCACAATGAACAGTTTGAACTATTATCACAAACATAAGAAAAATGGAAGTTTGACATTTCTTTTGAAGGTTCTCATCCATTGCACTAAAATAATGCTTATTGGACTCACACAGTGCCATCATCTTGTTATCAAACACGGAGTTAAATTCATGTGACATCATCAGTGTTGAATGATCTATGCATGAGAAAAGACCATAACATCTAAACAGTGGAAATGAAGGAAAAGGGATGACCTTCTAAAATCTCTAAACTGGAAAGGAAGGCAGAATGGCACTAAAGCCTTTTGTTCTTAGATGAGGAATGTATGGTATTAGAGAGCTAAGTGCCTAAACTGTAGCTAAGGAATGAGGACAGAAGACTGGGTGAAATGTACAAGTTTGAACTGGATGAATTCAGTTCATCCAAATTTTATTTATTAAAAACAAAAAACAGAAAAATACCTACCAGGGACTCATGAATCTCAGATCCTTTAAATGTTCTTGAAATTATCATAATATGATGATAAGTTTTGAAAATCACCTAATTTCATTAGGTTAATGGATGATACTTTCCAAGTTTCCACTGAGCCAAATCAGATATTTCTGTGCCTGTACAAGCACATCACCAGCTCCAGAGTGGATGGCCCTTTTATCTCATAATGCCACCAAAGCACAGAAAATTATTACCAATGAGAAATATGAGTTTGTGTATTAAATACATCATCTCTAATTTAAAAATAACATATAAGTCTTATAATTCAAAAGAAAATTTCCTTACCTATTTGAGAATGAGATAATATATAGTAGCTTTATGCTTGAATACCTGTTGAATAATTTGGAGAAATAAGACTAAAGAATGGTTGGATTATTGCCTTTAAAATGTAAAAACAATATTTAAAATGTTCATTTGTCATATATATATCCCTCACAACATCATAAATAGGTAAGCCAAAGTAGCAAAGTGGCTGAGAGCTTGGCATTGAAGTCAGAGATGTAGCTGTATGCACACTCAGCTGCTTTAGTCACATCCAACTCTTTGGAGACCCTGTAGCTCACCAGGCTCCTCTGTCCACGGGATTCTCCAGGCAAGAATGCTGGAGTGTGTGGCCATGCCCTCCTCTAGGGGATCTTCCCAACCCAGGAATCAAACCTGCATCTCTTACATCTCCTGCACTGGCAGGTGGGTTCTGTACCACTAGCACCACTTGGGAAGCCCGTAAGTCAGAGATACCCCGATTTAAATCTAAGTTCCCTATTTGATTTAAATCTAAGCTTTGTGATCTTGGGCGTGTTATTTAATTTCTGAAAGTCTAGTGTTCCTTGTGCAAAATGAGGCGATTAATAGTACTTAGCTCATAGGATTGGTTATATGAGAATTGAGTGCAATAATATACTATCTACTACATTATAACTGCTATCATTATCATTTACTTCTTCTTCATCATCATAAACATTGTCACCATTTCAGAGATAAGAAATTAAGCCTTACTCTACTGAGTACACATAAATAAGTACTCTAAGCTATGACCATTTTTTTGTCTTTCCTTTGAAAAGGTTTCTTTTTAATATATATGAAGAGCTTTTCTCATAGAGTAGATCCTGACTAATAACCTTCTAGAGCAAAGACAGTTAAATTTAGCTAAGAAAAATTGCTTTTAGGTATTAGATGGCATTTTAACATGCTTGAATGCACTTTGAAAGCATCTTTCTTTCTTGTTATATTTTAAGAAAAGACATTGAAAGAACCTTCCCTCTACAATTATTTGTGCATTTGAAGACAAGTAGCTGAGCCAAGTTTTCTTCTAAGGGTAATTTTTTTTTTTTTAATTTAAGTAAGCATTTTCCTGTGAATAGATGTTTCATGGAAGCCTGAGTTTGTTTTCCAGATTGGATAGGTAACGATTTTGACTGATCTTAATTATGTCATATCAAGAGCTAAGCATTTCTATTCTATATCTGGGCTGGAAATATTTCCAGTAAGCAATTATTTTAGGATTCCAAGAATCCTAAATTTCTAGAGCTGTATTTTCTATTGCTTCATAACACATCACCACAAACTTAGTGTCTGAAAAAACAACATTTTTTTTTCTTATAGTCTGTAGGTCATGTCTGGTATTATGTGGCTAGATTCTCTGCTCAGCATCTGCCTCCAATGCGGGAGGACCTGGGTTCGATCCCTGGGTTGGGAAGATCCCCTAGAGAAGGAAATGGCAACCCACTCCAGTATTCTTGCCTGGAGAATTCCATGGACGGAGGAGTCTGGTAGGCTACAGTCCACAGGGTCGCAAAGAGTCGGACACAACTGAGCGACTTCACCTCACCTCAGCTGGCTTCTCATCTGGAGACATGGTCCTCTCCAAGCTCATTTCTGTTGTGGGCAGCTTTCATTTCCTTGTGATTATAGGACTAGCATCCCCATTTTTGTGCTGCCTGCCAGGGCTGCTTCCTGCTCCTAGATGAGAATGACTCCCTTCATTTCAACAACAGAGAAGCCTCCCTCTCACACTGCAGAGCTCTCCATTTCCCTTTACTGCTACCAGTCTCTGCTCTGAAAGAGCTCATGTGGTTGGATTAGGCCCACCCAGATAATCTCCCATTTGGTTAACCAAAGGCCAAGTAATCAGTAATCTTCATTAAATATGCAAGAATCCCTTCTGATATGTAAAGTAATATAATCACAAGAATGATATCTCACAGTTATTCATAGGTTCTGCCCAGACTCAAAGGGAGAAGATTGTACAAGGACAAGGATCACTGAAGGTCCTCTTAGATTTTGCATGCTCCCAGCGCCTGGTGAAATACCAGAGTATACACGTTTCTGTGGCTCTCTAAAGAAAGACAAACCCATAATCTGTTCTCACACCAACTTTCTTTCCAGCTTCCCTATTTCAATAACTATCATCCAGGTTTATCATGAATTCTATTAATTTTCCTTTCAAATTTATATGCATATATATTTTATCCTCTATATCATTATATCCATACCATTCATGCTTTACTACAATTGTCTATGTTCTATTCTTTCTCAGTCTGTGCTTCAACTTCCCTCCAGGACTGAAGCTATTCAGCAAAATGATGATTTTGCTTGAGATATTTGAATAAATGCCAATAAAATTGTCAATTACTGGTTAATTGCAACCAAATAGTCTTAAATTGATTTTCCAGATAATTTCCTCAACTGTCTCTTCCTCTTTGCTAGTAGAGATCCTGGGAGCAGAACACAAATTAGGCCCATGTCTGAGTTTACATCCGATTTTGCAATTTTCAAAGGAGTCTATATGTTAAAGAAAAAAGTATTCTCAGCAGTGGTCCATCTTCAGTCTTTATCCTGTAAAACCTCTACCTAGTATTTGGCTGTTTTGACCACATATTCATTCTTGAAATTATCTTTCTGGCTTCTATAAAGTTGCTTCTTTGGCTGCCCTGGGTCTTCATCGTGGCCCTCTGGTTCTTCATTGCAACTCTCTGGCTTTTCTTATTGGGGCTAGCTGCCTTCTGTCTTGTGGAATCTGAACCTATGTTCTCTGCATTGGAAGGTGGATATTTAACCACTGGACCACCAAGGAAATCCCTTAAAGTATTGTTTTATTTTGGATTTCTTCATATGTCATGTCATATGTCTGTGGCCTTCTCATCTGCCAACCCTCTCTGGATATACCATAAAATAAGATGATCCTCAGTATTCTGTCATTGACTTTCTAGGTTTGTTTGTNCCCTGGGTTGGGAAGATCCCCTAGAGAAGGAAATGGCAACCCACTCCAGTATTCTTGCCTGGAGAATTCCATGGACGGAGGAGTCTGGTAGGCTACAGTCCACAGGGTCGCAAAGAGTCGGACACAACTGAGCGACTTCACCTCACCTCAGCTGGCTTCTCATCTGGAGACATGGTCCTCTCCAAGCTCATTTCTGTTGTGGGCAGCTTTCATTTCCTTGTGATTATAGGACTAGCATCCCCATTTTTGTGCTGCCTGCCAGGGCTGCTTCCTGCTCCTAGATGAGAATGATTCCCTTCATTTCAACAACAGAGAAGCCTCCCTCTCACACTGCAGAGCTCTCCATTTCCCTTTACTGCTACCAGTCTCTGCTCTGAAAGAGCTCATGTGGTTGGATTAGGCTCACCCAGATAATCTCCCATTTGGTTAACCAAAGGCCAAGTAATCAGTAATCTTCATTAAATATGCAAGAATCCCTTCTGATATGTAAAGTAATATAATCACAAGAATGATATCTCACAGTTATTCATAGGTTCTGCCCAGACTCAAAGGGAGAAGATTGTACAAGGACAAGGATCACTGAAGGTCCTCTTAGATTTTGCATGCTCCCAGCGCCTGGTGAAATACCAGAGTATACACGTTTCTGTGGCTCTCTAAAGAAAGACAAACCCATAATCTGTTCTCACACCAACTTTCTTTCCAGCTTCCCTATTTCAATAACTATCATCCAGGTTTATCATGAATTCTATTAATTTTCCTTTCAAATTTATATGCATATATATTTTATCCTCTATATCATTATATCCATACCATTCATGCTTTACTACAATTGTCTATGTTCTATTCTTTCTCAGTCTGTGCTTCAACTTCCCTCCAGGACTGAAGCTATTCAGCAAAATGATGATTTTGCTTGAGATATTTGAATAAATGCCAATAAAATTGTCAATTACTGGTTAATTGCAACCAAATAGTCTTAAATTGATTTTCCAGATAATTTCCTCAACTGTCTCTTCCTCTTTGCTAGTAGAGATCCTGGGAGCAGAACACAAATTAGGCCCATGTCTGAGTTTACATCCGATTTTGCAATTTTCAAAGGAGTCTATATGTTAAAGAAAAAAGTATCCTCAGCAGTGGTCCATCTTCAGTCTTTATCCTGTAAAACCTCTACCTAGTATTTGGCTGTTTTGACCACATATTCATTCTTGAAATTATCTTTCTGGCTTCTATAAAGTTGCTTCTTTGGCTGCCCTGGGTCTTCATCGTGGCCCTCTGGTTCTTCATTGCAACTCTCTGGCTTTTCTTATTGGGGCTAGCTGCCTTCTGTCTTGTGGAATCTGAACCTATGTTCTCTGCATTGGAAGGTGGATATTTAACCACTGGACCACCAAGGAAATCCCTTAAAGTATTGTTTTATTTTGGATTTCTTCGTATATCATGTCATATGTCTGTGGCCTTCTCATCTGCCAACCCTCTCTGGATATACCATAAAATAAGATGATCCTCAGTATTCTGTCATTGACTTTCTAGGTTTGTTTGTTTTTTTTTTTCCTTTTTTTATCTGAAAAATCTTATTAAGCTTCATGTCTTTACCAACTATGGGTTCTTATGTTGGCTCAACAATAAAGAATCCACCTGCAATGCAGGAGATGTGTCAGGAGCCATGGATCCAATCCCTGGGTGGAAAAAATCCCCTGGAAAAGGAAATGGCAACCCACTCTAGTATTCTTGCCTGGAAGCTCTCATTGGACAGAGGAGTCTGACAGGCTGCCATACATGGAGTCACAAAAGAGTCAGACATGACTCAGCAACTAAACCCACATTTTAACAATTACTTGTATTTGAATGAACCAAAATCCAGGGCCTGATCTTTCCTTGGCCCAAATTCCTATCACCAGCTGACTATTGATCATTCCTATATGGATGTCCTACCAGCCCCTTAAACTCAACAAGGTGTTCAAAGCAGGATTCAAAATATTTCTTTCCTGCTTTCTTTCATATCTCTCACTTCAGTGAATTACTTCACAGTCTTTTTAGTCACACAGTCTAGAAACTTTGGAAATATGTCACTCTTCCTAAATGTTTCACTACTACCCACTACTACTATTTCCATATTTTCTTTCAAATTTGCCTTTTATCTGCAATATCCTTTCCACTATTGCAATCTACTCATTTTTAGGTCTAATTTCATTAAATGTCCTAGCTACTTTTCATACCTGAATAAAAATAAATCATATATTCCTGAAAACTTCCATAGCAGCATGGTTTTTACTTAACTTTGGATTTGTTTCTATATGTTGCCTTCCTTTAGCTGGTGATAAGTTCCTTAAAGGCAGAGATCATTCTTATGTCCCTTCAATTTATGTCTATGCCTTACATGCTCAAATATTTCTTGAATCTTCTGTGTCCATGTATGTGTTATAATATGACTTTCTTATTCAAAAAGCAATACTATTTGTCAATCTTGTACATTACCTGAAATAGCATTATCTTCTCAAGGAGCTATCTAAATTCTTTGCACTTTTACACAGCTTCAAAATTCTCCATTGATCTGACCAGATTAGATGGATGACCTACTTTTCAAATGCCAGCAATCTACTATTAATTAAATCAAATTCATAAGTTGGTTCTCTGACTAATGCTGACATGCTCTTTCCCTCTTTTTTAGTGAAGTAGTTTTTTTTTTTTATAGTTTGTCCTGAATTATTTATAAACAAATCAAAGATTCTTCACAGGTTCCCAAGAGAAAATAAATATATATCTGCAGTAATAAAGCTTTAGATGTTTTAAAAAATCTTTTCCATTAGAATTCAAGAATGGAGCATGTCTCTTATGAACCCTAATATTAATTTTTTGATCTTCCATTGTGACATGACATAATTTCCTTTCCATATTTTTGTAAGACTGTTGGGAATTTTTCTATTCCTGTGGTCTATTTTGTCATCTTCTTTCATAGAAGTATTTTATGTTTGTAATATCTGCTTTCCTCGCTATTATATTATGTCCCCAGTGTCTTTGAAAAAATTCTTTCTTCCAGAGGTACTTAAGTTCTGAAAGCATTCTTCCTAGTGGATAGTCTCCTGATGATACATCTTCAAGAGATATTTAAAAAGATACTGAAAATATACTTTCGGCCTTGGCTTGACTTATTAAACATCTTGGCTTCAACGAAGTCACATAATTTTACCTGAACCTCCATTTTTAACCCAGTGTATAAATTCATCCAAGTTTTTAAAACAAATAAAGCATAGTTGGGTTCTGCTTACCCCATAAGATCCTAGTTTCTCTTCTTTTTTAAAAAGTAAATTTAACAGGAAAACGTGAAACATGGTATGTTTAACTCAAAATTTCTGCTTGGAATTTTTAAAAGTCAAAAATATGTTTGGAATATCATAGCTCTCATTTTATTTTCATTAAATAAACAAACAGGGGTATAGTTCTTGCTGGCATTATCTGTAGTTAATAGACATTTATGCACAGCTTTATCTTTATTACCACTTTCATTACTGATTTGTGGTAACATTTTATACCTGAGGTAACAATTAGTAGAGTATGTTTCACATGCTTTCTTCTATTGAATTGGTGAATTATTTAGTATGTGCATGGTAATTCACTAGGAAGAAAAATTGGGTTGGTGAGTTTGCTAAGAGAGAATGAGCATGCCCGTTAAGTCCATGAAACCTAATTTTGCATTGCACAGGCCTCTTCCTTTGCTCTGTAAATACTGAAGGAAGTACCATCAGTCGCAGAAGTATCTGAGCTTGGGGGCAGGTGAGGAATAAATACTATTTCCTCCACTCAGTCCAGTTTAGTCACTCAGTCATGTCAACTCTTTGCAACTCCATGAACCACAGCACACCAGCTCTCCCTGTCCATCATCAATTCCTGGAGTTTACCCAAACTCATGTCCATTGAGTCAGTGATGCCATCTAACCCATCTCATCATCTGTCATCCCCTTCTCCTCCAGCCTTCAATCTTTCCCAGCATCAGGGTCTTTTCAAATGAGTCAGCTCTTCGCATGAGGTGGCCAAAATATTGGAGTTTCAGCTTCAACATTAGTCCTTCCAGTGAACACCCAGGACTGAATTCCTTTAGGATGGACTGGTTGGATCTCCTTGCAGTCCAAGGGACTCTCAAGAGTCTTCTCTAACACCACAGTTCAAAAGCATCAATTTTTCAGTGCTCAGCTTTCTTTATAGTCCAGCTCTCACATCCATACGTGACCACTGGAAAAACCATAGCCTTGATTAGATGGATCTTTGTTGACAAAATAATGTCTCTGCTTTTTAATATGCTGTCTAGGTTGGTCATAACTTTCTTTCCAAGAAGTACTCATCTTTTAATTTCATGGCTGCAATCACCATCTGGAGAAGGAAATGGCAACCTCCTTCAGTATTCTTGCCTGGAAAATCCCATGGACAGAGGAGCCTGGTAGGCTACAGTCCATAGGGTCACAAAGAGTCGGACACGACTGAAAGACTTTACTTCATTTCAATCACCATCTGCAGTGATTTTGGAGCTCCCCCAAAATAAAGTCAGCACTGTTTGCACTGTTTCCCCATCTATTTGCCAGTAAGTGATGGAACCAGATGCCATGATCTTAGTTTTCTGAATGTTGAGCTTTACTAAATTAAATCAATTGATTTATTCTTACTGTTTTTAAAATATCAATAATNGTACAACCACAGATGTCAGAGTAAAAAGAACCGTCCTGCAAAGAACATGACAGTAAAGAACATTAGAGTAATAATACAAACAGTGGCG
This sequence comes from Raphicerus campestris, assembly GCA_006410735.1. Taxonomy (NCBI): domain Eukaryota; kingdom Metazoa; phylum Chordata; class Mammalia; order Artiodactyla; family Bovidae; genus Raphicerus; species Raphicerus campestris. The sequence goes on along the minus strand of SJYW01035645.1, from coordinate 185,126 downwards.
AGTGCACATGATCTGCTGTGTTAAACATCTACCCTTTGCCAAGTACTTATCCTAAGGCATAATCCCCCAAAGGAAGATGAAAAAAGAAGCAACCTGAGCTTTCTTTCAAAAGCAGTTAGAAAAAGGTATGCTAGTATCTCTTTCAAGAATGTTCCTAAAGAAAACTAAGGCACTGATTATAGAACAAATAATTACAACAAAATATTATAAATAACCTTACTTAGTGTACTATATATTCCAAAGAGATCATTGGTTGTAACTCTCATTATATATACATTGTTTTACTGAAGGTGGCAGACATACATAACGCAGATGGGTAAGAAAGTCCTTGAATTCCATGATCATTCTAAAAAGAGAGACTATAGATACATGGGTCTCCTTCATCATCCCCATAGTCTGACGAGCTCTGTAGAGAAACCACTTCTACATGCCAAATGCATAGCCTCTTCTCATGGGACTCATATCATAGGTCACTTGGGGCCTGTTGACCTATCCAGGTCGCGCAACGTCTGATTCCCCCATCTCTAGTTATAAGATACTGTGTGTGTTAGTTACTCAGCTATGTCCGACTTTGTGAATGCATGGACTGTAGCCCACCAGGCTCTTCTGTCCATGGAATTCTCCAAGCAAGAATACTGGAGTGGGTATCCCTTCTCCAGGGGATCTTNTCTTCCCAACCCAGGGATTGAACCCACGTCTCCTGCACTGCAGGCAGATTCTTTGCCACTGAGCCACCTGGGAAGCCCATGACTATAATAGTAATTTGTTATTGTTACTGTTTCTTTCATAGAAGTTTCATATAAAAGTGACTATTTTTGTATAACCTAATAGAGTCATGGCTCTTTGAAACTGGTGCTTTAACTGAATTATCTTAGCATGGTACAGTCGATCAGTTTTATAAGAGGTGGCTCAGAAAAATAAACCACAAGCAATAGTTTTGCTTCCACAAACTGTCTTTATCTTATCTATATCTAGAGGAGGCATTGAATGTAATTTTGGAGGTGGAATAACCAATTAATGGATTTTGGTCCCCTTTTCCTTTTCTTTATTTCCATCCTCTTGACTTTATTTTTAGAGCTCCTTCTCTGAGCTGTATGCATTCATATTTAATGATTGCCATTTTTATTCTTTTTGTAGTATTAAATATTAAATATCAGGCAGAATACTTCCTTTAATTTCTCTTTGGAGTAATAAAATATTATCAATAACTTTCTCTTGAGATCTGTAGCAGTACTCTTTGTCAAAACAGAAGTAATTAATAAATCCAGGAAAGCACCTAGGAAAAGCTCTTAGGAAGAGTGTTATTATTTATTGGGTAAATAAAATATATCAATAAACTAAACATCTAAGACATGAATTGGTATTGATTTGGTCTCAGGAAGCTCTGAGACATTCTGGTCTCAGGAAGTTCTGTAGAGCTCTGAAGCTCTACAACAGATATTATGATAAATTCTAATTACCAAAGAGTTTTAATGATTATTTTTAATGACTTTATTCATAGGGAGATTATTAGCATGAGTAAGAATGACTCCTTTTAACAGACTGTGGTTGACAAGGAAAAGGGGTATAGGGGAGGGATGAACTGGGAGTTCAGAATTAGCAGATGCAACAATTTTGTATAGAGTGAACAACAAGGTCCTATTGTATAGCACAGGGAACTGTATTCAGTACCCTGTGATAAACCATAATGGAAAATATGAAAAAGAATGTGTGTGTGTGTGTGTGTGTGTGTGTGTGTGACTGCATCACTTGGCTGTACAACTGAAACTGACACAACATTGTAAATCAACAATTCTTCAATAAAATAAATTTTAAAAACAAAATAACTCCTTTGTGAATTTTGTAATAGGTGAGACTTGTAATTATTCATCAAACAATTATTTCAAAATCTCATTTTTTGTCACCTAAAAATATGCCTCTGCATTAATATTTAATTTTACAGTATCGGTTTACATACTTAGACCAATGAAGTAACATTAAATATGAATTGCTATGTAATCAACTGTCTTCACAAAAATAAGATTTCAGGTGTCTCTTGGGGAAAGTGCAGCAATGACATTAAAAATACTAACCTATCAACCACAGGCTCAGACCAATAGGATGGATGCTAGCCTTGGAGCTGTAACCTTGTTTCACCAAGACTTCTCGTACTGGGTAACAGGAAGGTGAGGGAGCCTTGTGAAACAGACAGAAAAGGATGAGCTTGAGAGAACTGGGATCCCAACCATTTACCAACCTGTACCAGACAGGGAAGCCTGGCATGCTGCAGTCTATGGGATTGCAAAGAGCTGGACAAAACTGAGTGACTGAACAAGTTATACAGTGTATACTAAGAAGTATATATATATTCATAGCATCCTTGTGAAGCACATATATGAAAAGCCGAGTGATGAGGAAATACCTTTATTATCAAAAAAGAGCTTCAAAAAGTAGTCAATATCCATCTATTCTTCGTGAAAGTTGTTATATTTTTGTTGACAAAAGAAATTGTAATTTAATTCAAATTTGCTTAAAGTTTCTCAAACTCAAGACAAAAACAAATTGACTTAAAAATTTTTTAATTCCATTGTTCTTATGTTTCACTGTATAATATTTGCAGTTTTTTTCTGTTGTAGTTTAACAATTATTTAGGATTTCTTTCATGTTCATTTAATCCATTTGGATTTCAGGAAATGTTCAAAGATGTTCTAAACAGTAGCATAGATAATTTTTAATTTATACTTTGGAGATAATGAGTCAAGTTCTTTAGAATCTGAAATTTTAATAAATTTTAAGAAATTTTTATTTTCTAAAATTAAAAAAATGTATCTTTTCTATTCATAGGGTAAAAATCTAAAGAAGAGTTCATTATATTAATTTTATCAAAATATAACCTGTTCCAAACAGAAAGTTATAAACAAGAAACTCCAAGTTTTAGTTTAGAAATTTGTAGTTTGTTCAGTTGTTGAGAGAATTCTAGGATGATTCATATTATTCCATTTTTCTTTTCTCTATTTTATTTATTCCTTTACATTAAAGTTATTTTCAGACTATTTTTTCTTTTTCATTTTTCTTCTTATAATTCAAAACAATATCTTTGTACAAAGATCACTCTAAAAGCAGAGGCTCTACTTTATGGACAGTTCTCTGGCAGGTTGCGTTTTCACTGCCCATATTTCAGATTCACTTTGAATATCAATATTAAAGACCAATTTAAGTATTTTCTTTAAGACTTTATTTGATAATTGTTACAGTTTCAACTAATGTTCTTTGAACTCCATCTGCATATAGTTGTGTCAGATTTTATGGAGGCTACAAAAATATATAAAAGAAAAATCTCAGGCCCCTAATATCTTATGGGCTTCCCTAGTAGCTCAGATGGTACAGAATCCAGTTGCAATGTGGGAGGCCTGGGTTCCATCTCTGGGTGAGGAAGATCCCCTGGAGAAGGGATACCCACTCCAGTATTCTTGCTTGGAGAATTCCATGGACAGAAGAGCCTGGTGGGCTACAGTCCATGCATTCACAAAGTCGGACATAGCTGAGTAACTAACACACACAGTATCTTATAACTAGAGATGGGGGAATCAGACGTTGCGCGACCTGGATAGGTCAACAGGCCCCAAGTGACCTATGATATGAGTCCCATGAGAAGAGGCTATGCATTTGGCATGTAGAAGTGGTTTCTCTACAGAGCTCGTCAGACTATGGGGATGATGAAGGAGACCCATCTATCTATAGTCTCTCTTTTTAGAATGATCATGGAATTCAAGGACTTTCTTACCCATCTGCGTTATGTATGTCTGCCACCTTCAGTAAAGCAATGTATATATAATGAGAGTTACAACCAATGCTCTCTTTGGAATATATAGTAAACTAAGTAAGGTTATTTATAATATTTTGTTGTAATTATTTGTTCTATAATCAGTGCCTTATTTTTCTTTAGGAACATTCTTGAAAGAGATACTAGCATACCTTTTTCTAACTGCTTTTGAAAGAAAGCTCAAGTTGCTTCTTTTTTCATCTTCCTTTGGGGGATTATGCCTTAGGATAAGTACTTGGCAAAGGGTAGATGTTTAATACAGCAGATCATGTGCACTCGCCACTGTTTGTATTATTACTCTAATGTTCTTTACTGTCATGTTCTTTGCAGGACGGTTCTTTTTACTCTGACATCTGTGGTTGTACTTGTCATTACAACTGACTGGATTAGCTGGGACAAGCTGAATCGGGGATTTTTGCCCAGTGATGAAGTTTCCAGAGCCTTTCTGGCTTCTTTCATCTTGGTCTTTGACCTCCTTATTGTAATGCAGGTATGTGTCTTTGTATTTTCTTCCTCTCCTGAAGCCACCCCAAGCTTTGTTCTCTGTATTGTAAACATCATTCAGTGAAAGGCTCCATAAAGCTAGAGAAATGCATAGTTTACAGTTGCTATTAATGGAGCCTTCTCTAATCATATTTTCAGCCCTTTTACTGGGAGTATAAGCCAAATGGGCTTTTATGAGAAGGGCACCAAGAAGTCATTGTATGACCATTGCAAGGTGGCCCTGGAAACCATACAGAATGGTTTTGTTTTTTGCCAAAGCTTCAGGGGAAAAAAAAACCCATCACTGTCATTTAGTAAATGGGAAGCTGCAGAGATGAAGATGATATAAAACCAACGAAACCAGGAAAAGCAATTGCCAAAGCAACTCAGGGTTTTAAAGCAGTTGAAATGGAATAATATAAAAATGCCTTTTCTGGTTATGGAAATTATCGCTTTCTTTCAGTATTCACAAGAGATCATTCCATTTTTATGTAAACAATATTTCTGCCCTGCTTAGCAACAGATTGTTTGTACAGTGGCTTTGTGCTAACCAGTGCTACTCATGTAATATTCTGGTGTGAATGCTTTGGGGTCTTAGGGATGTTCTTTGAGTCAAGCAGAAAGAGACATTAACTATTACTTGGCACTTTGTCTTGTTCATTAAATGTCCATCCATTTGCTGGACATTCTCTTACTGCTTTCATAAGGCAGTTTTGTGTTTTCCTCTCCAGAGGCATTGTAAGTCACCAGAACAAAGGCTCCATTGCCGAAGGGAAAATAAACTTCATTATGTTCAGAATTTATGTGAGATTTCACAGAATACTAGACTGTTTTTCTCATTTCTAGAGGCAAAGAGATGCCTTTATAAAAGATATTCTTTAGTGTTTTGAAAGAGAATAACAATCTGTTTTGCTTTGTGGTTACTGTTGTTGTTTTTGAGGGGGGTTATGTTTTTATTTCTTTCTTTTGGTGTATAACATTGCCCAGGCATGAGACTCAAGATGGTTCTTAGGATATATTCTTTTGTGCTGTGCTTAGTCACTCAGTTGTGTCCAACTCTTTGCAACCCTATGGCTGTACCCCACCAGCCTCCTATATCCGTGGTGATACTCCGGGCAAGAATACTGGAGTGGGTTGCCATGCCCTCCTCCAGGGATCGTTCCAACCCAAGGATCAAACCTAGGTCTCCTTCATTGCAGGAGGATTATTTACTGTCGGGGCCACCAGGAAATGGTATTATTTTAATGGATGACAATTTAAAATACATTGTTGTTTTTAAGAATTAAATAAAATTGAATTATTGTCTCATCTAAAACTTGACATACATCTTTTTTATTTCCTGTGTGATAGTTTAGCATAGTGAAATAAGCCCTAGGGAAGCCCTGGCAAGGTTCCTTGTCTCTCACTTGCTGTAGGACCTCCTCTGGATATTTGTAAAATGGAGTTTATAGCACTTACACAATAATGTGTCATGCATTAGTTGTTTAAAGACTATTTTTATTTTCTTTCATCGAACACTCCTCTTAATGAATATACTATCATTTGTAAAATATCTGCTTTGCCCAAGTGGCTTACTGATACCTCTTGAACCCATCTTAGTGTCAGAAGTATCCATAGTCAAGTAAACCATTATCTTTTCATTTCTATATGTGAGAGCATAAATATCTTGATTTCCTACTACCATCCACCACCTTTTACCCTCTTTATATAGTTTTAATTATTCTTCCAATAGGTTCACTAAAATCAGGGATTGAAGTAGGAGAATGTAATGTTACAATTTGCCGATGTTATGGGTCACTCAAAGAGTATTTAATAAAAGAGAGATGGAAGGAAGGATAATCAGGATTTATGCATGCAGAGTCAGCAGGATTTGGAAGGGAAAGGCATTCTAGATGAAGGAAATGGCATGAAAGTGTGAAGTCAGTAAATACTGAAGTGTTCGGAGAGTGCCCAGAGCACCTTGACTGAAGATTGGGAGTTTCTGCTGAGGAATATATCAGTTTGGACTGTTTTGGCTACAAGTAACAGTAACCCTGCCAAGCCAACATAGTCAAAGGGGAAAGAGGGAAATGTGCGGCTGCATGATGAGGCTGTCCTGCAGAATTAAAGAGGAGGTATGCAGAAGCGTTTTAGTGGCACATGAAAGCAGAGACTAAAGTGTAACAGGAAGCCCAGACCAAGCTCTTGTTCTGCAGCTCTCATCTTTTTTTCTTCACTGCTACTTTCTTATTCTCTTTTGCTGTGAAGCAGCTTTTTCAGCTTTCTGGTTCACATGGAAGAAGATGGCCACAGTCAGCACCTGAGAGAGAGACTGCTCTCTGGCTGTTGGGTCTACCTCTGGATTCCAGGGAAGGAGTAGCAGGGACTAGATTGTCCTGCATCCATCTGTGTCCTGTTGGGAGTGAAGCAGTCCTAAAGATAAATGGGGGAGAAGTTGGGCCTCAAAAACCAGATTAATAGGTGTCTAATACAAGGAGGAGTTGAAGATGAGGGCCCCCCTCCCCCACCGCAGAGGAGGTCTGATTAACTTCTTTGCTCTCCCTCAACCCTTAGTAAACCAGCCAGGCATACTGATTCATCATTTGCTATGTGTCTTGTGGGGCTTCCTGGGTGGCTCCGTGGGTAAGGAATCTGCCTGCAGTACAAGAGACACAGGAGCTGAGGGTTCAATCCCTGGGGTCAGTAAGATGCCCTGGAGAAGGGCATGGCAACCCACTCCAGTATCCTTACCGGGAGAACCCCATGGACAGAGGAGCCTGGCAGGCTGGAGTCCATGGGGTCACAAAGAGCTGAACATGACTGAAGTGGCTGAGCACGCATGCCTCTTGTAACCTCATCTTTCCTTCTCATTCCTCTGCCACCATTCCAGTCCTGACTCTCTGTACTATTGTCAACTAATCTTCAGTTGAACCTTCTGCCTCCAGATGTCCCTTTGGCCCATATGCCCTATACAACTCACCCTCGTAAGCTTCCAATCTGAAATATCATGCTGTATATGTCACTTTTCAACCAAAAATATTGTCAGTGACTCCCGTTGTCAAAGAATGAAGTCCAGACTCCAGGAGCTCTCTGTTAGTGCCCTATGTGGTCTGACCTTATCTATGTATTCTCTAAAATTTCTATGATCTGGCTCTGCTCCAGCCCCAGGACAGTTACTTAACCCCAGCAGCTTTATTCCAGGATGTCTGTGATCCTCTGTTTCCTTCCCAGATCACGTCTCTCTGTCCTGTTCTGCTTGTTTTGACTTGACCATTGAATACCATTCCAATGCCCCCTCATTAAAGCCATGGGATGATTTCCTCCTTGCAACTCCTGAAGCACATTTTATCCAACCTGCAAATCAGCATTTCACCTTTTCCTGCTTGGTAGAGCATAAGCCATTGCTTATAACTATCTATCCCTGGAGCCTCTCTAGCACAGAGCCTTACATGTGCAGCAATAGACTCAGAGTAATACTGCTTGATGAGGATAAAGTAGTGGCATTTTGGCACCGAGTTTCATGCAAACTAGGTCTCCCTCTGGGAACATCATGTTGAAGTTCAAGGAACTAGTACATGTGGTGAGAGAGTGGATTTAAGGAATCAGAGCCTCAGAAGGCGTATATATTCAAGCTTTTAAAAATATCTAACACAAACCTCCTAACAAGTCCATAACCAATGAAGCTCTGATCTAATCCACTTCATATCCACATATTTCTAACAAAAGAGAAATAGAAAAGTAGAGAAATTGGTGGAAATGGAGAAGTAGTTTTACTAAAAGGTTTTGCCTCATTAGAATTATTTAAGTGATTTAAAAGTAATTGATTCTAGGCTTTTATAATGGTAGGAAAATTCACCTTATCCGATTGAAAGATATTTTAATGCTTGGTTAAAAAAAAAAACCATTAGAATCTTGTAGTATGGCTATAAAGATTTTATATTAACAGGACTAGTAGGCCCATTCTGAATATTTTCAGAGAAAGTACAATTATTTATTTTTATGACTTTTAACTAGAATTTTTCTACATTTTGTGAATACTATTTGTTGCATCACATTTTTCTGAGTTTTAGTAAATTCGCTAGAACTAAGGCATAAACAAATGCCAATAAACTATAACATGACTCATATAAATCACACATTACTGTAGAACACAAGAAGTAAATTGTAAAGAACATTCCCTCTGAGGAAATCTTGTCTCAAATATGTTTATGTCATTTAACTTTCATATACTCCTTGAATTCCTTTCTTAAGTGTTTAATCTGCAGTTATATTCCACCTGGGATTCCCTCATAGCTCAGGTGGTTAAAAAAAAAAAAAAAATCCACCTGCAGTGCAGGAGACCTGGGTTCAATCCCTGGGCTAGGAAGATGCCCTGGAGGAGGACATGGCAACCCACTCCAGTATTCTTGCCTGGAAAATCCCCATGGACAAAGGAGCCTGACAGGCTACAGTCCATGGTGTCACAAAGAGTTGGAAACAACTGAGTGACTAAGCACATATATCCCACCTACTCGTCTTTTCTGCTATATTGAAGAAAAGATATACCGAAAACATATAAGAATTAAAAATATATGTTGTCCGGTAAGCAAGGGCTTCCCAGGTGGTGCTGGTGGTAATGAACCCATTTTCCGGTGCAAGAAACATAAGAGATGTTGGTTTGATCCCTGTGTGGAGATGATCCCCTGGAAGAGGGCATGGCAACCCCCTCCAGTGTTCTTGCCTGGAGATCCCATGGACAGAGGAGCATGCTGGGCTATGGTCCATAGAGTTTCAAAGAGTCAGACACAACTGAAATAACTTAGCACACACACAGAGAGTAAGAAAGAACAAAATGTGTCTTCAGGGTTCACCAAAAAAGAAAAATAAACAAAAGAGAGAGCAGTGTAGACAGAACAGTAGGGAGGAGCTTCAGAAAAGAGATTAAATTAAGACAGGCATCTTGAACTTTAGAAGGCAGAACAAGGAACAAGAAAAATTTTCCAACTAGGAGCAGTATCATAGTCATCAATGTGAGATCTCAGTTTTGTTCCATTAAGATAAGAAAACATTAAAAAATTCATTTCTAGTGTTCATCTTACCAGGTGCTGGAGACAGAGGATAGGGGAAAGGAGATCAAAGATCAGCAACACAGTGCACAGAAGATTGTAGCTGCAGAGAAGAATTCACAATTTAATGAAATAGATATGAGTAGATAGATAGAGATATTTGAAAAAGACTATATTTAGATGAATTATTCAGGTTGAAAGTAAAAATTCCTGCCTTGACACTTTTAAATTCAACTAACCCACCCTCCCAAAATCTAGTTGCTGATATGAAGTCTTTAGGAGAAGGAAATTACTCTTCATAAGTTAGAGAACATTCTGGGGTTTTTACTAGACAAGAAGAGAGACAGAGTGAAAGAAGGAAGAGAAAGGAAGAGAAGGAGGAAGAGAGGTGAAAGGCTAGAGAGATAGATATAGGCAGGAGTGAGTGGAGGAGCCAGTAAAATTTTCCAGTGTGTGTGAGTGGGTGGAGGTGGACAGGATTAGGCAGTGGTGATGACCACAGAGGCCAGTGATGCTTTCAGTTCAGTTCAGTTGCTCAGTTCTGTCCAACTCTTGGCAACCCCATGGACTGCAGCACGCCAGGCTTCCCTGTCCATCACCAACTCCCAGAGCTTTCTCAAACTCATGTCTATCAAGTCAGTGATGCCATCCAACCATCTCATCCTGTCGACCCCTTCTGATCCTGCCTTCAATCTTTCTCAGCATCAGGATCTTTTCAGATGAGTCCGTTCTTTGCATCAGGTGGTCAAAGTATTGGAGTTTCAGCTGCAACATCAGTCCTTCCAATGAATATTCAGGACTCATTTCCTTTAGGATTGACTGGTTGGATCTCCTTGCAGTCCAAAGGCCTCTCAAGAGTCTTCTCGAACACTACAGTTCAAAAGCATCAATTCTTCAGCGCTCAGCTTTTTTATAGTCCACCTCTCACATCCATACATGACCAATGGAATAAACCATAGCTTTGACTAGATGGACCTTTGATGGCAGAGTAATGTCTCTGCTTTTTAATGTGCTGTCCTGGTGGGTCATAGCTTTTCTTCCAAAGAGCAAGTGTCTTTTAATTTCGTGGCTGCAATCACCATCCACAGTGATTTTGGAGCCCAAAAATATAAAGTTTGCCACTGTTTCCACTGTTTCCCCATCTATTTGCCATAAAGTAATGGGACCAGATGCCATGATCTTTATTTTCTGAACGTTGAGCTTTAAGCCAACTTTTTCAATCTCCTCTTTCACTTTCATCCAGAGGCTCTTTAGTTCTTCTTCACTTTCTGCCATAAGCATGGTGTCATCTGCATACCTGAGATTATTGATATTTCTCCCGGCAGTCTTGATTCCAGCTTGTGCTTCCTCCAGCCCAGGATTTCTCATGATGTACTCTGCATGTAAGTTAAATAAGCAGGGTGACAATATACAGCCTTGACATACTCCTTTTCCTATTTGGAACCAGTCTGTTGTTTCATGTCCAGTTCTAACTGTTGCTTCCTGACCTGCATATTGGTTTCGCAAGAGGCAGGTCAGGTGGTCTGGTATTCCCATCTCTTTTAGAATTTTCCACAGTTTGTGGTGATCTACACAGCAAAAATATTAGGTATAGTTGATAAAGCAGAAATAGATGTTTTTCTGGAACTCTCTTGCTTTTTCAATGATCCAGTAGATGTTAGCAATTTGATTTCTGGTTCCTCTGCCTTTTCTAAAACCAGCTCGAACATCTGGAAATTCACAGTTCACATATTGTTGAAGCCTGGCTTGGAGAATTTTGAGTCATTACTTTGCTAGTGTGTGAGGTGATATATCTATTATTAAATTTCCATTTATTCTTCATTTATCATAAATGCTTTGCCTAACTGAACTCTGATGGTTTGGTGTGGGAAGGTTAAAAAACTGTTGTGCTTCACACCTGGATTGGTATAGCTTAGCATCAAGATAATATCTGTTGAACAAAGTGCCCAGGAGGTGGAGAAAGTCATGAGTTAAATTGCTAGAATTTACAGGTAAATACAGGGAGGCTTTGAACACGTATGTGTTTCCTTGAACTTTTCTTCTCTTTAATAGCTTGTCCTCTAGAAATCTTCTCTTAATACCTTGTGTGATTCTTATATATATATATATATATATATATATAAAAAANCTGTCTCTGTGTTCTGGCTGTGCTGGGTCTGGGTTGCTGTGTGGGCTTTTGTGTGTGCGCGCGTGTGTGTTTGTGTGTGTGTGTGTGTGCATGTTTAAGACTGTCTCTGTGCTCTGGCTGTGCTGGGTCTGGCTTGCTGTGTGGGCTTTTGTGTGTGTGTGTGTGCATGTCTAAAGCTGTCTCTGTGTTCTAGCTGTGCTGGGTCTGGGTTGCCATGTGGGCCTCTCTGCACTTGCAGTGAACGGTCACTCTCCAGTCTCCGTGCATGGGCCTCTCATCTTGGTGGCTTCTCTTGTTGCTGAGCGTGGGCTCTGGAGCACTTGGACTTCAGCAGCCGTGGTGCATGGACTCAGTGGCTGTGCCTCCTGGGCTCTAGGGCACAGAATCAGTAGTTGGGGCACATGGGCTTAGTTGCTCTGCAGTATGTGGGATCTTCCTGGACCAAGGATCAAACCTGTGTCCCCTGCATTGGGAGGTAGATTCTTAACCACTGGACCAGGCATGTCCCTACATATATTTTTAATATCAAGGGAGAAACGTGTGCTTTTCCCTGGTGGATGTGAAGCCAAGTGAGGGAGCAGAGCTGAAGCTGTGTTACCACCTTGGCAAGGGCTAATGTGAATCAGGGAGGGGAAGTGGAAGTGTGGTCAAGAATGAGACCAGTGCCTGGAGAAGAACAACATGGAATTGGTGGGTGGGATGAAGTAGTCACAGTGACATTGTTTGAGGTCACGCAGTATTGTGGCATGGCTGATTCTAACCCTAGACTTGGAATTTTCAGTGACCTCAGTCAAAACTTTTTAAAACTTGAGTTGACTGTCATTTCAGTTTATGGTTCCCTTTGCTGTGCAAAAGCTTTAAACTTTAATTAGGTCCCATTTGCATATTATTGTCTTTATTTCCATTACTCTAAGAAATGGATCCAAAAAACATTGCTACAATTTATGTCAAGTGTTCTCTCCTAGAAGTTTTATGGTTTCAGGTCTTACATTTATATCTTTAATCCACTTTGAGTTTATTTTTGCATATGGTGTTAGAGAATGTTCTGATTTCATTCTTTTCCACGTAGCCATTCTGGTTTTCCAGCATCACTATTGAAGAGACTCTTTTTTCCCATTGTATATTCTTGCCTCCTTTGTGGTAGGTTAATTGACTATAAATTCTTGGGTTTATTTCTGGTCTTTCTATCCTATTCCATTGATCTATATTTCTGGTTTTGTGCCAGTGCCATACTGTTTTGATTACTATAGATTTGTAGTATAGTCTGGAGCCAGAGAGACTGATTCTTCCAGCTCTGTTCTTCTTTCTTAGATTGCTTTGTCTATTCTGGGTCTTTGTGTTTCCACACAGATTTATTTTTTTTTTTTACTTGTTTTATTTCTGTGAAAAATGCCATTGGTAAATTTAATAGGGATTACTTTGAATCTGTGGATTGCCTTGGGTAGTATGGTCATTTTAACAACACTGTTGATTCTTCCAAACCAAGTACATGGTTTATCTTTCCGTCTGTTTATGTCTTCTTCAATTTCTTTCATCAGCATCCTATAGTTCTCAGAGTTCAGGTCTTTTACCTCCTTAGGTAGGTTTATTCCTAGGTATTTTATTCTTTGTGATACAATGGTAAGTGAGATTATTTCCTTAACTTCTTTCTGATATTTTGCTGTTAGTGTATAGAAATGCAACAGGTTTCTGTATATTAATTTTGTATCCTGCAACTTCACCAAATTAATTGATGTGCTCTAGTATTTTTCTGGTAGCACCTTTAGTATTTTCTATGCATAGCATTATGTCATCTGAAAATAGTGACAGTGTTCATTCTTATTTCCCAATTTGGATTCTTTTTATTTATCTTTCTTCTTTGATTGTTGTGGCTAGAACTTCCAAAACTATATTGAATAGAAGTGGCAAAAGTGGGTGTAAATTATTTGCAAATCATGCTACCAACAAGGGATTAATTTCCAAAATTTACAAATAGCTCATACAGCTTAATATCCAAAACACAAACAACCCAATTTTAAAAACTGGGCAGAAGACTTAAATAGACATTTCTCCAAAGAAGACATCCAGATGGCCAAAAGGCACATGAAAAGATCCTCAACATCACATTTGCGTTAGAGAAATGCCAATCAAAAAAACAATGATGTACCACCTCACACAGTCAGAATGCTAAGTCACTTCAGTCATGTCCGACTCTGTGTGACTCCATAGATGGCAGCCCACCAGGCTCCCCCATCCCTGGGATTCTTTAGGCAAGAACACTGGAGTGGGTTGCCATTTCCCTCTCCAGTGCATAAAAGTGAAAAGTTAAAGGGAAGTCGCTCACTCATGTCCGACTCTTAGCGACCCCATGGACTGCAGCCCACCAGGCTCCTCCATCCATGGGATTTGCCAGAAAAGAGTACTGAAGTGGGGTGCCATTGCCTTCTCCAACAGTCAGAATGACCATCATTTAAAAGCCTACAAATAATAAGTACTGGATTCATGTTGATGTATGGCAAAACCAATACAATATTATAAAGTAATTAGCCTCCAATTAAAATAAATAAATTTAAATTAAAAATAAAAAGTACTGGAGAGAGTACAGAAAAAAAAGGAACCCTCCTCCATTGTTGGTACAACGACTATGGAATACATATGGAGATTCCTTAAAAAGCTAAACATCCATTTTTAGATTTACCATACGATCGTGCAATTCCACTTCTGGGCATATATCTGGAGAAAACTATAATCTGAAAAGCTACACACAGCCCAATGTTCATAGCGGTGCTATTTGCAATGGCCAACACATGGGAACAACCTAAGTGTGCATTACCAGATGAATCGATGAACTCCTGGAAAATTTCAATACCATTACCCAAACAGTTTCCACATGCGAGGATCATATATACAAGGGTACATATATACAGTGGAATATAGCTGAGTGATAAAAAAAAATGGGATAATGTCATTTGCAGCAACATGGATCGACCTAGAGATTATTATGTCAGGCAAAGACAAATATGATGTGATGTCACTTATATGTGGAGTCTGAAAAAATGATGCAAATAAATGGACAAAACAGAAATAGACTCACAGACATAGAAAACAACCTAAGGGGAAAGAGGGTGGTAGGGATAAACTGGGAGTTTGGAATTTACTGATACAAGTAGTAGCAGGTGTGTTGGTACACTGCCGCTAATAAACACTGCAGAGATACACACGCACACACCCCACAAAACAGACAAACAATGAGAGTTTACTATGCAGCACAGGGAGGCCCTTTCAGTATCTTATAATAACCTGTGATGGAGAGGAATCTGAAAAAGAATACATATATATATACACACACCTGTATAACGGAATCATTTTGCTGTACACGTGAAGTGGATAGCTTGTGATGAATGGTGTCAGACTCGTGATCTGAAAGAAGATGGAGCTTCAGGATCAAGGAACAGATTCGATCACTGAGAGCTTTTGTGTGGCAGAACTTTTATCACCGTGAAAACAGACAGAGAAAGCTTCTGATATGGAGGTCAGAGGGGGACGGAGAGTGGCCTCCTCACTAGTCTTCAGTTCAGTTCAGTCGCTCAGTCACGTCCGACTATTTGCGACCCCATGAACCACAGCACGCCAGGCCTCCCTGTCCATTACCAACTCCCGAAGTCCACCCAAACCCATGTGCATCGAGTTGGTGATGCCATCCAGCCATCTTATCCTCTGTCGTCCCCTTCTCCTCCTGCCCCTAATCCCTCCCAGCACCGAGGTCTTTTCAAATGAGTCAGCTCTTCACATGAGGTAGCCAAAGAATTGGAGTTTCAGCTTCAAAATCAGTCCTACCAATGAACACCCAGGACTGATCTCCTTCAGAATGGACTAGTTGGATCTCCTTGCAGGCCAAGGGACTCTCAAGAGTCTTCTCCAACACCACAATTCAAAAGCATCAATTCTTCAGCACTCAGCCTTCTTCACAGTCCAACTCTCACATCCATACATGACCACAGGAAAAGCCATAGCCTTGACTAGATGGACCTTAGTCGACAAAGTAACGTCTTTGCTTTTGAATATACTGTCTAGGTTGGTCATAACTTTTCTTCCAAGGAGTAAGCGTCTTCTAATTTCATGGCTGCAGTCACAATCTGCAGTGATTTTGGATACCCAAAAAATAAAGTCTGATACTGTTTCCACTGTTTCCCCATCTATTTCTCATGAAGTGATGGGACCAGATGCCATGATCTTCGTTTTCTGAATGTTGAGCTTTAAGCCAACTTTTTCACTCTCCTCTTTCACTTTCATCCAGAGGCTCTTTATTTCTTCTTCACTTTCTGCCATAAGGGTGGTGTCATCTGCATATCTGAGGTTATTGAGATTTCTCCCGGCAATCTTGATTCCAGCTTGTGCTTCTTCCAGCCCAGCATTTCTCATGATGTACTCTGCATATAAGTTAAATAAGCACAGTGACAATATACAGCCTTGATGTACTCCTTTTCCTATTTGGAACCAGTCTGTTGTTCCATATTCAGTTCTAACTGTTGCTTCCTGACCTGCATATTGGTTTCTCAAGAGGCAGGTCAGGTGGTCTGATATTCCCATCTCTTTCAGAATTTTCCACAGTTTATTGTGATCCACACAGTCAAAGGCTTTGGCATAGTCAATAAAGCAGAAATAGATGTTTTCTAGAACTCTTGCTTTTTCGATGATCCAGCAGATGTTGGCAATTTGATCTCTGGTTCCTCTGCCTTTTCTAAGTCCAGCTTGAACATCTGGAAGTTTATGGTTCACATATTGCTGAAGTCTGGCTTGGAGAATTGTGAGAATTTCTTTACTAGCATGTGAGATAAGTACAATTGTGTGGTAGTTTGAGCATTCTTTGACATTGCCTTTCTTTGGGATTGGAATGAAAACTGACCTTTTCCAGTCCTGTGGCCACTGCTGAGTTTTCCAAATTTGCTGGCATATTGAGTGCAGCACTTTCACAGCATCATCTTTGAAATAGCTCCGCTGAAATTCCATCACCTCCACTAGCTTTTTTGTAGTGATGCTTTCTAAGACCCACTTGACTTCACATTCCAGGATTTCTGGCTTTAGGTGAGTGATCACACCATCGTGATGATCTGGGTTGTGAAGATCTTTTTTGTACAGTTCTGTGTATTCTTGCCATCTCTTCTTAATATCTTCTGCTTCTGTTAGGTTCATATCATTTCTGTCCTTTATTGAGCCCATGTTTGCATGAAATGTTCCCTTCATATTTCTAATTATCTTGAAGAGATCTCCAGTCTTTCCCATTCTGTTGTTTTCCTCTATTTCTTTGCATTGACTGCTGAGGAAGGCTTTCTTATCTCTCCTTGCTGTTCTTTGGAACTCTGCATTCAAACGGGTATATCTTCCCTTTTCTCCTTTGCTTTTCACTTCCTTTCTTTTCACAGCTATTTGTAAGGTCTCCTCAGACAGCCATTTTGCTTTTTTGCATTTCTTTTTCTTGGGGATGATCTTGAGTCCTACCTCCTGTACAATGTCACAAACCTTCGTCCATAGTTCATCAGGCACTCTGTCTCTCAGATCTAGTCCCTTAAAGTCTTCAGCTGTACCTCGCTGGAGCAGCTGTGAAGAGATGCCCCAAGTCCAAGGTAAGAGAAACCCAAGTAAGACCATAAGCACTGAGAGAGGGCATCAGAGGGCAGACATACTGAAACTATAATCACAGAAAACTAGCCAATCTAATCACATGGACCAGTGCCTTGTCTAACTCAATGAAACTAAGCCATGCTGTGTGGGGCCACCCAAGACAAACGGGTAATGGTGGAGAGATCTGACAGAATGTGGTCCATTGGAGAAGGGAATGCCAGACCACTTCAATATTCTTGCCTTGAGAACCCCATGAACAATATAAAAAGGCAAAAAGATAGGATACTGAAAGAGGAACTGCCCAGGTCGGTAGATGCCCAATATGCTCCTTGTGTCTCCATGGCTGCCCTGCAAATAATTTCATCAGTGCCATCTAGAGTCCAAATATATGTGTTCATATACAATATTTTTTTATTGTTCTGACTTATTCCACTCTGTATAATAGGCTCTAGGTTTATCCACAGCATTAGAACTGACTCAAATATGTTCCTTTTTATACTGAGTAATATTTCATCATATATATGTACCACAGCTTTTTTAAGATTCATCTGTCGATGGACATCTAGGTTGTTTCCATGGTCCAGCTATTGTAAATAGTGCTGTAATGAACATCGAGGCACATGTGTCTTTTTCAATTTTGGTTTCCTCAGGGTATATGCCTAGTAGTAGGATTGCAGGGTCATATGTTGGTTTTACTTGTAGTTTTTTAAGGCATCTCCATACTGTCTTCCATAGTGGCTGTAATCAGTTTACATTCCCACCAACAGTGCAAGAGCGTTCCCTTTTCTCCACAGTCTCTCCAGCATTTATTGTTTGTAGACTTTTTGATAATGGCCATTCTGACCGGTGTCAGGTGATATCTCAATGTAGTTTTGATTTGCATTTCTCTAATAATCAGCAATGTTGAGCATCTTTTCATGTGTTTGTTAGTCATCTATATGTCTTCTTTGGAGAAATGTCTCTTTAGATCTTTTTCCCACATTTTGATTGGTTTGTTTGTTTGTCTGGTATTGCCTTGTATGAGCTTCTTATATGTTTTGGAAATTAATTTGTTGTTGGTTGTTTCATTTGCTATTATTTTCTCCCAATTTGAGGACTGTCTTTTCACCTCATTTATAGTTTCCTTTGCAGTGCAAAAGCTTTTAAGTTTAATTAGGTCCCACTTGCTTATTTTTGTTTTTGTTTCCATTAATCTAGGAGGTGTATCATAGAGGATCTTGCTGGGATTTATATCATAAGAGTGTTCTGCCTGTGTTTTCCTCTGAGTTTTATAGTTTCTAGTCTTACATTGGAGAAGGCAATGGCACCCCATTCCAGTACTCTTGCCTGGAATATCCCATGGGCAGAGGAGCCTGATAGGCTGCAGTTCGTGGGGTCGCTCAGAGTTGGATATGACTGAGCGACTTCACTTTCACTTTTCACTTTCATGCATTGGAGAAGAAAATGACAACCCACTCCAGTGTTCTTGCCTGGAGAATCCCAGGGATGGGGGAGCCTGGTGGGCTGCCGTCTATGGGGTCGCACAGAGTCGGACACGACTGAACCAACTTAGCAGCAGCAGTCTTACATTTAGGTCTTTAATCCATTTTGAATTTATCTTTGCCACACTAGTATTCTTTCCAGGAAAATCCCATGGACAGAAGAGCCTGACAAGCTACAGTCCATAGGGTTGCAAAGAGCTGGACACGACTGAACTGCTGAGTACACATACACAGATAACTGTAGTGATGTGATGATATATAAAGAGCCTGGAGTCTCAGTGCTTTGCATCCATAATCTGCTAATAGAGATGTACACTAAGGGGATGATTTAAACCCTTACCTGTTTGGAAGAATCACCAAAACTTACAAAAGTGTGAATTCTCTGACTATGGGGAGATTGCCAGAAGTTTCTCATTTAGAAATATACAGTGGGGCTGAGGGATTACTAGACATTACAGATGATTCTTAGGATTCCAGTCACCTGGAAGCCACTTAAAAATGCAGATTTTCTGGTCTTCTTATAGCTAGAGGATTTGGCCAGTGGATATGAGTTTTTATTTGCTCAAATGCGTTTCTCTGAAACTGATTGCTCTAAGGTAATGTCCTAGTTATAAGTGAATGTCTGTAGTTACTACAATTCAGATGGCTACACGTAAAATTACACAAAAGAACCCTAAGAAAATTCACATTGCCAGATGGTACTCAGAATTTATCACATTTGATGAAGTTTGGGGAATTATTCTGAATTTTGCATTTCCCCTAAAAAAATACATCATTCTTGTGGTGCATATTGTGAAAAGTTGAACAGTTAACATCAAATATGTATGTGTTGCATTTTTCTCTAATTTTTGATGAAAATATACTTTTTAAATATCCCTTTGCTAAAAAATGTATTTCTGAGGTGCTTACCATTTATTTGTTTAATATTTGTTTGATAGCTGAGTACATTTAATTGGCAAGTTGAGAAGAATAGAATAGCATGAAACCAAAGAAGTATCAATTTCTGTTTTATAACAAATTTCTACATAAAAGTATGCCTGGGAAAGCAGTGAAAATGGGTTGTTTATAATTATTTTCATTCCTTCTAAAGTGACTAGGTGCCAAGATATCTTTTGTTTTAATGAATAGGATGATAGTATGGATGCAAAATTAGGAAACTCAGGGACATAGAGTGGCTTCCTGCATATGCCATAGGATGGTAGGAGCCAGAGGGTTAGAAGGAGTTGTTGTGGGAAAAGAAAAAGAGAAGACATAGAGAAGGCAGCTGCTACAGCTAACAGAACTTAGGAGAGGGAGAGGATTTTCTGGAAAGTTTGATTCTATCATATGCAGTGTTATATCCAGCTTCTCAATGAAATTTCAAAATATATATAATATTCTCTAATCCTTTTGGCATTATTTTCCCTCAGTCCCATCCTCCTATTTTCAGTTCAAGATGGGCTTCTGCGCAAGATTCAGGGAGAGGACAAGGTCATGGAGGCCAAGGTATATTCTGATTATACATATATGAAAATAAGTGGGTCCTTACATGTAATGAGTAAGTGCAGAAATAAGATCTGATGGGGACATTCACTTTGTCTTATGCTGCTGCTGCTAAGTCGCTTCAGTCATGTCTGACTCTGTGCGGCCCCAAAGACGGGAGCCCACCAGGCTCCCCCATCCGTGGGATTCTCCAGGCAAGAACACTGGAGTGGGTTGCCGTTTCCTTCTCCAATGCATGAAAGTGAAAAGTGAAAGTGAAGTCGCTCAGTCGTGTCCGACTCTTCACGACCCCATGGACTGCAGCCCACCAGGCTCCTCTGCCCATGGGATTTTCCAGGCAGGAGTACTGGAGTGGGGTGCCATTGCCTTCTCCTTTTGTCTTATGACTGCCTCTTAATTGTTGAATATTTGAAATTCTTTCCTGTTTGATTTCCATGGGACTACCTGTTAATGCAAAGACAAATTATATGTTTGTTTCCTCTCACGGCCTTGATATATCAGTATACCCTGAGGTTCTTCCCTAGCCTTTTAATCTTTTTTTCCCAGCTATTTTTCCAAGACAGTTTCCTCCGCATCATGGCATCAAGTCCTCCATTTAAGCTGGTCTTTCTCTAATCTTTCTCATATCCGGATGCCTCTGCTGAATGTCAGGCTTGGATATCTAACTGCCCACTACCTATATCCTCCTAGATGCTCCATGAATTTCTCTGGGTTATCATTTTTAAAATGAACCAATCATGAATCCCTCAGACTACTATCAACTTAGTCACTCAAGTGAAAAAATAAAACAACAACTGGGAAACATAAAAGATGTTTCTTTCTCACCTACCTTCCAGCCAACAGGCAAGCTTAGGCCTTCTTTTTGCTAAACATCTCTTGGATTTGTTTCTCCTGTACAGCCTTATACAACCATCTGCTTCAGTGTGTGTGCTCAGTCACTTCAGTCATGTCCAACTCTGCGACCCCATGGACTGTACCCTGCCAGGCTCCTCAGTCCACGGAGACTCCCCAGGCAAGAATACTAGCGTGGGTTGCCATGCCCTCCTCCAGGGGATCTTCCCAACCCAGGGATCAAACCCACATGCCTTATGTCTTCTGTGCTGGTAGGCAGGTTCTTTACCACTAGTACCACCTGGGAAGCTCCTGCTTCAGTTTGGGTTACCATCAACTTTCACTTGTATGAGTACAATGCCATTTCTCTTTTTTTAGCCTTATCCCATGTCTGCAAAATAATCTTTTTCACATAAAAATTTGATCCTCAAAACTCTTCAAATAAAAATTCATTTGCACACTCTACTGGGCTTTTTATCATCTAATCCATGCCTTGCTGCTGGCTTCTTCCTGGCCTTCATCTTCCCTTCCCTCCCATCCCCCACCTTTTACAGCTTGCTGCTTCTGCTAATAAGTCACTTCCGTCATGTCTGACTCTGTGTGACCCCATAGACGGCAGCCCACCGTCCCTGGGATTCTCCAGGCAAGAACACTGGAGTGGGCTGCCATTTCCTTCTCCAGTGCATGAAAGTGAAAATGAAGTCACTCAGTCATATCCAACTCTGAGCGACCCCACGAACTGCAGCCTATCAGGCTCCTCTGCCCATGGGATTTTCCAGGCAGGAGTACTTTTGCAGCTTATATTCCTTTAATTCTTAAATACCTATTGGTTACCAAAACCATGATGTCTTTGTTCATGGTGCAGGCTTTTGCACATGCAATGCAAATGCCTCTCGTCAGTGTGCATGTTTGGTTGCCCTTAGCCATCTTTCAATCCTCAGCTTAAATGCAGTCTTCTCTGTGAAGNGCCAGAGGGTTAGAAGGAGTTGTTGTGGGAAAAGAAAAAGAGAAGACATAGAGAAGGCAGCTGCTACAGCTAACAGAACTTAGGAGAGGGAGAGGATTTTCTGGAAAGTTTGATTCTATCATATGCAGTGTTATATCCAGCTTCTCAATGAAATTTCAAAATATATATAATATTCTCTAATCCTTTTGGCATTATTTTCCCTCAGTCCCATCCTCCTATTTTCAGTTCAAGATGGGCTTCTGCGCAAGATTCAGGGAGAGGACAAGGTCATGGAGGCCAAGGTATATTCTGATTATACATATATGAAAATAAGTGGGTCCTTACATGTAATGAGTAAGTGCAGAAATAAGATCTGATGGGGACATTCACTTTGTCTTATGCTGCTGCTGCTAAGTCGCTTCAGTCATGTCTGACTCTGTGCGGCCCCAAAGACGGGAGCCCACCAGGCTCCCCCATCCGTGGGATTCTCCAGGCAAGAACACTGGAGTGGGTTGCCGTTTCCTTCTCCAATGCATGAAAGTGAAAAGTGAAAGTGAAGTCGCTCAGTCGTGTCCGACTCTTCACGACCCCATGGACTGCAGCCCACCAGGCTCCTCTGCCCATGGGATTTTCCAGGCAGGAGTACTGGAGTGGGGTGCCATTGCCTTCTCCTTTTGTCTTATGACTGCCTCTTAATTGTTGAATATTTGAAATTCTTTCCTGTTTGATTTCCATGGGACTACCTGTTAATGCAAAGACAAATTATATGTTTGTTTCCTCTCACGGCCTTGATATATCAGTATACCCTGAGGTTCTTCCCTAGCCTTTTAATCTTTTTTTCCCAGCTATTTTTCCAAGACAGTTTCCTCCGCATCATGGCATCAAGTCCTCCATTTAAGCTGGTCTTTCTCTAATCTTTCTCATATCCGGATGCCTCTGCTGAATGTCAGGCTTGGATATCTAACTGCCCACTACCTATATCCTCCTAGATGCTCCATGAATTTCTCTGGGTTATCATTTTTAAAATGAACCAATCATGAATCCCTCAGACTACTATCAACTTAGTCACTCAAGTGAAAAAATAAAACAACAACTGGGAAACATAAAAGATGTTTCTTTCTCACCTACCTTCCAGCCAACAGGCAAGCTTAGGCCTTCTTTTTGCTAAACATCTCTTGGATTTGTTTCTCCTGTACAGCCTTATACAACCATCTGCTTCAGTGTGTGTGCTCAGTCACTTCAGTCATGTCCAACTCTGCGACCCCATGGACTGTACCCTGCCAGGCTCCTCAGTCCACGGAGACTCCCCAGGCAAGAATACTAGCGTGGGTTGCCATGCCCTCCTCCAGGGGATCTTCCCAACCCAGGGATCAAACCCACATGCCTTATGTCTTCTGTGCTGGTAGGCAGGTTCTTTACCACTAGTACCACCTGGGAAGCTCCTGCTTCAGTTTGGGTTACCATCAACTTTCACTTGTATGAGTACAATGCCATTTCTCTTTTTTTAGCCTTATCCCATGTCTGCAAAATAATCTTTTTCACATAAAAATTTGATCCTCAAAACTCTTCAAATAAAAATTCATTTGCACACTCTACTGGGCTTTTTATCATCTAATCCATGCCTTGCTGCTGGCTTCTTCCTGGCCTTCATCTTCCCTTCCCTCCCATCCCCCACCTTTTACAGCTTGCTGCTTCTGCTAATAAGTCACTTCCGTCATGTCTGACTCTGTGTGACCCCATAGACGGCAGCCCACCGTCCCTGGGATTCTCCAGGCAAGAACACTGGAGTGGGCTGCCATTTCCTTCTCCAGTGCATGAAAGTGAAAATGAAGTCACTCAGTCATATCCAACTCTGAGCGACCCCACGAACTGCAGCCTATCAGGCTCCTCTGCCCATGGGATTTTCCAGGCAGGAGTACTTTTGCAGCTTATATTCCTTTAATTCTTAAATACCTATTGGTTACCAAAACCATGATGTCTTTGTTCATGGTGCAGGCTTTTGCACATGCAATGCAAATGCCTCTCGTCAGTGTGCATGTTTGGTTGCCCTTAGCCATCTTTCAATCCTCAGCTTAAATACAGTCTTCTCTGTGAAGCCTCATCTGCCGCTCTCAGATAAACCTAAGTGCTTCTTTTCTTATACGTCCAAGGCAATTTTTATAAATTTCAGTTAGAGGTACTCCCCTATTGCATTATGTTTCTTCATTTATGTGTATATAACTATCTCACTGTTTCAAAAGTTGTGAGAATTACATGCCGTAGGTAAGTCAAATATAGGGAATATTCAAGAGGTATTGGTTAAACTCAGACCAGCACCTAGATCAGTACCTGACAAGTCACTGGGACTCATTAATCATGTTTTAAGTGAAAAGTTTTACAGTATTTACAAATGGAAGTGATTTTGTTATCTTTTTAGGCTTTGGGACCAGTGTACTTTTATGAGCTTCTTATAAGTTTTCTACATGAGAATTGTATTTCTAATGAGCAAAAATCAAAAAAAATTTTTTACAAGGTTTCTTTAAGGTGCTGCTGATATTAGACAACTTATACATTAAATATGGTGTGGGTTCTAGAAATATTTTTCATCTGATATTTTGCAGGGCACAATCCAAATCCAGAGTAGAGTCTTTGTTCTAACTTTACTGTTTTTCCCTGAGCCCATTTTTTGCTCAAGTAAACTCTTCTAGCTGAAACTGGTGTCCTCCATGACCACCATTAACATACCCCTTATAGACAGTTGGAAAAGAGGCTGAAAGAGTGGGAAAAATGTGTTGCTGTGATTGTTCCTCCCTGTATTATGAAACAGGTTAAAAAAATTCTGATTTAAAAGTCATCAGAGAGATATTCTGAACATGACAAACCTTTTTTATTTTTTATAATTCCTGGAAGAGGAAAAGAGATAAGAATATTATGACTGAGCCTTGACTTAGCAGAGGGGCTTCCTTGAGAATGGAGTGATAAACAACTTTCTTTAACATTAGGTAAAAATGTCTGTTATTGTGGGTGGGAAGGCTATACAAAATGAATTAATACTTAAAACTTTAAAAGCTCATAATCCTAAATATAGTCGTAGACAATCCATGATAATTTATTAATTTATAAAAATAACAATCATCTATTTTAAAGTCCTTACTACATAATGTCAATAATGATATAAGTCTGCTTGGTATTTAATATAGAATCACTCAAAGGTTCAAACTTTATAACAAACATATCTTTAAATATATGTTTATTATATTTTATAATAAATTCATGCTATATTTATTTATAATAAAATTATAATTGAAAAGTTATGGTTTATTTTAATGAAGAGAGGGAAAAATTGTAGATTTTAACAATGTAAAGTGGGAGAATTTGAAAAAGGAATTCTAATGAAATGAGATGTTCTAACTGGAAATGTATATAGCTGTGTGAGATAGAGTATAATGAAATATAAAAAGATAATTTCATTAGAATAAAATTACTTGAATTTTATGAGATAAGCCTTGTCATGGAGAAGACACTAAACTTATCATCTTCAGCATGGTCCAGGTGTTAATTCTGTCGGCATTTGTATGATTAGCAGCTCAGAAACATTTTCTGTTTGACTGTTAGAGTTCTCTTGTTAATACAATATGTATTTTCTGAGATGGTCCCCCAAAAGATAAATACCTAAATGAATAGTGAAACTTCTCTAAAATTATTGACTCCCAGAGATCTAGAATGTTGAAGTACTCTCACCTTTTCTGTTCAAATTCATTTGGACACTTTATCTCATCACTAAAATGGCTTTCTGATGCCCTCATCCCTCTGTAAGAATAAGTCTGATGTGTTTTTGAATGTTTTATAAAATTATTCCCTTATCTGAATGATTATAACTTGCTTGTGAGTCAGAAAGAGTAGATCATCAGCCCCTAAACTAGGTGGAGGAGGGTCAGTGTAAATATTTTTGACAGTTCTATTGAGATCTGTTTTAAATCTGTGCTTTAAAGGAACTTGCAAATCTACTTAATATACAACTGTAGTCCCATGATGCACAGTAACCTACAGGGACATTTTAAAGTCAGTCTGCCAGAAAGATCATGATCATTTATACACCCCCAACAGTGACTGAAGATACCTGGTGTGGTAGGCAGAATAATGCACCCCAGCAGGCACGCGCATGCACACACACACACACACACACACACACACACACACAAAGATATCCACATCTTAATCCCTGGAACTTCCAAATATGTTAAGGTATACTGCAAAGAGAAATTAAGTTTGCACTGGAATTAAGGTTTCTAATTAGCTGACCTTAAAATAGGGAGATTTTCCTATAATACCCAGGAGGGCCCAATGTCATTACAAAGGTCTTTAAAAGAGGAAGAGGGAGGCAGAACCAGAAGGATAGCAGCTTGAGAAAGAGTTGGCCCAGTATTGCTGGCTTTGCACATAAAGGAAGGGAGCCAAAAAGCTAAGGAATGCAGGCAGATTCTAGGATCAGAAAACAAGGAAGTGGATTTTTTCCCAGAGCCTCCAGAACAAAGACAGGCCTGCCAACACCTTCATTTTAGTTCCATGAGAAACCATTTTGAACTTTTGACTTCCAAAACTATAAAGTAATAAATTCGTATTGTTTTAAGCCATGAAGTTTGTAGTAGTTTTTTAATAAGTAGTGCTAGAAAACTAACATCTTTTTCCAATCTTTGCTAATATGGGATATTATTGCTCTTTTAAATCCTTTTGCTAGTCCATAGGTCAAAAATACCTTATTGTGTTTTAGTTTTTTAAATTGTTAGTTAGATTGAGTTTATTTCCTTCTGCTAGATATTTGATTGATACTAAAATTGTTTTATGAACATCAAGCATGTGAGCTGATACTTTTCATTACTGAGATTCTAGTTGTTGTTTTTTTTTTTTCTTACAGATTTGTTTGATCATTGTTTCATTTCTGCTGTTGGTGTCTAACACATTAAGAAAAGCATTTGCTAAGTTTCTAATCAGGAATTTGTGTGTGTGTGCTAAATTGCTTCAGTCATGTCTGACTCTTTGTGACCCTATGGACTGTCACCCGCCAGACTCCTCTGTCCATGGGATTCTCCAGGCAAGAATGCTAAAGTGGGTTCCCATGCTCTCCTCCAGGGGATCTTCCCAACCCAGGGATCGAACCCAGGCCTTTTATGTCTCCGGCACTGCACTCTTAATGTAGTAAACCATGAAAACAGATTTCTTACTTTGACGCATCTTTACACCACTAGAGTTATTGCTCCTTGTGATAGTGCATTATTTATAATATACTGCTGCAGTCAATTTTGCAAGTATATTTGTAAGTGAGATGTGTGTATCCTTTCCTTCCTGCTAATTTTTATCTTGATTATGTTAGTCCTATAAATAAATTAAAAGTCCCTGACTTTTGTTGTGCTCTGGAATGATAAAGGAGCTATTTGTATTACACTCTATTGTTCCATGCCTTGTTACTCCTCTTTCTGTACATGATTTTCACATAAGGTAAATAATCTCTATATTTAGAGAGTAAATGAAAATGCTCACATTATCAAACTACTATTTTGAGGTAGAACCTCCCTACCCCCATCTTTTAAAATTAGAGGGTTTTGTTTCTGTTTTCCCACATCTTTAAGCCATTTCTGTCATTATGGGAGGAAAAGGAGATGAGACATGAGAAACACTTCTCCCTGGAGAAGTGTTGTTGGCAGCATAGCTTCTGGTTGCCTGTAATTTCATTAGATTTATTTTCCTATGATGTTTTATTGTTATTACTCTGACTATCATTATCATGTGTGCATAGTTGCTCAGTCTTGTCCAGCTCTTTGCAACCCCATGGACTGTAGTCTGCCAAGCTCCTCAATTCGTAGGGATTCTCCAGGCAAGAATACTAGAATGGTTTGCCACACCCTCCTCTAGAGGATTTTCCCAACCCAGGGATCAAACCCATGTCTCCTGCATTGCAAACAGATTCTTTACTGTCCGAGCCACCAAGGAAGCCCAAGAAGAGTAGCGTGAGTAGCTGAGCTACCAGAGAAGCCCATCACTATCATAATTATGCTTTATATGAAAGCCTGTGTATAATATACCAAATTATAAATATATTGTTATTTCATCTTTTATTATGTTGACTTAGACTATACTAATAGAAGTATACAGGATAAAACATTTTTTAATGGTCAGTATATTTCAGCAGAATTGTGTTAAACTTGGGGTACTATATTAAAAATGTATTGACTTGAGAACAAGGTGGCAGGGGAGTAGGTGGAAGGGGAGTACATCTCTCTCCACTGAAGCATCAGGAGTACACCTTCCAACACAGAGGTGCATGCAGAACCCCAGCTGAGAGCAGACAGGAGCACCTGACCAGTGGAAAAGTGTGTATAGACCCCCGCAAAACTCAGTAGGACAAAGGAACTGGGGGGAGAAGCAGGAGTGTTAGCAGGAATGGACCTGCCCTTGGCGGGTGGGGGTACTGAAGCAGGGTTCCAATCCCCACATCGGGGCAATTGTCTGAGTCAGACTGATAATGAAACAGCTGATCTGTGGCAGCCTAAATGGAATGAGAATCAGACAGTCCTTGCCACAGCCATACATATTCTGGACAGGGACGCAGGTCCTCTGGAAGGTGCAGTGGCTGGGAGCTGGAGTTTGGGGATTATAGAGAAGTCCCAGGGTGAGGACTGCTGTTTACTGTGAAGAGATGGATCCAGGGGATGTGAGGGAGGAGTCTGTGGTGGGAACTCCCAGTGAAGAAAAGTAGGGCAGCCATGGAAGCAAGGGGATACAGCTTAGTCACACGTAGGGGATGGAGCCATCACCATAGACTCTCTCTCCCAACAAGCCAGCATTGGTAGATGAACAATAGAGAGGCTGGCCCATCAAATGCCTGAGCACTGAACTGCAGAGTAGGATCCCACCCAGGCTGCCTTTATAAGTGCCTGATGTGCCGATCTACAGAATAGGACCCCAGCCAGAGGGGCCCCTCTATGTGCCTGATGTGCCAAACAATAGAGAAGGACCCCAGGCAAGGAAGCCCTCTAAGTGCCTGCATGGGCAGAGCTAAGGAGAAACACTGGCCAAAAGGGCCTTCTGATCTCCAGCTACAAGAGGCTCGAAAAAAGACTGATAGGGCCATAACTCCTGTGGTGGAGGCAGTCCCTGTCCCTGTACACTTGTCGCCACCAGGGTCCCCACAGTCAAAGCAGCTGCACCACCTTCACACTCAACTCTCTCTGGGACAGAGCTGCCACAGGCAAAAAGAGTCTTACATCTGCATGCAGGGTCGCTTCAGTTGTGGCCGACTCTTTGTGACACGGTAGACTATGGCTTGCCAGGCTTCTTTGTCAGGGAGGGTGGTTCTCCAGGCAAGAATACTGGAGTGCATTGGCCAACACTGGTTACTATAAGGAAATCCTTCTAGAGCACTTTATTTCCTGCTGCCCTAGCCAACAACTCCCCAGAGTACCTGATGCTGCCAGAACCCCTGCGACCCAAGCAGCTGCACCACCTCCACACCTGGCCCTCACAGGGGTAGACCCAAGTTCTCCAGGGCAGCTTCAGAGCAAACCCCAGTGGACAACCCATATGCAGAGGTGGAAATAAAACCACAACTGAAACCCAGGGGCAATGTGAGTAAGGAAGAAGGCCCAAAACCTTCCCACTAGCTGTACAAGCTGGTTAAATTCACATGATCAACTAGGCAGACTCTGTGTCTATGGAATATATAAAAGGTCATTGAGAGCTCCTACAAAAGATGCACTAGTTCTGATAGCTGTGGACAATGGAGGCAAGAACACACAGGAGAAGGACCAGATTAGAATCTGAGCTGCCCCCACAGCAGGTCAGGAGATTAGCACAGTGTTGGAGGGCATCCTAGGGAGGTGAGGTGGACTGTGACTCCCAGAAAGGGAAAGGACTCTGACAGCAAGCAGTGACTTAAGAAAAACATTTATTACTCTTATATTTTGACTTGTTCTGTAGATTCTTTTGGATTTTTTTTTTCTTTTATTCCCTCAAACCACCCCCCACTCCCACCCTGCTGTTGTTGGAGTTGTTGATTTTATTGGCACTATGAAATCTAATTAAGCTTTTGAACTTTTTTTTTTCTCAGTCACATTTTTTATTGTTGTTATAAACCTCTACCTCTCTACATTGGACTTCTGCAGTTCTGGGGAGTTTTCCTTTTTTTCCCTGTTTTTCTTTCTNGGAGTTGTTGATTTTATTGGCACTATGAAATCTAATTAAGCTTTTGAACTTCTTTTTTCTCAGTCACATTTTTTATTGTTGTTATAAACCTCTACCTCTCTACATTGGACTTTTGCAATTCTGGGGAGTTTTCCTTTTTTTCCCTGTTTTTCTTTCTTCTTCTGTTTTTTTTTTTTTTCCTCTCTCTCTTTTGTAATTTTAATTTTAATTTTCTTTAAACCTAGTATATTTTCTCTACATTTATTCTTTTGTTTGCCTTTCCTACTGTTCTTTTCCACTTGAGGTTAATCTTTAATGTATGTAAATAAATCTTCATCTACCTCTGTTTAACTTTACATATCTATTATTTCTTTCTTTTTCTTTCCTGTCTTTTCAACATATTTGTTAATTTTGTTTTCACTGCTTTATTCCCCACTTGGCACCTTGCTTTA
Source organism: Raphicerus campestris (assembly GCA_006410735.1). NCBI lineage: Eukaryota > Metazoa > Chordata > Mammalia > Artiodactyla > Bovidae > Raphicerus > Raphicerus campestris. The sequence goes on along the minus strand of SJYW01035645.1, from coordinate 154,739 downwards.
GTTTTGTTTTCCAGTTTATGCTTTAGTTACTTTTGTTCTTAACTGGTAAATATAATTTTTTATTACCTTTGTTTGCTGGATCAATCTCCTGTACTTTATTTTTGTTGCACTGTTTTGACTTTGCTCACGGGTGCATATGTGTACATGTATATCCCATTATTTTAATTATCATTTGCCTGATTTTTTGACTTCCATTTGTCTGGGGTTCATCTTTGGTTTCTCATTTTTGGATATATGTTTTAATCTCACTTAATGCCATAACAAACCACTTGTGTAGTCTTCTTTACTGACTGGAGATCAAGCCCTGAGCCTTTGGAATGACAGCACTGATTCCAAGACCCTAGACTACCGGAGAACTAACCATAGGGAGTATCACACAAAGGAGCCACCTGAATATAAGACCCAGCATCACCAAACCACCAGTAGCACCCTGTGAAGGACAGGGTGCTAAATAACAAACAAAACAAAAATACAAACCCAATCATCAGCAGACAGGATTACCACTTCACTCAGACTTGCCCATCAGAGGAAAAACAAACAAAGAAAAACTCACCATAAATCTCACCCTACAGGAAGCTTACACAAACCACTAGACCAACCTTAGGAGGGCAGAAACCAAAGGAAGAAAGAATTCAAACTTGAAGCCTGGGAAAAGGAGACCTCAAACACAATAAGTTTACAAAAATAATGAAAAGGCAGAGAAATACTACAGAAATGAAGGAACAAATAGAAACACGGAAGCCCAAATAAATGAAGACAAAATAGGCAAACTAAGTGAAAAAGAATTCAGAATAATGATAGTAAAGTTGATCAAAAACCTTGAAAACAAAATGGAGAAAATTCAAGAATTAACAAAAACCTAGAAGAATTAAGGAATAAACATGCAAAGACAAACAACACAATTATTGAAATTAAAAATACTCTAGAAGGAATCAATAGCAGAAAATCTAAGGCAGAAGACTGAATTAGTAAACTGGAAGATAAAATGGTGGAAATAACTTCTGAAGAGCAAAATACATTAAAAAGAATGAAAAGAACTGAGGATAGTCTCAAGAGACCTCTGGAACAATATCAAACACATCAACATTCAAATTACAGGGGTCCCAGAAGAAGAAGAGAAAAAGAAAGGGTATGAGAAAAATTTTGAAGAGATTATAGTTGAAAATTTCCCCAATATGGAAGAGGAAATAGTCAATCAAGTCCAAGAGGCACAAAGAGTCCCATACAGGATAAACCCAAGGAGAAACATGCTAAGACACATATTAATCAAACTGCTGCTGCTCTTAAGTCGCTTCAGTCATGTCCAACTCTGTGAGACCCCATGGATGGCAGCCCACCAGGCTCCCCTGTCCCTTCTAACAAAGACTAAACACAAAGAAAGGATATTAAAACAGGAAGGGAGAAGCAACAAGTAACATACAAGGGAAAACCCATACACTTAACAGCTGATCTTTCAGCAGAAACTCTGCAGGCCAGAAGGGAATGACAGGACATATTTAAAGTACTGAAGTGGAAAAATCTACAACCAAGATTACTGTACCTGGCAGGGATTTCATTCAAAATTGATGGAGAAATAAAAAACTTTTCAGACCAACAGAAGTTTAGAGAATTCAGTACCACCAAACCAGCCTTAAAACAAATGTTAAAGGGACTTATAAATAGTCAAGAAATACAAGAGAAGAAAAAAGATCTACAAAATCAACCCCAAACAATTAAGTTTTCTCAATTTTTGCCATTTTTGGCAACAGGAACATCAATGATTATTTAAAAGGTAAATGGATTAAATGCTCCAATCAAAAGACACAGACTGGCTTAAGGGATACAAAAACAAGATAACTATATATGCTGTCTACAAGAAACCCACTTCAGACCTAAAGACACATATAGTCTGAAAGTGAGAAGATGGAAAAATACATCCCATGCAAATGTGAAGCAAAAGAAAGCTGGAGTAGCAATCCTCATATCAGACAAAGTAGACCTTAAAATAAAGAAGATCATAAGAGATAAGGAATGACACTACATAACAATCAAGGAATCAATCCAAGAGGAAGACATAAGAATTATAAATATCTATGCACCCAACATAGGAGCACCTCAATACATAAGACAAACACTAATAGACATAAAGGAGAAATTGACAGTAACACAATAATAGTAGAAGACTAACATGCCACTCACACCAATGGACAGATCATCAAAACAGAAAATTCATAAGGAAGCACAGTTTTAAATGATACATTAGATGTGATGGATCTCATTGATATCTTCAAGACATTCCATCCAAATGCAGAAGAATACACCTTCTTCTCAAGTGCACATGAAACATTCTCCACAACAGACCACATCTTGTGTCACAAATCAAACTCATTACATTTAAGAAAACTGAAATTGTATCAAGCATCTTCTCTGACTACAACACTATGAGGCTAGATATCAATTACAAGAAAAAAGCTGTAAGAAACACAAATGTGGAGATTAAACAACACGTTTCTAAATAACCAACAGGTTACTGAAGAAATCAAAAGGGAAATAAAAAATTTTTTTCTAGAAACAAATGACAATGAAAACATGACAAGTCAAAACCTATGGTATGCAGCAAAAGCAGTTCTAAGAGGAGAGTTTATAGCAATACAATCCTACCTCAAGAAACAAGAAAATCATTAAATAGACAACCTAACTTTATACCTAAAACAGATGGAAAAAGAAGAAGAAAAAAACCCCAAAATTAGTAGAAGGAAAGAAATCATAAAGACCTGAGCAGAAATAAATGAAAAAGAAATGAAAGAAATAATAGTAAAGATTAATAAAACTAAAAGCTGGTTCTTTGAGAAGGTAAACAAAATTGACAAACCTTTAGCCAGACTCATCAAGAAAAGAAGAGAGTAGAATCAAATCAACAAAATTAGAAATAAAAAAGGAGAGGTTACAACAGACAATGCAGAAATAGAAAGGGTTATAAGAGACTATTATGAACAACTCTATGACAATAAAATGGATAACCTGGAAGAAATGGACAGATTCTTAGAAAAGTCCAATCTTCCAAGACTGAACTAGGAAGAAATAGAGATTATGAACTACCTAATTACAAGCACTGAAACTGAAGCTGTGATCAAAAATCTCCCCAAAAACAAAAGCCCAAGACCAGATGGCTTCACAGGAGAATTCTATCAAACATTTAGAGAAGAGCTAATGGCTATCCTCCTAAAACTCTCAAAAAAATTATGGAGGGAGGAACACTTCCTAATTCATTCTATGAGGCCACCATCACCCTGATACCAAAACTAGTCAAAGACAACACACAAAAAAGAAAACTACAGGCAAATATCACTGATGAACATAGGTGCAAAAATTCTCAACAAAATTTTAGCAAACAGAATTCAACAGCACGTCAAAAACCTCATACACCATGATCAAGCTGGGTTTGTTCCAGGAATGCAAGGATTCTTCAATATATGCAAATAAAACAATGCAATACATCATATTAACAAACTGAAAAACTATATGATAATTTCAGTAGATGTAGAAAAAGTCTTTGACAAAATTCAGCACCAGTTTATGATTAAAACTCTTCAAATAATCGGTATAGAAGGAACCTACCTCAACATAGTAAAGATCATATATGATAAGCCTACAGCAAACATTATTCTCAATGGTGAAAAACTGAAAGCA
>SJYW01035645.1:62623-77286 GCA_006410735.1 Raphicerus campestris | reverse complement strand
GCCGAAGAATTGATGCTTTTGAACTGTGGTGTTGGAGAAGACTTTTGAGAGTCCCTTGGACTGCAAGGAGATCCAACCAGTCCATTCTGAAGGAGATCAGCCCTGGGATTTCTTTGGAAGGAGTGATGTTAAAGCTGAAACTCCAGTACTTTGGCCACCTCATGGGAAGTGTTGACTTATTGGAAAAGACTCTGATGCTGGGAGGGATTGGGGGCAGGAGGAGAAGGGGACGACAGAGGATGAGATGGCTGGATGGCATCACTGACTCGATGGACATAAGTCTAGGTGAACTCCGGGAGTTGGTGATGGACAGGGAGGCCTGGAGTGCTGCAGTTCATGGGGTCACAAAGAGTTGGACACGACTGAGAGACTGAACTGAACTGATATAATTATTAATATATTATAAAATCATAATTATTAATTATATAAAATTATATGTTATATATGTATTAATTATATATGAATATGTTAATAAGTATGTATTTATATTATATATAATTTATAAATATATGTGAGAAAAAGCAATGTAAAAACATGTTTTGCTTTGAATATGTGCTCAGTTTCACAGTTTTGTCCGACTCTTTGTGATCCCATGGACTGTAGCCCACCAGGCTCCTCTGTCCATGGGATTCTCCAGGTGAGAATACTGGAGTGGGTTGCTGTTTCCTTCTCCAGGAGATCGTCCAGACCCAGGGATTGAACAAGTGTCTCTTGCCTCTCCTGCACTGGCAGGCAGATTCTTTACCACTGTGCCACCTAGGAAGCCTGCTCTGAATAGCAAGGTTCAGTATCACCAGGATTTTAGTATTTCTTGTATATATTTATATATGTTTTTAGCAGGAATTTTCAAGACCTTCTTCACATAAACATTTTTAGTAATTTTATGGGAGCTGGTATATCTTTTGTTGTGGCGGTTGCACTTGTAAATGGGATAACATTATATTGTCTAAGTGGTTACTGATTATAGAAAAGCTATTTAATTTCTATATATTAATTTCAAAACCAAATATATTTCTAATACTGTTTCTTGTATTGTTTGTGCTGATTCTCTTGGTTTTCTGAGCATATGACCCTATTAACTAAAAACATGATAATTCTGCTTCTTTCTTTATACTTCTTTCTCTTGGTTAATTTCATCGGCTACCATTTCCTGAGCCATGGAATTACAATATGGCAAATGTTTTAGATTGTTCCAATCATGGCCGTTTCATTTCCTTTTTAAAATGACTTATTGCTTGCTAGAGGCTAGGAAACTAAGCCTCTAGCTTAGTTCCTAGGGTCACTTCAAGCTTAGATCCAACCTATAATCTAGCTCACACTGAGAAGAAAATGCCTCCTCATGAGATTTGGAGGGTGGAAGTGAGGCAAATTGTGCTGTGCTTCTGGTCCGTTGATACTCTAAACCAGGAGCATCCTCATAGACATTCTGAGGTTTTCTCAATCATACAGAGACCCTGTGTCTAATGCCTTCTTTTGTAGGTATTGAGAGGTAGTGGGCAGAGCATCTGTTTGCTGCCATAGGTCGTACCTGAGATGGTGNGTGCTTCTGGTCCGTTGATACTCTAAACCAGGAGCATCCTCATAGACATTCTGAGGTTTTCTCAATCATACAGAGACCCTGTGTCTAATGCCTTCTTTTGTAGGTATTGAGAGGTAGTGGACAGAGCATCTGTTTGCTGCCATAGGTTGTACCTGAGATGGTGTGGTCATGGAGCTAACTGTTGGGATTGCTGGATTTCCCCTACTTCATAATCCCAATGGTGGCAGAGCTCTCCTGGCAGGCCAGTTTTAGACTGGAATTCTGGGTGACAGACTTGGAAGCTAAGCCTAGATCTTGCTCCACAGTCTTCAAACCATTTCATAATCACTTCTGCCACGTGACCGTATCTAAATACTAATATTAGTTAGAATGGCTTCTGTTATCTGCCAACCAACTCTAATGATAGAACACCCTTACCTTGTTCCTAAATTGAAAGGAAATGCATTTAGAATTCTAATATTTAGCCATTAAGTATGTTGTTGGCTTTTGAAAATGTGTATGCCTATGTGTACATATACAAATATATTTGCATAATGCCTTTGAAATACTTTTGAAATTTTTCCTTTAATTTCCTCTATATTCACGGTTATTTACTCTTCTCATTTATAATTTTATGGCCTATTTTTCCTCCTTAGTTTCTTTAGCTTCCTGCTTTGGAAGCCAATTTATAGTAAATAAATATCCATTATCCATCCACTGTTTTTGAAAAATGTTCTATATTGATACATGTTACTTTAAAACCTGTTTCCACCATCTTTTTCATGTGCACACACGTGTGTGTTTTTAAAGAGTAGAAGTCACCTTTACTTCTGTTAAATTTCATCTTATTAGATTTGGCCTAGAGTTTTATAATCCAATATATTATCTATACCTTTCAAGTTAGTTTCATCTGCAAATTTGAATGCAGTTTACTTAGAAATAAGTTAAATAGGAGAGGATTAAAAATAAAAGCCTGCTATAAACTTTTAGAAATCATGTTAAAGACTGACATTAATTTTTTAAATTAACATATTAGTCCAATCTTCAATCAGTTCTGAACCCACTAAGCTCTGCTCACACTTATCCCACATTTCTTCACCTTAATTTAGATCAAGATGTTGTGTTAAATTTCTCAAATAATTCACAATTTCCTAGAAGNAGTCTGTTGTTCCATGTCCAGTTCTAACTGTTGCTTTAAAATATAATAATATGTTTATATGTTGTAAATATATTTTTAATAATAATATATGGATAAATATATTGTTAATATTAATAAAACAAATATTATGTATATATATTATGTTTATATCATATATAATTAGTTATATATGATATATAATAAACATAAATATATAACATAATTTATGTAAGTATAAATATATGTTTATAAATATATATAAGAAAAACATGTTCTCTTTTAAATAGCAAGGTTCAATATCACCAGTATTTTAATTTTTTTAAATCATATGTAAGATATATAAATATATATACATGTGTTACAGTATATATTTTTTTTCTCCCAATTCAACAAGACTTTTTTGGACCTGACAATTCTACATTTAAAATGAAAAAATACATGTGCAAAATTAGCTGTGAATATCTGAGCCAGATATTAAAATATATCATGAAACCATAACTAAAATAGTTTCTGTATTAAGAAGTAATAGAAATTCACTGGATTAAGGTAGAGATTTAGAACACATCTAAAAGATATATAGAAATAATCTAAAGTAAAATGAATTTGACATTTCACATCAGTGGGGAAAAATAAATTATACAATAACTACTGAGGTAACAGGCTAGGTGTTTGCAAAAAAAAAAAAAAATAGAATTGGATCTCAACCTAAATATTTAACACCACAATCACTTCTAGGTGAAATAAATATATTAAGGAGAAAAATGAGTAAAAGACATAGTTGATAAATGTAAATGGTTAATAAACATTAAAGAAGATTCAACTTCACTCATAACTTAGAAAAAACCAGTCAAAGTAAAGATCATTCATTTTCTGCCTATCAGATATAAAAGCCATAGGATCTCATTTATGAACACTGTAATCTGGCTGTAATTTCTACTTTTCTGGAAAGATTAGCCAGTATGACCATAACTCTTTTAGCACATTTGCCTACTCATTTTTTAGCCAATTTCCAGCTATGGAAGGCCTTTCCTGTTAAAATATATGAGGCTTGAGGAAGAAACAGCTCAACCCTATCACCTCTAGCCATTTAATTACTTAGCTATGCATGTAAAGAATTTGTTTTCTTAAGAGATACCATGTAGTTGCCTTTGTGGTGGTGGCGGGCTTTGAGGGGGGGAGAACGGTGCTGGGGAGATGTGGGCTAGAGGCTTTTGAAGGAGGGGAGGGATTGTTTTTAAATTAGAGGTATCTATATGCCTATAGGCTTCCCTGGTGGCTCATAGGTAGCGAATCTACCTACCAATGCAGGAGATGCAGGTTCAGTCCCGCATCTGGGAAGATCCCCTGGAGAAGGAAATGGCAACCCACTCCAGTGTTCTTGCTGGGATAATCCCATGAACAGAGGAGCCTGGTGGGCTACAGTCAATGGGGTTGCAAAAGTCAGACACAACTTAGCAACTAAGAAGCCACCACCACATATTCTATAGGCATGTTTGAATTTTTGACCCTATGCACACTTTCATATTTTAAAAGTAGCATAGCATCTAGAACAGGGTTGGTGTTTGTCACACTCTTTCCTGAGGAGATGAACTGGGTTGGCATTGGGTTCAGATAATAGGCATTACCTTCTAAGATTGGTCTGTGAGCTAGCCAGAACATGTTGGAAAAATTAACCACGTCCCAAAGGAATTTGCAGTCTTGCCAGAACAGGCATCCGGATACGTTATATAGTTAGTTGAATGAGGAACTGGGGTAGAAATTACAGCAGTGCTCATGAAAGAGAGTCTGGAAAAGGAATGAAAATGTGTTGGCTGTGGGCTCAAGGGATAGGATGGTGTCGGGGAGGGTATTAAAGGAAACAGCTTTGGATTGATGAAAGAAAAAAAAATGCTAAGCAGCAAGGCTCTCTGAGGAGGCTGCTGTGGTCAGTAGTGAATTCTGTCATTCAGAAAGCTGTTCAGGACTAAGCCTCCTGTCAGTCAGGTAAGGGGAGCGAAGGGGTAGAGATCAAGCTTGGGATTCTACAGGCTCACAGACACAGAGAACAGACTGTGTTTGCCAAGGGGTTGGGAGGTGCAGAATGGGGGTAGTGGGAGTTTGGGATAAGCAGATACACACTGTTATACACAGAATGGATGAACAGCAAGGTCCTACTCCAAAGCCCACGGAACCAATTCAATATCCTATAATAAACCTCAATGAAAAATAATATGAAAAAGAATGTATATATATATATATCTGAATATATATATATATATCTGAATCACTATGCTATACAGCAGAAATTAACACTACATTGTAAATCAACTATACTTCAGTAAAATAAATTTTAACCAACTCAGAATTCTTAGAGGTTATCCTAATCCTTCTGGTATTCATTGTTGGTAAGAGCCCTTAGATATTTTAAAAGATAAAAAAGAAATAGTTCTATATAAGAAAACAAACTTAAAATAGGTTGTAAAGCTAGCAGTCAGCCAACTAGTCTCTCAAGAACTCTTCTGGGGAACCAGCTCTTTAAAGCAGAACCACAGCAGATTGCTAGTCATGTCTAAAGGCCACAGGACCACTTTTATCACCTTTTCCATTTGGCTTTGCGATTTTTCTAATGGTTAGCCAGCTTTACCACATCTTAGCATCTTGGAAAATCCAGGGAATACTCCCTTCTTTTCAGCTTGCTTCCAGCTAATGGATTCAAGACAGCTGCTTGTGGGCAGCAAGAGGAGATATGACCTTGGAGCAAAGGTTACAGTAAAGCGACTTTGGTCTCACTTTCCCTTCCTCAGGCCACCAAGTCCAGACAGTGAATGTTTAATACCCTTGGGAAGATTTCTGGCCTCTGTTCTAAACAATTACTGAACTAATCTAAATTACACAAACACACCATTTATCAAGGTCAGCCTGCAACGATTTGCATATCTAGCCAAAATGATCCTAGTACAAAGGGTGAGCAGAGGATAAATAAAGCAGAAATAAGGTGCTGATTCAGTTCAGTCACTCAGTCATGTCTAGCTCTTTGCAATGGACTGCAGCATACCAGGCTTCCTTGTCTATCACCAGCTCTGGAGCCTGCTCAGACTCATGTCCAACAAGCTGGTGATGCCATCTAACCATCTCATCTTCTGTCGTCCCCTTCTCCTTCGACTGTTAAGTCAAAGAAAAAAAAAAGGTGCTGCCTAGTTAAAAAAAAAATCATTAAATACTTAACAATGGGAGAGTTAGCTGGTTACCTGAATGATATTTTGTTTTATTAGTATGAGACCAAAATGTGCTTTTCTTCTTTTATAATAACCTAAGAAACAAAACCCTTTGCAATTTGACGGAGACACTAAGACTTTGAAAGATTTTAACATTGTTGACAAATAAAGGAGAAATGAAGAAAAAGAGACAGCCAGCTTGAAGGAAATGGTAAAGGAGAAAATATTTGCAACCCAGAAATCAGCTCCAACTCTCCTTTTCAGGCCTTATTTCCTACAATGATAAGCAAATTCTCTAAAACTAAGTGGTTATCTATTAATAGCTCATAATTAGAACTGTGATTCTCCTCCAGTTTTACACATTCACCTAAAAAAATTGTTGGTGATGGTGAATTTGAGGTTCTTTCTTCATCACAAAATAATTAGGAGATGAAGCAGAGAGGTAAGGTGAAAATTTATTTAACCAAGGATACACTCTTACAGGAAAAGCGGTCAGGCAGGTAAGGAGCTGCCACACTGAGTTTCTTTGGCAAGCTAGTTGTGTGGGGCATACAATGAAAGGGTGGAATATTCACTAGTGGAGGAGTTTGGGGGGTCGACTTCCCTGGTTTTCATCCCAGCTCCATTTTCCTGATGGGAGGAGGGATTCCTGCCTCCCATTAGCTTAAATCAGAAATGTCCTGGGCTTCCCTGGTGACTCGGACGGTAAAGAATCTGTCTGCAACGTGGGAGACCTCGGTTCAATCCCTGGGTTGGGTAGACCCCAGGGAGAAGGGAATGGTCACCCTCTCCAGCATTCTAGCCTGGAAAATTGCATGGATAGAGGAGCCTGTAGGGCAACAGTCCATGGCATCCCAGACCATGGGATCACAAAGAGTGGATCGAGAAGACTTGGGCACCACTGAGCCACTAAAACACACAGAAGTGTCATGGTGTTGGTGCATTATGAGAAAGGTAAGGAGAGCAAAGTGAGCAAAAGGTTACTTTTGGACTTGAGAGATTCCCACCTTTGCCCACCTTTCTTTGCTGCTCAAGCACTTATCACCCAATTTCCTATCATTTCCTGCTTTCCTTTGCCTATGGGCCCCCACTGTGTGACTTCCTGCCACCTGGCTCCTGCCCCCATTTCTCTGCTGATATGTAGCTATCTGCCTGCTGTAACTAATTTACATCAAAAGTTGATATCAAATAAGCTCATCTCCCAAATACAAGTATTATATTATATGTTTCACTTATGTGAGATACCTAGAATAGTCAAATTCGTAGAAGCAGAAAGTAGAATGGTGGTTGCCAAGGGCTGAGGGGGCAGGGCATAGAGATTTATTATTTTATTAAGTACAAGAGTTTCAGTTTGGGCAGATAAAATTCTGGAGATGAATGCTAATGAGGCTATACACCAGTGTAAATGTACTTAAAACTACTGAATTTAAAAATGTATTAGATGGTCAATTTTATGTTATTTTACCACAATCTAAAAGAAGCAAAAAAAGTTAAAGTCAGTAAATGATAATCAGTAAGATACTCTCATAGTGACTGTCTTTAAATGTCCACAGTCTCACATGTGCTCTGTCACCATCTCTCTGAAATAATATTTTTGGTGGGAAGAGTTTGGCACTGATCATCCTTGAGTGTGTTTGGTAGACCATGAGTCAGAACCGTGTCCACGGATGACAGGGAGTTTGAAAGCCTGATGGAGTCACACAGGAAGGGCAACCTGGACTGGGAGGTTGCCTGGCTTGGCCAGTGCTGAGCTCAAGGGTAATGAAGGGAACAGTGAAGGGCTGAAGACAGACCAGACAGACTAGTACAAAAGTCTTTAAGGATTAAGGTGAACAGAGAGCTAATTGTGATTTATTTACATAGTCAACATATCATGATTATTACTTTGTTTTCTGATTGTTAATGTTATTTTTTAATAAGGATGTAATTAATTCTTCATTTTAAAATTGAAAGTATACTGAATAGTGAGCCTGGTACTGTTAATTGTCTCTTTTTTTATGGTCTACACATAAAATGACAATTAGGGACTATATAGCTTCTTATCCTCTACTAGATAATTTATCTCACTTGTAGAAGAACAGAATATTTTAAAGGTAAAAGGGACCTCACAGATCATCTACTAACTAAGGTTTCATCTTTTAACAAATGAAGAAATTGAGATCTGTGAAACTGTATCCTTTATAGCATCTAATTACTTTCTTCTAAAATTCTATCCATTCCATAAAAATAAAATCATTTTGTTTGTTTAATTCAATTACTTTTAAATAAGTTAACTTACATCATTTCAATCTAGGTCTTAGCTGGAAAGCCAGACTTCTATTATTTGTTCCCACTGCTCTCCTTTCATTATGCTCTAGAAAAGATTATTTTGGACAAATGTTTGGCAGTGTATTTAATTTATAAATGACATATTGCTTTAGTAATGGTGTATGCCACTTGCAGTGTTCCATGAGGGTGGATCTAAATCAACTTTCAGTTCCTACATAATGATGCCTGTACCACGTCCTTCACTCTTTAAATGGATTAATAGAGTTTTGATCATCCTACTTCAAAATGCAGACTGTGGTTGTCCATAACCTCTTGTTCAAAATACACAGGCAGTGTGCAGCACTCAAGATGCATGACAGAGCCTCTTCTTTTCCTTTCTCTTCCTCTTTTCCCTTTTCTCAGCAGTGAAAAGACTCATAAGTCTGTTTGTCTCTTAGACTCTTGCACACACTGTGTGATAGTTGAAGTTGGAACAGCAGGACATGCTTGGTTCTGTTTTCCAGGCCGTGTCACTTCTGCATATGTTGCTGAGTTGCTCTTCACTGTGTCAAATGTAGCTTGACCAATTTCCTCCAGAACACAATTTGAGTCAGCAGAGTGATTTCAGAGTTGAGTGCCTACTCTAGCTGATAGTCTATGTGAATTTTAACTGAGTTTTCCAACACAAGGGGAAAGATGCAATAGGCCAAATGTAAGTAAAATCTTCAGCTCACTGAAGTGGTTGTCCCTTTGCAAATAGTTGTATTAAGTAAGCATATCATTGAAAATAATGTTCCTCTAAGGGATGCCGTGTGAGAAGAGATCATTTTATAAGCCAATGAATTAATTTTAATTGCTTTTTCTCTGATAAGGACATTGATTTGCCATTTCTTTAGACAACTGAATATAATTTGTTAATTTTCTCCATCAAGAGTTTTATTCAGTCTGTCTTTACATATACACACAGACACACACACACACTCACACACACACACACACACAGTATGTGTATGTGTAATCTTGCAATTAAATCACTTTTACCTACCCTTTAATATTTTATTCCATGGTGAATAGTTTTCTAAATTAAAAGTTTGAAATTTTCCCCATAGGTAACAGATTCTGGAAGGATTTCAAAGGCATGCATGTTAAACCTCAGATGTAGAAATAAATTTGAACTCCAAAAAACTCACAAATGTGATAGAATCATAAAAATCTCTGATGTGGACCCAACAATACTCTTGGGCTCAAAGGCACTTAAGTTTTAAGTATTCACAGAGCAAAAAGGTATTAGTTTCTCTGAATGATTCCTATCTTGCAGCATAACCTCACAGTTCTGGTAGCATGCTTAAGTATGTATTTAGTTGCAAAGGAAACTCTCAACATAAACTCCAGACCCTCCATGCATGAGCATAGGAGAGTTCTGAAGAGACAATCATCAAGGTGATTAATTAATTTTCTTATATCTGGCTCTGTTCCCAAAATAATTTAGGGTCGTAGCATTCTTCAAGTAAAATGTCACTTCCCTCTTAGGGAACTTTGTGTTTTGCTTAATAATAGAGATGATTTTTCTTACAAGAGTTACCAATCATTGGATCAAAGTGACAGGACAACATTTTTTAAAACTCAAAGAAATAGTAAAAATAATAATAACGACAAAAACAGTAGCTGTCCCTATCATTAAAATTTCTGCATAAAATGTTTCTATAGTCAGCTCTAAGAGCAACGATTTCAAATAAGCTGCATACAATTTCCTGAGCTTTAAAAAAATAACTATATTTGAATCTCACTGTAGAGTAACTGAGGTGCTAGTGGTAGCACCCTGGTGGTGCTAGTGGTAAAGAACCCATCTGCCAGTGCAGGGGATATGAGACACAGGTTCGATCCCTGAGTCGGGAAGATCCCCCAAAGGAGGAAATGGCAACCGACTCCAGTATTCTTGCCGGGAACCTAGGAGCCTGGCAGGCTATAGTCCCTGGGGTCACATAGAATTGTACACAACTGAAGCAACTTAGCACACGAGCACATACAGCAACTGAAGTGGCTCTGTAAGAGTAGTGTCCAGTGAGTCACGCCTGAGCATCGTGGCCTCAGAGGGATATGTTTACAGTTTAGGAAGAGGGCTAATCACAAACAGGGACCAACAGAGTGATAGAAAGTACTTGACTCAGCTTCTAGTTAGAATCTTACATGGGCATGGTGTTTGAAAAACAAAAATAGAGGGACCTTTGGGAGTTGTGTTTGGGAGGCTATAAAAAGTGTTTTTATGGAGATTTTCTTAAAAGAACAATAATATTTAACACTAAGGATATCTCAGAAATTACCAAAGCATAGTTTAAGATAGAACACATAGGATAAAAAGTTCGTAGTGCCTAGTAGGTGATGGTATTAATTATTAATTACCACGTTTATAAGTATATGCATTATATCTAACTTTGTATTATTGAATTTATATCTCAATTATTTTCTTAAATTTTCTTTAGACTGTTAATGCTAGACCTAGTTATATGAAAAAAGAACAAAGGGGAAAGCATTTTATTTCAACTGTAGTTTTTGTTTTTAGATTAAGAAGACTTTTTTATCTTTGGGGCAATTTGTGCTGAGAACAGTAAGAACCAAACTAAAAAAAAAAAAAAAAAAAAAAAACCAAGACACAGAAGGAAGCTTGAAGTAAAGCATTAGAGTTGTTACAATAGACTAGACCTCTTTTCCCATCAGAGTTCATGTTTCTCTACAAGGCTCACTTTCCTCATCCTTAAAGGGTTCTGCTTTTGCTAAAGAGCTGATTCCTTTACATCCTAACCTCTATCTCTAGGTTTAAAGTCTTGTGCCAGTGAGATAATAAAAATTGGAGGTTGAAAGCCTTTCTTAATCACAGTGAGTATGGAAACTATATTATTATTATTAGTCAAGTATACATTGGTAACAGAGTCACTGGTATAAGAATTCAAACAAACCGCATTTTTGTCCCTCTTAAAATACCATAGACTGAAATCAAAGATACATCTCCTTACCACTTTCAAAGGATTAGATCATAAAGTGTGATGGAATATCTTCAAACTTTTGCAAATCTGTGTTTAATTTTTTTCCATGAAAGTTAATAGATGATAGATCAATTTAACTCATTCTTCATGCCCTCTGTTACACAAATTTTCTATTGTTGTTTAAACAAACAATAAGTAAATTTATTTATTACAGAACATGCTAAAGAAAGTCACCCATTCAGTAAAATATGAATAATGTAGTTATTTTAACAACTATGAAAACTGAAATCAGGTTGTCTGGGTGTTTTAGCAGAATTCATAATGTAGAAAATTAAGCTCGTTTAGAATATGTTGGTTTAAGCAGTACAAGTTGTTTCTTTCCAACTGCTTGTAGTATCTCTTTATTATTAACCACAGCCTGGCAATTGACATTCCTGTCAGATCAGAGTGCTGGGTGCTGTTCTATGTCTCGTTATGTGAGAATACATTCTAAAATCTACTTTTTAGGTTCCCAGAGAAGTGCTGAGCACTCGTTTGGAAGTAGCATCCTTCTCCCCCTGAGGACTTATCTGTCATTTTTTTCCTAACTTAGTAAAATGCAGCTGCCTTATGGAATAGATTCAGTTACTCAATCACTCATTCCTTCAGTTGATTTTTTATCCTCTTACTCTGTTCTCAAAACTGTATCAGGCATTAAGAACATATAGGATGAATAAGACATAGTTCTTGCTTTCAAGTTATTACAATGTAGCAGAGGAGAAAGACCAAATCAGCCAACTTGGCATAGGCAGGGTGCCTCCTAATGGGCAGGGTGCTTCTTTGGAGCGCCAAAGAAGACCATAATGGTCTTGGCTTTAAATGTCAGTTTAAGGAAATGAAAAACAGGAAAGATAAAGTAGCCAATCAGTAGGTTATGTTTCCAACTGACCCAGTTTTTATCCAAAATATATGCCCATATCATTGATACTTTCTTAAAAACTATCATTTTCTCTTTCTTCTAAAAATAGTTCATTTCTGGGAATAGCCTATCTTCTTTAGGAAAGTCTTGCCTGCCATACTTTTTTAAATCACTCAAGGCATACAAATAAATTCAGATTCTGATACAGAAATCTGATATGAGTCACACAGGGAAAAAATAATTATCTTTTGATTGTGGATTTTTAATAAAAATTAAAAATTAAAATCAAGCTATTGCTTTTGTCAAAATTCAGGTGAGTTTATAGCAATCAGAACATAGTTTGGAATATTTTCTGACAGTTCATCCCAAGTGATTTCTAAAATCAGAGCTGCTTTTAGAATGATGTTCCTATTCGCTACACAGCACTGAAATTGGTAGATATATCACCAATGGCATAAAAAAACACACACACACAAAAATACTGAAATTGCATTTCCCAAGCAATCGCCCTCAGTAAAGCCTTTTCTGCATTGGGGTCATTTAGGAGACTAGTGAACAGATTTATCTTCTTTTCATTTTTATTTACTTTACTTGCCTTTTCCCCTTCTGTTTCTTAAGACAGATATATATGCTTGGTAACTGAAAGCTGAAAAAAAAACATTTTACTGAAAAGAAAGTTAAGTGCTTTTAATTTGGGGAATAATTTTTAGTAGTATCAATCTATAAAGAGAATTAGTCATAGGAAGAAATTTTATGTCATCTCAGTTCTTTTGAAAATTCTATGCAGAACCATAATCACTGGGAAAAGCATGAAATTAGAATTAATCTGACCAGCATACTTATATAACTTTTTATTAGTATTGAAAATAATAAAATCAGCAGACCCAAAGTAAATGGATATACAGTACTGTTTTTTTATTAATATTTCCAAAGGCTGAGGAAACTAAAATTTCATGCATGGTACTGTAAAACTTAAATGATGCACAATAGTTTGAAACATGAGTTTTTCTTATATAACTTGGCCTTTTCAGGTCTATATATTTGTTTAGAAATATGTATCTTTTGGTTTATATTGCTTTACAATGATCAAGTTTGTGTTTGAATTTAGTAATGAGATAGTGTTTTATATTTGTCAAAATGAATGTCTAAAACAAAAAGAGATTTAGTTCTGTTTTACATGAAACTTCCTTTCCACTGGCTATTTGGAAATTACATAAACTTCACCTAGTTATTCTGTTTGAGACATGTGGCATTACCCATGATCAACCAATCTGTATTTCCCTTGAATCAGATATGATCAGATATGTATGGAGAGCCCTTAGGTACTGGCTTGTGGGGAGTTTGTTTGTATGATGGATTGGGGAAAACTGGGGGAAATAATCCATTCTATGGGAGGAATAGAGGAACTTGATAAAGTAAGCTATATATAGCACCACAAGAATGGAGTGCATAGGAAGAGAAAGAATGCCTGAAGCAGGAGGCTGGATCAGCCTGACAAGAAGCAGAATTGAAAATATTTTAAACAATCATTACTGCTACTGCTAAGTCACTTCAGTCGTGTCCGACTCTGTGCGACCCCATGGACGGCAGCCCACCAGGCTCCCCCGTCCCTGGGATTCTCCTGGGAAGAACACTGGAGTGGGTTGCCATTTCCTTCTCCAATGAATGAAAGTGAAAAGTGAAAGTGAAGTCACTCAGTCGTGTCTGACTCTTCGCGACCCGATGGACTGCTGCCCACCAGGCTCCTCTGTCCATGGGACTTTCCAGGCAAGAGTACTGGAGTGGGGTGCCATTGCCTTCTCCAAAACAGTCATTAGCAGGAGGCAAAACCAGCAGTTCTAGAAATTCTAGGCTAATGAAAATCCTCAGTGTCTTTCCAGTATTTTCCTAACAGGTTCATGAACATTATCTTCTATGGTCGATGTCTGTTGAAAGTCAGGGGAAAAAAAAGAAAGAAATGGAAAAGGCAGATGCCTCTTGGTAAGAGAGAGAACCAAGTTCATGTGCAATTGTGAGACTCATTGGTCAACTTCCCAGTAATAGTGTCTGTGTGGTAAAGGGTGGGGGATAATAAGGCAATGTTTTAAGAATAAGAAGTCTTGAAATGCCTCAACATCCTTTTCTTCTGGAGATGCCTTGGGGAAGACAGATGACTAAGAAAAGAATAATAGTGACAAGATTACATGTAAAACAGATACAGGAAAAGAACCACACTCAACAACAACAAAATTAAACCCAAATGTAGATTATAAAGGAGGAAAGTGTAGTTAAATTAAGCTCTTTTATTCATTTCTCATTTATAGTATTTATAAAAGTATTGTCTTTTGAATGAGCTCATGGAGTCACCAGAATTAACAGGATAAGGGGTATCATGTCAGTGCCTCACTAGGTATTCAACTGAGTTCCTCTAAACAATTTTCTTTTGTTTATTTTATTTGGAATATTTTTTTCTAGTTTCTTTTCAGCTTTGAC
Source organism: Raphicerus campestris (assembly GCA_006410735.1). NCBI lineage: Eukaryota > Metazoa > Chordata > Mammalia > Artiodactyla > Bovidae > Raphicerus > Raphicerus campestris. The sequence continues at coordinate 62,837 of SJYW01035645.1, read as the reverse complement.
CTCTTTCCCAAGCTGTAGACCAATAGACCACTTGACTTCTGGACACTGCCACTGAGTATCCTATAGGAGTCTCATACTTGACATCAGAACTTGTTTTATGACCTTACTAATGTTCCCCAAATTGATCTGCCTACTATATTTTGTGGTGGTTGTTAATGATGTCACCATCTGTTCAGATTTGATTTTTGTTTCTTCCATACCTTTGGTTCTTTTT